>CM067299.1:100856544-101456544 GCA_034231615.1 Meghimatium bilineatum
ATGTCAATTAAAGAGTAACAAAACTGTGACCCGCCATGTATGTAGCAGGAAACAAGGAGGTTTTGAGGAGTGGAATAGTCTGTCCCACCACTAGTTCAAAATGACATAAACAGTAGTGATCAAGAAGAATATGTCAGGCCGAATGAATTACGTAAATATCAGCTGTTCTGTGAACATGACAACAGATTCCTATCATCAGACTACACCCTGCTAACCAGCAGAACTTTGAGAAGGATTAAGAAATTTAATGTAGTGACCTCCGAAATATACTCAACATTACTTGGAATGTCATAATAATAAATAGCGCGGTGTTAAAATACACTGACTTTTTCAAAGTGATCACAAACATCATCTACGCTAAATACAGACTGGTTGTATAGACTCGCTACACTTTGTAAGTGTGATAGTATCTGGTTGCGGAACCCTCCACAGGCAGGGGGGGGGTTCACGGTAAGAAGTGAGAATCCTTCACAGATAGCAAGAGATGGACGGCGTGAAATGCAACACATTGAATGTTTTGCTCTTGTGTAAATGTTGTCACTATGGACGCTGGGGGCACAAAAATGCGAAGGTGTGTTTATCTAAGAACGTGTCAAGCGACGATAAAATCCAAACGTGTGTTTTAATAAGAACGCGTCAAGCTATGATCAAGTTCAACGTTTGTTTACCTAAGAACATGTCAGATAATAGACAGACGGGAATCATACCAGGTAGAAGCTTTCTGTTTGGTCTGAGGCAACGTGGGTTTATTGTAACCAGAAGGATCAATTTCAGATTGGCCAGAGGTTTTCCTCTGGGGAAATGAAAGCTTTTGATTGGTTGGAAGTTTCTGGAAGTTTGGAGGAACTTAGGAGTGGAGGAGGAAGAAGGCTTGCATTATCGACTGCTGAGCAGGGCGGTCGCATTTTCACTCCTGAGGAGATAGTTCCTAAGTCCCCGGGTTAGAGGTCAGTCTCCATCAGGCTTGTCTCGGACAGTTAGTGCTTGTCTCCCAGGTGAGACAAGTCCTAGTTTAGTCCTCGCAGCTGAGACAGTCCTTCGGTCTCCCAGGAGAGACGAAGAGTCAGAGCCCGATAGTCAGTCAGTGTATAATCTCTAAGACTTAGCTTATAACCCGAGTGAAACAATTCCTGGATGTGCTAGCGTAATTTGTAATCGGAGAGTATCATATTATTGCCCAGTTGCAGATAATTTAGGATTAGTCTGCAGAGTTGAGGACGGACTCGAATAAGACTAGATTGGGAGTTGCGACTAGTGTTTATTTGCCTCTCTTATGAGTATGATGCTATATATTGATGTATATCAACTTGTGTAAATAAACCTCATATTCTTGTGAAGGAGTGCTTTGGTTAACTGATTGATGTCGAGCAGTATTACACAGATTTAGACCTGGTCACAGCACCAGTATTCCAGTAAGTCCTACAAGGCATTTTCTTCCGTCGCAAATTATTGTGACGCTGCAGATCTTCTTTCTGTCACACTAGTCTGTCCAGGACAGACAGTCAACTATGTTTTCGGCAACAAGTTGTTTCTGTCACACCAAGTGCAGAGCTTGTTACTGTTACAGTTAGTAGAACAAATTTGAAAAACCACGTCATATTACGCCACCATAGAATGTGAAAAAAGTCATTAATATAGTTACAATAGTTACAGCTATGGTCCAGCGCTGTTTTGAGGAAGCTGGAAAATACCAATGGAATTTTCGTTATAACAGGTATTGGAAATGTTCACCACAGGTTCCAAGACATGACTGCACACGTCTCTTGATATCTATGTGTATCGACCACCATTTTGAAAAAATTTTCGACCAAAAAATGTCTTTCTTCCGCTGATAATACCATCTGTTTTGCGCGAAAAGAATTACCCCAGCAGATAACAGTCATTCAGTGCACACTTCTTCACGATGGACTGTGGAGAACATTTTGTGATAGTCGTGTACGTCTTTTTTCCAGTCGTTTCTCCATGCACCTTATAGTGAGACTTCACAAACACTCTGTATATTTTCTGTGATGAATGAAGGAACGCCTGGTATCTAAATATATCGTTTATTGTAAGCTGATTTTCGACAACAGAGCTGTAAGAGGACTATTTCTTTTCTAACAGGGCGTTTGATTTCTATCATATACACAAATATAAAAAGAGTAAAATAGCAGTTTTATGTATAACAGTACACATAATGGACGTTTCTACTAAAACGTCTTTGTTAAGATATAGGACATATGAATACAGAAAATTAAAATAAAGTCGAATGAAGACCACATATCAGTGATATAGAAACTGACAGGTTTGGGAATACAATATAAGACAGGGAGAAAACGATGGAATAAGGGATATTACATGTCAAGAACATACAGTATACAAGTAACTTGCATAATTAAAAATTAAAGTAGAAATAAGGATAATAAATTATACTTTTTATTTTTCTGGATCTTTTGGTAGTAGATTGATGCGTAAACTGTCTTGTAGGAAACTCGTGGTGGAGAACGGAAGCCATAGATAGTTCCTAACCCAAACTTTTCCAGTTATGTTCCCATTAGACATTTTGTAAAAAAAAGTCTTACGCCCCACACCTACACTTTTAGAACACAATTTAACCTAACCCCACTTTCCAATCGCGTCATATTTCCGGGAAACCACAGATCAAAATAGACATGCGGCAAGGCGTAGGTAAAAAAAATGTTTCGCCCTTTTCGACAATACGAGATTATCATAAGAAGATGGTGAAGTTAACTATGGTTATACAAATTATCTGTATTTTGAACAAATCAATATTTCAGCTGCATTATGTTCAATGTATTTTTGTGTGTGCTTATAAGTTTGATTGAAAAGCAATCATGCTATTAATGGACTAATCAAGTCCAAATCACTTCCTGTCCACCATAAGATCACCTCACTCACTCAGTTTCGGAACAGCTGTTGCAGAAGAAAGAAAAAATAAGACGTCACGTGTCCACAACTAATTGTTCCAAAAAGGAATAAAATTAGAATTGAACAGCAGAATGTGTATAGAGATGTGTGTAGTCTGTAGGAGTGTGTGTGAAAAAGAGAGATTTCCTCATGAAGTGCACTGAGTATGTCTACTCGGTTCATAGGCTGACCATTGACCATCTTTAAAGGTGGTTAGGCTAGCTAATTTGTCGGCTAGTTCGTTTCCCTCCATACCCGCGTGTCCGCGGACAAAAGAAAATGTGCTTGACATGTAATCTCAAATATTCCATCGTTTTCTGATATCTGTCTTATATTATACAAGATGCAAATGCCCGGCTTTGCTCGAGCGAGAATAAAACAAAAAACATATATATATATATATATATATATATATATATATATATATATATATATATATATATATATATATATATAGAGAGAGAGAGAGAGAGAGAGAGAGAGAGAGATTATCAGACCTGTCACGTTTTTAATAACTATGATGACTCGGGTTCAAACAACGGTTGTTACAGAGTTTTTGTCTTTCCGAGGTACAATTAAATCAAAAATCATTCATGTACACATCGAGGCGACTACTATGTCATGGCAGCGTTTATTTATACTGCACATTAAACATCCCTCCTATGCATTTCTTTATAGGAAAATATGCGTGAACGAAAGTTTAATGAAGTTGGAGGATTTAAAGTCTATTTGTTAGTTATACTAGGGCGTATGCACGTTAAAAAAGTTTGTGGTCCAGTCAGAATATATGAATTCACTTTCTTTTATGCACGTGAGTGTATCTATCTCTTTCTGGTGAAATATTCGTGCGTTATGAGGGTGGTAATCTACTTTACACTTTTCTCACAGATAAGAATAACATAGAGCTGGCTGGATCTACGGCGTCTGGAATTCTTGTCACAGTTAATTAACTTTTAATTGAGAGAAATAGGAAACACTTGCTTTGTAATATTTCTTTGGATATCCACATAAATGTCATAATACATAAATGTCGTATATGTCTGTTCGAGGGGCGGTCTCATCGATGTTCTTGATGATTGTTTAAAACGTGTTTCAATTCTTGCAGACCAGAGCGATCTTTTAATTAATATCACTATTAATTCTGCAATCTGTGGTATAACTATTCATGCTGAAGTCAGATATATCAGACTGACAAGCGTATATATCGCATCCAAGCTGTGAACCATTACACACCGTATCTTGTTCCCTGGACTGAATTCTGTTGACTAGTATAAGTTTGTGAACGAACGCTGAAGAAGAAGGTGCACATACACTCAAGGTGGCTGACAAGGTGTATCTCCTGCAGGTTATTCCATTTTGCACGTAATATCAGAGATAGGTTTGTCTATTCTCGGATATTTTATTTTTATTTTCTCATCTTTTTTACTGCTTATCTATCGTTCTCGTTCCAGGCAAAGTTTATATATAATATATATATATAAGAATCTGCATATCTTATTTCCTTCGGGTATTTCTAAAACCTCCTCTTTCCGCGTGGATTCCAAAACAGTGTCTATCTTACAATGAAATCTGTTCGTTTTCTTAAAGTATATGACCTATCAATGTCGTACTCCGCTTCTTTAGTTCATTTTCTATTGAAATTTAATATGTTTAGCTCTTTGCATGAATTCCACGTTGGTAGTCTTGTCATTTATCATAGCAATTAAAACCTTCAGGGTGCAGGAGGTACTAACACACGCACGCACGCACGCACACACACACACACATATGCGTGCCTGTGTGTGTGTGTGCGTGCTTGTGTATGTTCGATATTAGATATGTGGATTAACCTCTTCGCACACCGAACATGTCCTGAGGATGCCAAAATCTCCATTTAAGTAAATCTCTCAGAGTATAGCGGCTTATGGTTCTGTGTCTATGGTGGTTAGGTATGTTCTTTTTTAAATCTGTGTTAGGTTTTCCTCTACGAATAATGCATATCCTCACTCAAAAAACTTGCAAGCATTCTTGATATCCTCTCATGCTCATGTATCTCATAATCCTCTGCTAGCATGAACTCATGAATAGCACTGAGTATGTCTGCTAGGTTCATAGTCTGACCATCTATATAGGTGGCGAGGCTAGCTAATTTGTCGGCTCCTTCGTTTTCATCCTCACCTGTGTATCCGGGGAGAAAATACATTTTTTGTGTGCAGTGATGCCCACATTTAAGCTCTCTCTAATGACTCCACCTTCAATGATATGAGGAAAATAGTAACATCTAAACAAATTACAAACAAGTTAAAAGTGAGAATTATAAAATGCTACTTCTATTCTATATTAATGTATGGCTCAGAAACATGGACATTAAATAAACAATTAGAAGACAATTGATGCCTTTGAGATGTGTGTATATGGAAGAATAGGGAGAATATCATGGAAAGAGAAGAAAACAAATAAAGAGTTGCTAAAAACACTTAATATTAAGAAAGATTACTAAGAGAAATAAAGATCAGGCACATTAAATATTTTGGACACATTAAAAGACATGACATGACAGATATATATACGAGTATATATATGTGTTAGCACCTCCTGCACCCTGAAGGTTTTAATTGCTATGAAAAAAATGACACCTTATTGAAAACCTTACTTGAGGGTACCATCAAAGGGAAGCGAGAAAGAGAAATACAAAGATACAAGTGAAAGAGCAACATCACAAGATGGACAGGTTACAGTCTAGCAGAGTGCACCACCAAAACAAGAGACAGGAGGTGTTGGAGATCTGTTGCAGCCAACCTTCGTTACGAAAACGGCACTTGATGATGATGATGACGAACTCATATTCAAGGACATACCCCAGAAACTGAATTTCAAAAGTGGATGTAACAAACGGTCATCACTTGAGGTGGACGAACAACACACGCACGTACACACGCATGCACATAGTACACGAAAAAAGTCGGAGAACCACTGCATGCAACAAATGATAAACGGCTTATACCAGATATACAAAATGCTAGCCTTGTGCAAAGGAATAGAAAAAATACGGTTTTTTATTATTCTTAAGGTTTTTTATTATTCTTAAAATGCAATTTCCCATCACTGTTAGTAAGCCAGAGGTGATATTACACGACTACAATCGATAGTATTATAGTAATGTAAATCTCGGATCGTGAGTACAGGAAAGGAAAAATCGATTTTAGCAAAGGGATGCAAAAGGATAGCTCTCGTGTGAAACCCAAGGCTTAAAGAAAAATTATATTCTGCTATTGTATTCAGATTTTTTTTTCAATTACCAAGACTTTAGAACAGATGGGGTCAACCTGTTATTGATTGGTGGACCAGATTACGCTGTTTCCCGTCGAATGGGGTCAACAACCATTGTTTCCCCACCTTGGAGTTCCAAGTAGGTAGTATTTTTGTTATCACAAGGACATGCGCATGTGACACCTTTAACTCCGCTTGGTGAGTTGATTAATACTTTTAACTCAGCTTGGCGAGTGGGGTTTGTCCTATCCATTCTGTACAGTTCGTCCACATGTTGCATCATCAAAACATAAATCCAAAATATCTTTCCAATAGTTTTGTGATTAAAAATTATCAAATTTTCAAAGTGTTCGTAAAGGCAGATTTATAGGCGTTTTGGATTTGTAACATCTCCAATCGCTAGTCGAAGAGGTAGCTCATTGCTTCGTCGAAGTACCAATGTTTCTTCTATTAACTTAAGCTTAGACTGATCTGACAAACTTGTCCCTGCAGGTTGACCATGCTGTTCGGAGATGGATTTCAACTTTTGGAAGCTTCTTAGCCATCTGAAGAATAGAAGCCCCTTTGCAAACTACCCAGTGGCAAAGCTATTGTTTACACATGAAATAAAACGTATCCCAATGTATCATTAACTCAGTAACTGGAATCACTTAAAAAATGGCTGTTTTGATGCTAGAGCAAACACAAACAAGTGACCACATATGACTTGAATATAGCATGAAACAACATATAAGTATGAGCTACTCGTGTATATGGTGCTACTATTGGTTTTGAAGTAGTGGCATACTAAAATAAACAATACAGAGACAAATGATCATCACCATCACTTTAGTATGCAATGCGTTGGTTAGGTCCGTAGATAGTGGTTGAGATTGAGGTATTGAAACCTATTCTCCGTATGGTCCATGCCGTGTGGCGTTGGATATCATATCTTTCCACATGATAAGACATGATAACCAGTTAATTGTGCATCTCATGATAAGACTCTTAGGTAATTGTAATTGTAAAGAGAAATTAAAAATGAAAGAAAATGGTCGCAGCGCCTCTCATCCTCGAAATTTGTACTGTACTGTACTATCTAACTATTTAATCTACATATCTAATCTAATCTAATCTAGTCTATCTTATCTATATCTAATTAATTATTTAATCTATTATGATATCTATGTTACTCCATCGCCGAGTACGGTGCATAGGGCAGAAACCATAGCTCTCCATTTCGAGCGATGTGATGCTACTCTGCTGAATTATTGCTCGATGTTGAGACCCATAGTTATAACCTTTTTTATGGTTGTTCTGCGAAGAGTCTCTCTGGGTCTTCCACGTTTTCTTTTGCCATGTAGTACACATTATAATGCTTGTATTGACAGTATGTTTTCATTCATTCTAAGTACATGTCCGATATAATTTCATCATTTTCTTCTTATTGTTGTAGAAACATATTGTTATTTGGTGTCTTCTCTTGCTTGCTTATTTGACTTGAATTCTTCCCAACCAATATTTGTTTTCTAAGATATTTATTTTTAATTGAGATTAACTTCTTCTCCAGTGATTTTGTTATTTTCCAACTTTCGCAACTATATGTATATACAGCTATTACATTGGAGTTGAACAGTCGTAGTTTGGTATAGGCTGCTATTTACTTATTGTGTTTGATTTCCAGATGTTAGTTAGATGGTTGAATGAACTTGATGCCATCGAAATTCTGGTAGATATTTTTGTTGTATCTCCATCTTGTGTTATTTTGCTACCTAAATAGGAACAATTATCAACATAAATAAAAGGTCGATTAGCAAAATAAGTTCCTCAAATAGAGCCTTTCTACTTGTCGCCAGGCGATGGATGTGTATCGAGACTACGCCGTGACGGTTATCCACCCACTGTGCCCTTGGACTTTCCTGGCCAAAACATGTCCTTGTGTGGTAGTCTCCGAGGAGACTAGTCAAGGATTTAGTCTTGGGCTGACTACATCAATATCAAACGAGGTGTTCCGATGACAGTAAACTCGTATCGTGGAATTAGACGCGATAGAAGATTATTGTCTAATTCCGATGTTCCTGAGCCCATTGGGTACTGAACCTCTTCTCTCTGCGAGCATGACTCCAACTTTAGCTGAACACAACTTTAGTTTCAATTTTCTTGTGACATTTTCCCGTTTCAATTTCACGTGGCGCTGCCCTCTGATTGTACTCAGTGTGTTATCCTTACGGAGACTAGCGCACGACTCAGTGTTCGCCATGACATGCACACATTTTGTGACATTTGCATTGATTCCCTCCAATGCTACAGTCGGACTGACATGTATCGGCAGCGTCGCTGTTCGTGTTGGCGCAGATGTGTTGGTAATATTGTCTGTCTTTTTTTCCAGTCAATTCTCATTCCATCTGCTGCCTCCACATTCACGGAATTGATCCCCAAAAGTGTTGACTAGAAACACAGAACCAATAGCTGTATTTCTATTTCCAGGGTGTACTACGAGGGGGTACTTTTGGGAAATTTGTTATCGGTTACCATGGAACCGCACAAGAGCAGTGCGGTAACCTTTGCATCTAGGCCACATGTATAATTCTTTCTCAGTGTATTCATCTTTTTATAACAAAATGTTTTGGTTTGATTAAAAACACACTTTCGATTAAATATCACTTGAGGTTAGTGTTATTATTCCACCTTGTTAGCTTCTTCTATTTCCTTTATTTTACGCATATTTTCTTAGGTATGTATTAAAAGCTCCCCAAGTTCGAGGTACGACTTGACGCCTGTCTAATGTGAGCTATACTTAGACAATATTCTTTTAATAAACAACGACTTTCTTCTAAACTCATATTTTATGTTTGTTAAACATATTCTCGATAAGCCAGATTACTTTTTCAGATGTTATGAGTGTTTATTAGATCACACCCGGCAGGCGTGAAAGGAGTCAGTTCTTGTATCTAATCAGATTTGCACATTGTTTTGATTGTAAGTTCATCAGCTTGGCCAAGATGTCTGTACAAACTATAAACGGTTTTGTTTTGTGTATTTCCTGCCCTAACAGTGCAGTATTCTTTAAAAATGCAATTTGAAATCTCAAACACAAACAAAACTTACGTTTAATGTAGATAAGAATAACAAATAGAAAGTTTCGAAGAATTGTTATAAAATAATGTTGCACAAAAATTAGCGTTTAAAATAACATTTTATTGTGTTATTGTTTCTGACGAAAGAATTTGATTGAAACGTTACTTTGTATTGCCCTTATTATTTATTAACATTCTTACATTTTCTTATCGGTATTAGTAGTATTTGTGTGCGCGTGCGTGCGTGCGTGCTTATTCATATGTTTATTTTCGTATTTGTGTTAGTACGGGCCATGTCTGATCGCTGTATCTTAATCATAAGTATATATTATTAATATGATAATCATGCATTATCCATATTAGCATAACTCCTCGATTCCACTAAAAAAATATCATCACCGTCCATATCATCCTACCATTTGCCACTATTTAAGCGTGTCTGCTCTTTCAGTCCCCTTAACACCCGCATGTCTAGGTACACAAATGAAAATAACTCTTCAGCTCAGATCCCGTTATCAATAACATCCACAGTCGTCGTAGATAGCCCGATTTTATCTGTCTAAGTATACTCATAGAAATAGTCATAAAACATCAGCTGTAAGATTTAGTCTCTAGCCATTGCAATGATCATCACCATTATCGTTATTCTACCAACGCCTAGGTTCCCAACTTTTTAAAAATTCGCTACATTTCATAGAATGAAAAGGACCTCGCTATCCCAATACATTTTAAAAAAATGGGTTGTTTTTTTTTGTCGAGATCTCCCAGTAAATTTGAATTTGACCCATTTTATGGGGTGATGTGAATCATAAAGGGATTTAAATGATAAAAGGTTTAGTTCTACACTTGCCGGGTTTAGATGCCAAATACCCCTAAATGGCACTTGTTCATGTTTACAGGGAAACTACGACGAAAGAGCCAAGTTTTTTAATAGGTTAAATTAAAAACACGGAAAATAAATGTATAGTATAATATAATTCAGTATAATTTTTACTTGCAACATATTTAATTTGATGATGGAAACTGTAACTTAGTTAATAAGCTTCCAAATTAGCGGTTGAATCTTCCTTAATGCTAACCTCATGCCATTATCAATATTTAAATGTTTTTTTTGTTTCTCAACTAAGCAAGCATTGAACATTCAATCTCCATGAGATATATAGAAGAAAATGAAAGTAAAATTCAATATTTCTAACTTAAGACACCATTTTAAAATGAATATTTCTTTAAATATAAATACTGTTTTTAATAAATATTCTACTGAAAGCAAAACTGTCATCATTCATGCTCTTCTAATTACCATTGAACTGTAGAAACCCATTCAGTCTTCATCTGCTGAACCATTTGTGTAGTCAGTAATATCTTCATATGAGGAATTCTCACGGGTATGCACGTGACATAAGTTAAATGAAATGTTAACAGTTGGATAATCGATAACAGTGGGCTGATTCAGGCAAGCAGATTTTAAAAACCATACAAATAAGACGTTATCACAGGCTAGGAATATTACGTTGGGAATCCTTGCGTGTGCTGACAGTATTTGTGTACTGCTGTTGAAATTTTCTAATGTGAAGAAGAGAGCAGTGTACAAATCTTCTTCCAAAATGCAGTGATGGGTGATCCTAACGTATGCATATAAAATGAACAGATTAAACTGTATGAATATGTTGGTGTTGAGTTGACTACTACATTTGCGGGAGTCATCAGGAAGGATGTATTAAAGCGAAGGGAGAAGAAAGAAATGTGACCAACTCCTGTATCGACGGTATGTCTGACTAGGGTAGGATAAGCTTGTGTATACACGCAACTGAACTAGTGCGTTCATCAATAGTTGAGCACCGATATTGTCTATTATCTCCGTAATTACTGAGCGTATGTGCTTCATATTTTGCATGAGTGTATTATGTCATAACCACGTTAAATATTTGTGATTAATTATTACCTAAATTGAACGAATTTATCGCAGCTGTCGTTACGAATATCGTTTTTAAGGTAGCAATACTTGTTGTCACAAAAGTAGACGGGTTTACAGTACAATTTACCGTGTTCTCTGTTTTCTTTTACACGGTCAGTTTATATCGGTTAGAAATACGTGAAATACTAAGAAGTAGCACAAGATTATTTTTTTTAAAATATAGACTTCATAGTTATATATTAAAATAATAACTAAACGTCTGTCTCAAAGGTGTATCGTATCTCATATTCGACGTGATTTTATTTTGATGTGTTCAACATATCATTTTTGTGTAAATTATTACAGCGTATCATAAAGCAGCATTTACAACTATAATATAACGATATCTTTGAAAGTTAAATTCATTTCACTGTAAAGTATAGCTATTAGATTGTACAAATATTTTTTCACAAGAAGCGCGACGAGGTACTCTATCTCATAGTATTTCTAAACCATCAAAAAGAACACAACATACCATGTATATAAACTGCAAAACACTATAAAGGTGGTTACGAGAAGATAACCATAACTTTAAAAAAAAAAAAAGAAACGAGAGGAAGAAGAAATGTAGATAATTTTGATGGAGAAATTATTAAGAAAGAAATTAATAGACTTTTGGATTGCAAAGAAGCATTGATACTAAAGACATTGAAAACGTATCTAGAAAAGAACGACGGCATTCACATTTTGAAAACTAGATTATGTAGATCTGTAAGGGGTGCAGGATTTATATTTCGCAAATATACATGTTGCAGAAGCATCATTAGTGAGATGCTTCATTTAGTAACTATCGGGAGTAAATATTGCAGATAAATTAGGGAGATGCGAAAAGGAAATTATGATATTATATATGTAGATGAAACATGGCAATATGGATAAACGCTCACCACACTAATGAAAATGAATGACAATCTGTAGATGAAACTATTAAGAGATATGTACCGAACAGCAAAGGTCAAAGATTAATAATGACACATGCAGGTAATAGACAAGATGGTCTTTTGAAGAATGGTGAACTCATTTTCATTTCCAAATCTACCGATAATCGAGACTACCATGCTGAGATTAATGATCTTATATTTAGAGAGTGTATAGAAAAGACTGTACTTCCATCATTAGATAGACCCTCCTGTTTTTGGACAACACTTCTTACCATAATGTAGTTGTATGTGAAGATAAGATCCCTGCAACCTCCTCTACTAAGGAAGACATTAAAATATGACTTAGAAAAGAACATATTCCATTTACTGAAATGTACTGGAAACCTGAGTTACTGTTGTTGGTAAAGAATGAACACAGAGCGAAGACTTTCCACATTGATAATATTATAGAGGAGCATGGACATAGATGTATAAGATTACCACCTTACCATTCACATTTAAATCCAATAGAATTTGTTTGGTCTAAAATTAAGGGAGAAGTGGCAAAGGAAAATAAAACTTAATGATATTCAGAAAATTGCATATACTATACTCTCTGCCATTGACAAAGAATTATATGTCATCATAGTCTCATCCTAGTGAGGGTCAAAGTGATCGAAAAGCCATGATAAAGTCGGATGTGTCAGGCCGAACAGCGCATACATCGCAGCTGATATGTAAACCATGGTGCAATTCACACTGTTCTCTGGACCACATCCTGCTAATTTTCAGGGGTTTGAGATTGAGGGAAGAAGAAGAATCACTGGAGACACACAGGAAAACACACACTAATCGATCTTTCGACTAAACGTCCTTTAACGTGAACATAACTTAACACAGCGAGTAAAAGGACAGTCATGTTTATGATCACATTGCTGAATGAAAACGTTTTTGTCGAAACATCAATCTGTGTACTTCTATAGATTCGCAAAACTTAATTACACAGTATCTTCTGCTGGTAACTGTAGGATCATAATTTTGCTGAAGTTCTAACCATTATTGACTCTACTGATATACCCGAAAGATTATCATTCGGATTTTTATTTTGATAATGCTCTTCAGAACATCAACATTAGTTCCCTTTCATTAGTCTTTATAAGCACTAAGAATTCTTATAGTAATACTGCACCTCTATATCCTGCATATATTTTATCTTTGTGTTTCATTCATTTATCCATTTACGTTCTTCTATAGTTCAGCACTAGCTCTATGTAGCAATTAATAATTCTAATGACTTTATGGACAACGACACTAATATAGATTACATGCAAAATTAACAATGACATCACATATAGCGCTCTCCATTTTCTTAATGCTGACTTTACGTGACCTAACAAAATATGTGCCGGCTTCATTCACCATCTAATTTTATCAATTTTTTAAAGAATTAAATTGATGGGAGCACTAGCGGCGGAAGAATTCAGACAAGAAACTGCAAGACAGAAGCGGACACGTAGAAAAGAAAAAACATCTCAACCTCACACAGATACCTTCTATTGTTGTCAATTCCCTAAAATAACATTTTGTGCGCGCATTGGACTTGCTAGTCATTTAAAAACGCACTATTAACTTTATTATTTTATTATTTATTGTTATTATTATTATGGTTGAGTTTTTGGTCATCGTTGATCACGACGGACGAACATCATATTTTCTTTCTATGTATATCTAAGCCCAGTGCTTGTTTATGTGTAAAGGTAGGTCCCATGAGAGCAACCTGCCGTCGGGAATAAAGACAATTCTTCATGTACTAAGCCGCAGTAGCTATTAGGTGGGAGTGGCCAGTTCTCTTCCTCGCTGTCTTTATCTCCCCTAACATGCGTCAGGTATAAAATGATCTGAAGGTATGCGTTAAGTATAAACAACGAAATTGATTAGTTTATATGCTTGTTTTTTTCATTCTGGCCTATCAAAACTATATAGTCAATATATCTGAAGTCAAAAATACTGACAGTCGAAAAGAGCAACTGGCACGACTAACCAATCAATTATAAATTATCGGTAGTACGACAGAAAAGCGAGCTGTGCTTGTACGATAGTAGTGTCGCCAGGAGAGAGACCATTGTTCGAGTGAGGTGAGTCAGATGCCAGCGGAAATCCCATGGACATTCCGTGATGGATCTCTGTAGTTGGCTAGACATATCTCACAGCTAGAATATTCCCGTTTCCATGTCTTTCCTTCTGCGGCACCTTTTGAGTATCTACCACTACTTCTGAAGGTGATTTAGGTACTTGACTGGTTTTGTAGCAATTATATTTACCAGACAGTAGTGTGCATCCCTGTGCATCCCATTACTTTAGTACGAAGATTGCCTATATTATTTAAGACACGTGCTCTCGTTGACCTAATAAACCATCTCATTATTTTAGTACAAAAACTATCTATATTTGTTAGACATGTTTTCACGTTGACCTAACAAACGTCCATTATTTTAGTACAAAAACTATCTATATTTGTTAGACATATGCTCACGTTGAACTAATAAGTGTATCCCATACTTTAGTACCAAGAATGACTACCGGGGTATATTAATCATGTATTCATTTCGCCCGTGTGGCAACCGAGGCCTGGATTCTGGTTCAGTGTGCAAACAATAGGGTCACTGTCTTTCCAGGCATGTCGTAGGGATCTCAAGATCATTCTTATTCATAACTAATTCCCCTAGTATTGTGTTTTCGAATCCAACGTGGCGACTCTTTCATTGCCGCAAAATTCCGCATTTATAGGTTTTATTGACGAATTTAGTCGTTGTATTAAGGGGTTATTGACATATCAAAATGTACCAAGCACGCTTTGAACCGTGTCCGTTCATACAACAGTGATTCCCTTCGTAATTTGAGGGTGAATCTATACAGTGTTTCCTACCGGCTACAGTATTTCCCGTTATAAGTTGAAAGTGCGCATTCATTTAGTAATATCTACACAGCAATGGCTACGGTCTACAGCAGGGAATCTCAACCTTTTCAGATGCCGAGCTTATATATATATTCTTCTGCACGGCGTCTGTATATGGTTTCCACAGAAGAGTATTTTCCTCTGAGAGGCGTCTGTGTATAGTTCCCATCCAGGGCCCATAGAGAAGGAGTGGGAGGGAGCCACCCCCTCCCCCAGTAAACCTTTCGTTTAGTATTATGAACTTAGCCAAACTGTTGGTAAAAAACCCCTCTTAGCGATTTTTTGCAAAAAAATCTTCAAATTTACCGCTATATTGTGAAATTTACATAGGAAATCGGACCAAAGACCCATTTACAAGTTTTCCTGTTATGTAAAACCCTCTCCTTAAGGTAATCATATCTACGGCCTTTTTCCATCCGCATAATACGTTCTTCTGAAGAGCGCCTGTGCATCTAGGAAATGTTGGGGAATAAGCTGACAACCTATCACCTGTGGGGGAAAAAATCTTGTCACAGTATGTCTTGTCTCAATTTTTTGTGTTTTCTGTCTTACTTATTCAACTTATTTACTGTTTTAAAAATGTTTTCACGGGCGTGCTTTGGGTTAAAGGAATATACCCCTGCAGATAATTCGAAGGGGAAACCCAAAGGCAGTCGATTAAACCATCTTCTGGAATTTCCTGCAGTTCTGCTTGTTTTCAAGCGTATTAACATTACCTTTACCTTGTAACTAATCAGCAGCGCTGAGATGGGGTTAGTGCAAATGGGTTAGGCACTTCCTGTATAAAACCTGCCTGGGCAGTCAGGCATGTGTGAAACGTAGAGACTATGTCTTTCGCAATTTACACCTTCCTTCTTCCTGGCCGACCGCCCGTAAATACGTAAAAAGCCATAACATCATTTTGAACGCATTCTATTACTTTGGTAAAAATAGTATCTATTTTAGTTAAACATGTGCTCACGTTGACCTAACAAACGCATCTCATTACTTTAGTACCAGTAATGTCTATATTAGTGTGACGTATACTCACTTTGAACTAACAGGCGCAATATCAACATTTCTCCTAACGTTGTCATGTTTATCCAGGTAGCTCGGAGAAGACTTGACAGGTATCTGATGTGTTTTCGTTAATATATTTAGTTCCAAAACTACATAATATATTTTTCTCTCCTACCTTACTCTCACAATCGTGTACCGTTTCAGCTTCCTTGTTTGTAAACATACACGAGTTATGAATCTTAAGAAGTCGATCGCTTTGCTCGCATCTGTTGAAAAAAAAAACCAGCAAACTATTGATATATACAAGCGTGTATTTAAGTAATAATTTAACCGAGACATTTGTTGTATATGGAATTGTTTCTAATATTTATATGTATCACATTAAGACATCTTTTATTTTTATAAGTCGCAATGTCTTTCAGATATAATAGAAAGTATTAACCATGGAATAGAATAGTACCAGAAGCAATGTTCCTTTATAAACTGTGCGGTTGCTCATCTCATTGGAAAGTGTATTTGTGTCTGTTCAAACCATCGCAAAAACCATTCACGCAAGCAGGAATCATTTTTTTTTTTTTAGAGAGAACGTAGGTCAGAAAGTGTTCATACTCAGAAAGTGTTGTGAAACAATTACCTGAACACCAACCCCCATCCTTTACCATCTATTAGTGGTCATACTACCCAATATATCCGTATATATAAAATTAATATAACGAACACGATTTAAAGGGTTATGCATCGCAAATTAGAGGTTTTAATCTTCTATCCACCAGGCAAATAAAATGTTCACTATAAAATGATTTGAATTCTCTAATAGCACTGGAATACATTTACTAATGTTGATAACTTCTAATCAGACTAGCAATAAACGGTGTGTTCGTTGCAACATTCATTATCAACCTTGTATGTCTGTCTTTCTTTCGTGTCTCGTTTTGCTCTATCTACATTCTCTAATATCGAGATTGGGGTTACTTATCGTCAGAAAGAAAACATGTTTTTACACGTTATGAGACAGAGAAGTATTGATAACATAGTTACAACAGGCAAGACTGAAGGCAAGAGGGATAGAGGGAGACAGCGTAAATATTAGATAGCATAACATCGTGGCATGGCAGAGAGGCAATATTGGTCTTTATATAATATACTAGAAATAGAGAATTGTGGAGATCTAAGATCGCTAGTCGGCACGGCTCCTGATGATGATATTTTCCATCAATCATGCACACATTCTCTCATGCGTTCAATCAAAACCGTGTCTTGTATTTTTAAAACATTTTTTTTTTACGATTTGATCCTTCTCCTTATGCCCATTCATGGATGTGTGATGCATCCCAGTCCGACACCTTTTTGGACCTCAAACGAGTCAGATGTTTCTGCCTAGAGGCAGACAGAAGCCTGTTGCTTCTGATAAATCATTTTAATAAGCGATATGAGATGGTGTGCGATGTCCGTGTTGTTTTCATTATGTTCCATAATTTCTGGTGGGTTGCAGAGTCAAATATCTTTGAGTAGCCTA
This sequence comes from Meghimatium bilineatum, assembly GCA_034231615.1. Taxonomy (NCBI): domain Eukaryota; kingdom Metazoa; phylum Mollusca; class Gastropoda; order Stylommatophora; family Philomycidae; genus Meghimatium; species Meghimatium bilineatum. Next base: position 100,874,042 of record CM067299.1, read on the forward strand.
TGAAACGTGTATGCGTCTGCATTGGACTCTCTCCGCCTCTCTATTACATTTCTCATGTTGATGATGTGATTGAAAAGGATTGCATATTTTCAATCAAAGAACCAGGTGCCTGCTGTAATAAACCTTTAAACGTACAAAATGTTTTGTTCGATTGTGTAAGTCAGACGAAGAAATTTCAGGAGATTAAAGGGAGGGGAGCATTTTTGTTTTCCTCCGTTTCTTATTTCTGCTGTCTATACCAATTATCGTTTCGCCACGTGGCGTGTCTGAAGAAGATTAGTGAGCCAATTTTCCGAATAACATGAACTGAAGTTGTTTGTTGGCAGGTAAAGCAACAGTCCCTCACCTGCAGATTCATCTTCCTGAAAACATCCCATGATTAACACATCTTGTCAGACTTCCCAGTTATGTTTCTCATCAATCCTATAGTTATTTTGTGTAAAACATGTACATTGTTTGAAAAGAAATTAGCAGCGCAAAGAAGAAAAAGTACCATAGTTGAAATTTGTCCTACACTCCCCCGAAATATCCTTGCATCTTCTATATTGAATTGTTGCATGCTGTCATAGAGTATGAATGACATGCCCGCGCCTCGCAGATACGAGGTGGAGATTTAGGGGATCACATCAACCATTATAAAAATATAAAACTATACAGCACTACAAAACAAGTAAAGAAGATTGTAACTACTTTCATTTCAAGTTAGAACTATATTTAATTTCACCAAACTAAAGTGCAAAGTTTTAACTCCATCTCAGGGCCGTAGATACTTTGGTAATTGGGGGGTGGGGTATAAAATAGTCATTTACTTGTTTTTGTGAGTATTTCATGCGTTTTAGTCAGATAGTTGGTGACTGTTCCTTGGGAACATCATTAAAGGGGGGGGGGAGTGAAGTGTTACCCACTTTTTGGCTTACTCCCTAGTACTAAATGTTATGTTCAGATTTTCTATTCCCAACTCCAATCCCATTTCATTTATCTTGCCCCCCCCCCCTCAATCCTTTTAACGTAGTTGAATTTCTGTGAATATGTCATATGAAAGAGTTTGATACTTTGTATCGCTACGGGTGGGGGGGGGGGGGGGTTAACCGACCTTTTGGTTAAGTTCCTAGTACTAAAAGCCATGTTAAGATTAACTGAGGGGGGGGGGCACCCCTTATCTACAGGCGTAGTTCATTCATTCATTGGTACCATGCCTTCCGGCGTAGGCGATCATGTCTCTCCACAGTTCTCTGTTATACTGTTATACATTTAAATATAGTTTCTGATGATTCTGCGTTATGCCAGGCTTTCAAGTCATCCAACATTCTCTGACATTGTCTTCCTCTGTCTCTCTTACCCTCGATCTCCCCAGTTGTTACGATGTTCTCCAGCCCACCTCTTCTCATGACACGATCCAGGATCTGTGTCCTCTTCTAATACAGTTAATAAGTTTTCTATTTGAGTTGACCTGTTGTAGAATTATAGCATTATTCTTTTTAGCTGTCCATTATATTTTCAGCATCCTTCTATAAAACCACATCTCTGTGACCTCCGGGTGTTTTCTTGCAATATTGTCAATTGTCCATGCTTCACTACCATATAACAGTATGGGCACTATGTAACATTTTAGTATGTTCTTTCTTACTTTTATTGATAATGAATTATTAAACAAGATGTTCCTCATCTTCTGGAATGCTGCTTTTTCCTGTGATGTTCGACTTTTTGTCTCAGTGTCGCATCTACCATCTGAAGTAATAATTCTGCCCAGACAATATATTTTCTTAATACAAGCGTAGTAAAAAAAAATATAAACGAGACTGAAGCTCTGCAGTACTACTTTTTACTTCGTGTTTTCTTGTTGTGTCAGCATCCTACGTGACAACGAAAACAAAGGATTCATTTATTATCTTTGCTTCTTCGTAACATGTTGCATGCCCTGTGATAATTCTGGTCACTCCTATTTCCTTACACTTCACATCATCAGTGGTCTGTAATTTTATATAAAAGTTGTAATCGTACCGGTTGTTCTCAATGTTCATTGTTCTCACAGGAAGTGGGCAAATATTGAAAATAAACGTCTTGACACCTAGAATTGACGGGCTTGTCCGCTAAGCTAGATTCTATACACCGAGCGCCGAAGACGGATGCGTCGGGTCATATGCGCAGATAAAACGGCGACACAACGCATTTCCATTTTCTGGACTACATCCTACTGGGAATCTAGTTGGACCATTGTCCTGCTACAAGAGAGATCCAGTGGGAGTTTGAGAATGAACGCTGAAGAAGAAGATTTCTGTAGTTGTTAGCAGTTGATAGAGTTGTTAGCAAATATGATAGAGCAATATGTACAGTCATTATGCCACATGAGAGACAGGATGAGAGAGAGAAGAGAAAAATAGTTCCGTAAATCCTAACTGTATGTAATGGAAAATGTCATAACTATTGATCAGTATTCAGTACATACGTTTTGTGAAGACCTAGGATAGCATACGACAGATTCCATTGCACTTGATAATGATGACATGACACGTGAAATGGACTACAATGTACACTCTCATTATTTAGAAACTCTAGGATAACACGTCACACACAATCAGCACACGTGATAGCTTCCTCTCTTTACTACACACTCCTCATTATCCTACACTTGAAACGAATTTCTGGGCACAGGTACGATTGTGCCTGTATGTTTTTGCCGGCATCTAGGCAAGCCATCAATCTGGTTTGGGAAAGATTTAAATCTTTTACCTTGTAGACACCAGGCATAGTTCCAAAACAAATAAATTCCGGGGCATGCGATAATGGAACAGCATACGAAAGCAGACAAAACAAACCATGAAACAACAGTTGTAACATGAATGTGACATTCATAAATAACACTGAATACATTTCTACTTTTATATCTGTAACAACCGGTCATATTCGACTCCCTGCATTTTATCACAGGGCATACTAATCAAGTCTCTTTAAGTTATGAAAAACATTTAGGAATAGAGCACTTGCATCAAACGTGGTGCAAAATACGGCTGCTTTAAGTGGCCCTCCATGATGATTTAAAATTGCTGTACGTACTGGCCCCTGAGTTCAGAAAAAACATCAAATCACGCTATCTGTGCCAAACTAAAAGACGATGCTCAGTATTGATATAGAGGAAATTATTACGCAAAAACTTTGATCTTGCTAGCTGAAAACATTGTAACATGTCGCCAACGTGTTTTGTTCAAAATTAAAGACTTCAAATGCAGTAAACGTTTTAACATAGAAAAAGTTGTCAGCAGATGATGATGATGACAGCTTCACCATCCTTTGATATTTCCAAACACTAAAACATAATGTGAAAAAACCATTTTGTCCCGTCCAATATGAATGATGCAGAATATGCTTCCTCCACCTCCCAATATAAAATGGTTGCCTATCTCTGACTTACATGGCTGCTGGTGGTCTGGGCCATAGATATGACTTGTAAAAGAGGAGGGAGGGGGGAGGGTTGAATTTCTGAATTTTTAGTCATTAGTAAAACGGGATTTTGTTGTGTTTTGTTTTAGCTATCATTACAAATTTTGTATTCCCTGGAGTGTACAATCTATTTTAAAATTTTACCTAAAAGAGGGACTATGTGCAAACTTCAACCATTTATGTTCAAACTATTTACCTAAAAGAGGGACTATGTGCAAACTTCAACCATTTATGTTCAAACTATTTACCTAAAAGAGGGACTATGTGCAAACTTCAACCATTTATGTTCAAACTATTTACCTACAAGTTGGACTGTGTGCAAACTTCAACCAATTAAACTCACATGAACTGTTTGAACACTACAGAAAATTTTCTTTTGAAAAACAAAAAAAGCTAACGCTGGCATATTTTGGACATATAAAAGCACATGAAGGTTTTGAAAGACTTATCTTGGAAGGTATCAATAAATAGAACAAGGGGTCAGGCAGGGCTGAATACTATCACCAGATATTTTTTTCCCTTTACACTAAAATAATCATGAGAACCACAAATAACGTATCAGGAATACTTGTAGGTAGGCACAATATTAATAACATGAAATCTGCTGATGACACCATCCAGATAGCTAAAATAGAAATAAATCTACAATACATGACCAGAACAGTAGTAATAAAGAAAAAACATAGACATCCCTATAAATAACATTTTTTTAAAAGATAGAAATTATGTTCATTTCTAAGAAATAGAATACCCCAGTATGCAACATAAAATTTAATGACTCATCACTAAAACTGGTTCATCAATTTTAATTAGCTGGGAACACTGATAACAGATGGAAGAAGTAGACTAGAAGCATGAAATAGAATAGGATAAGCAACACTAAGCTTATATACTATTAAATGGCTGATGGAATGACAAGCAAAACACTACGGGAATGTCTGGTGTGCAGTGATACCAGTTCCTAATTATGAATCAATCAATATTCAAACTTCTAACAAAATTTAAAACATCCTGTGCAGCAGGTCCTTATCAATAGAAGTAAGAAAAGAGTCCTTCATTGTTACATACTCACCTCTGGAAAGAAATCTTTTGTGTGCGCGTGCGTGCGTGCTTATTCATATGTTTATTTTCATATTTGTGTTAGTACGGACCATGTCTGATCACTGTATCTTAATAATAAGTATATATTATTAATACGATAATCATGCATTATCCATATTAGCATAACTCCTCGATTCCACTAAAAAATATCATCACCGTCCATATCATCCTACCATTTGCCACTATTTAAGCGTGTCTGCTCTTTCAGTCCCCTTAACACCCGCATGTCTAGGTACACAAATGAAAATAACTCTTCAGCTCAGATCCCGTTATCAATAACATCCACAGTCGTCGTAGATAGCCAGATTTTATCTTTTTAAGTACCGGTATACTCATAGAAATAGTCATAAAACATCAGCTGTAAGATTTAGTCAGAATGTAAGAATTCAATAAGCTGTAAGAATTAATGCACAGTACAGATGATAGAGTATTGTGCTGATCAGTAACTGCCTATACTACCCAGCATGGTACATATGATGATAGAGTATTGTGCTGATCAGTAACTGCCTATACTACCCAGCATGGTACATATGATGATAGAGTATTGTGCTGATCAGTGACTGCCTATACTACCCAGCATGGTACATATGATGATAGAGTATTGTGCTGATCAGTGACTGCCTATACTACTCAGCATGGTACATATGATGATAGAGTATTGTGCTGATCAGTGACTGCCTATACTACCCAGCATGGTACATATGATGATAGAGTATTGTGCTGATCAGTAACTGCCTATACTACCCAGCATGGTACATATGATGATAGAGTATTGTGCTGATCAGTGACTGCCTATACTACTCAGCATGGTACATATGATGATAGAGTATTGTGCTGATCAGTGACTGCCTATACTACCCAGCATGGTACATATGATGATAGAGTATTGTGCTGATCAGTGACTGCCTATACTACCCAGCATGGTACATATGATGATAGAGTATTGTGCTGATCAGTGACTGCCTATACTACTCAGCATGGTACATATGATGATAGAGTATTGTGCTGATCAGTGACTGCCTATACTACCCAGCATGGTACATATGATGATAGAGTATTGTGCTGATCAGTGACTGCCTATACTACCCAGCATGGTACATATGATGATAGAGTATTGTGCTGATCAGTGACTGCCTATACTACCCAGCATGGTACATATGATGATGATCATATTTAAAACCTAAAGATGAGTCTGCCAGAAAACATTGATGTACCAAAAGAGAATCTCATTAACATGACACAGCTGGCAGCAGGAAATCTTGCACAAACCAAGAACCTTGTAGAGTGACAATAAAAACATTTTGTAAAGAACATGTCACATAGAAGAGAACTAATGGGTGATATTAGATATTATTTATGTACTTAATTCCACTTGTAGAATATACTCCTGTAGTTATCATTATCTACCAAATCTTACCCCGTCGCTGTTTTCTGAAGCTCTTCATAAAAAGCTATAGTTGGTATGTCCTCATCTGCTATTGTTTTTCATCTTGTATTCTTAGTCAGCCTCAATACCAACCACAATATTATAAAAATAACTGTTTTCTGCAAGTGAGAGTTCTGGTCAAGAGCATCTGACAACTATTTCTTAGATCAATAAATATATGCTTGATCCAGCTCCACTAATGTCCAGCTGTAAAAATAAGTATGCAATCTCCTTCATAAGTCTGTGTATGTCTGTACTTCTGACAACCAGATCTGTATTGTAATATTTGATTCGCATAATTTAGTATAGGCTTTCCACCTATGTTTTAATGGGGCTCAAAAAGGAAGCAAAGAATAGCTGCACTGTTTCCTGCCATGCATGTTGTACAAGGTGATTAAGGAAGGAGGTTTGTGGGTGCAGTTGGCTGTCCCATCCTGTACAATGTCACATTGATCCAGAAGCACCACCAAAGACAGATGAGTCGGGCCATTGATGCAAATAAAGTGACAACACATTTCCATTCTCTGGACTACGTCCTGCAGGAAATCTAGTAAGACCATTGTCTTGCTACAAGAGAGAACTAGATGAAGTTTCAGAATGAATGCTGAGGAAGAAGATTACTCAGAATCCATGCTGAAGATGGATGTTTCAGATCAAAAAGTGCAGATATTGCAGCCAAGCGCTGTAGAACACGACAATGCATTCCATCTCCAGACAAAATACTTTAATCAACATGAGTTTGAGAACAAAGAAAAAGTGGAGGGTGTCAGTTGAGATGAGATATTATTGATGATATGCCATGTTTTCAAACAACAAAGTCAGATCTTGTGGCTGTGATGGAATTGATTCATGGGATATATTTTTGTATAACTTGTTTATTTTTGTCATAGTTATTTTAAATATGAATATGATTCCTCAAATGTGCATATTTCCACCTTCAACAGATTGCAAGTTCGTTGAAGTTGTAGGTCGTGAGGTAATTATTATTTTTTCTCGTATGAGTGATATCAATAGATATAGTTTATAATGTAGAAAGGGAAATAGTTACAGATGCGTTACAAACAGCTTATCATTGTGTGTGTCTGTGAAAGTTCTATGTTGGTTGTACAAGACTACATGCTTATATTGGATTATTTCTTTATGTTTTCACTACTCTTCAAGCATCAGCCTTCTTTGTAAAAGATATTGGTTAAGAAGGACCATAGATATGATTTTTTCTAAAGGGCAAAATACCATTGAAAAATACCTCAATTAAATTTTGAAGAACATCTTTATGAAAAACACTATATGTCTAGTAGTTCTGTGAGGTGTTAACATCTATTTTGCTTGTTCTGTAATGCTAAATATCATGTTACATATTTCTAAGCAGTGAGTTGAGCCCTGAAAATTCCCCACTTTATCTACGGACAACATTGAACTTAGTGAGATGAATGCTAGATATGTAGTGTTTACTGGCTCAAAATCTGCACTATAGGCTATGGAGGAGCAGAACCAAACTAAAACCAGTGGAATCCAGACCTTGAGATGTATATCCACAACCAACTATCATCTGACAATGTCCATGTTATCTGAAAGTCCTGGACTCTAAGACATTTACAGGAATGAGAGACCAGATCAATTGGCCACGGAAGATTAATTTTAAAATTGCTAGTAAATTTTATAAATTTTAGTAATTTACAGAAAACAGTTAGCTACCATAATGTAAAATAGATACTAAGAAATAATTATAAAGATTGATTGAACCAACTGGGCTGCAGTGATGGCTGTCTGTGTCATATATTCTGGAACCAATGGATCTAGACCAAAGGACAATTTAAACTCTCTGCAAATACAAGCTCAATCATTTTCTATCTCAGAAAAGGATGTATTGCTCTTATTAAGATGGTGATTATTAATCATCTTAATTACCATATAAACAGAATAAATACTTGCCTACCTACCTTACTAAAATTTGTAATCACATATACATGAAACAGTTAAGCATGTCCTATTTGAGTGTACATGACTACATCAGCTAGGACTTCTACCATGTCCATCTATCAAAAACACTTTAAGTGAAAGTCTATCCCAACTACAGAAACGTGCAGATTTTACAGATTGTATGGGCTGTCTAATATTGAAAACTCACAGAACTGGATAGAAGTGGAATCTACAGGCTTGTCAGCAAATTATTTTGCCAGTGTCATGCTGTCAGGCTCATAAGAATGTCCTATCTTTACCTTGTTGACAATATGGTATTTCATTTTTGTGTGGCTTGTGCAGTCTGAAGATAGGGACTTTTGATTGTCTGTTTAACTGGTAACATGCAGTAGTCTTTCAGATGACAGCAATGCACTTTTTCCCATTTTGCATGTGTTTTATTGAATTATTTATGTTTGTCTCAGGTTGAGCAATGGACACAAAAATTCCTCCTTCCCTATTTTGCTCTCCTGCTTTCTTTGCCAATCTGAAGCCCTATAATTACCAATCATGAATGTGTTAAATGAGATTGAATAAACTATATCACAGTTCATAGGAACTGCTGACAAAGTTAGTGTAAAGGTTTAAAATGCAAGTTTGATCATTATTTGCATTTAGTTTATGCATGTTTGTTAATTATTGTGTTTATTCAATCTAGGTTGTGGCATATTTGCAAAGAATATTCACATTTTGTGTATATGAATATCCTGATTTATAAACTTTCTGGTGAAGTTTTTTATCTTGTAATCTCTCCTAAATGTTTTATGGCAGGTATTGTCGGTAAATATTGAGAATATTCCTATCAAGGAAAAGGCCAAATTTCCACAGTATTTCTTCCCAGAGGTAAGGCTATAAGATTAAGATGTAATTGTTTCATGTTTCCTGGGTAGACACAATTAGCATCAAACTCTATGTTGTGTTTTAAACATTACTCGTACAATTACTCTTAACTCTTTATCATGTTCTAATTTCAATATTCCATCATGTTTTCTGATACTACAACACTTGATCACTGTCACTAAGTAGATGTTTCTGTTTATCTTTTTCCTTATTGCAAACTTTTTTTTCCTTATTGTTATAGAAACATGTTACTGTTTGGTTAGTGTCTGATCTTATTTGATTGTTTGACTTAAAATCTTTCCAGCCCAATATTTATAAGTGTTCAAAAACATTTATTTAAATGAATTTAATTTCTCCTCTGCTTTTATTTTCCATCTGACTACTCTTATTTTCCACTGTTTCTAAAATAGATTGAATTACAGATGACAGTTGGTAAAAGTGAATTGAAAGCGAACTGTCACTAATACTACCCATAAGTTTTTTGATGATTATGTTAATTACAAATATTTTTTTTTAAATTTATGTATCATTATATGGAACATGTTATGAATGTCCAGTCTTAATTTTCTCTCAGTTGAAGTGGTCACGTAAAGGTTTCCTCAGGACAAGATGGAGCATAAATAATTGGTGAGTATCAAACTGTTAAGCTGATGTATTCTTGAATTTGGTGAATCTTGAGGTCAATTTGTAATATCCTCAGGATGATGCTGTAAATTGTATGCTTTGTTTTATCTGTTGATTATTGAGTGGCCATCATTGATTCACATCTATGAATGTAAAGCATAGATGTAAATAAAAAATATTGAATTGAACTGGAGACACTGAGATGTGGTTTTGTGAAAAGAAAGAACTGATGGTTCCAGTTCTATGTTGGTTCAGTGCTCATTTTGAAATCTTTGTTAGGTGTTCCCTACAGACCATGCCTATCCTCATTCCAAAAATATTAAATTCTCGATATTGACTCATGCTCATTTATCTAAAAATCCTCTGACTCATGAAGAGCACTGAGTATGTCTGCTGGGTCCATAGGCTTGACCGTCTGTTGTGGTGGCAAAGCTTTCTTTTTGGCCAGCCCATTCGCTTCCCTCCACATTCGTGTGTCCAAGAACAATGATGACCATATAAACTATGTAACTATTACTATCCTATCAATAGACAATTGTGTGCTACATATGATGTCCTTCAACTTCTGGAATGTTGTCTTTGCTTTGTCTATCCCATTCTTAATTTAATGAGCTACAAATGCTAAGTAAACTCTGCATGTGAGATCCATCATTTTTGCTGTCACCATATCAATGATAGCAATTGTCTAGATGCAGACATCATTACCTGTAAAACACCAGATCAATGCTCCCATTGTTCCTACATAATGATGCTGCTCAGGATGGAAGAAAGATAAGAATTTCCATTTTAAAATGATTTAGTTACTTTCTTGTGTGCTTTCTAATGTTGTAAACACCTCCATAATTGACTAGAGCAAACTGTTTTTTAATTTCATACTACTAATTTGCTGTGGTGAAATTATGAAAAAATGGTAATTATGTATTTTATTTTTGTGCAGTGTTATTCATGTAATAATGATAGCAAGGTGCCAAGCTGGTGATATACAACTTAAAAGACTGTTTAATAATGCCTGATAACTGACAGTTTACACTACGATTTTTACCAATTTCTGTCAAAGTTTTATTGTCATAGAATCTTTAGAAAGTAGCATGAAGCAACAAACTATCGGACCATCAGGCATTCTGATTCCTTTTTTTACACAAGAGTATGTCATCAATAGTTCACAACCACTTTACTGCTAAAAGTGACCATGACATACCTTCATTTGCTATATTTTGGGGGTGTTTTTTTTCCATTGGTTTAAAATGCTCTATTTTATGCCTAAGCAGTGACTTATCAATTGACTTGCCCAACTGAAACATTTTATGCCTAAGCAGTGACTTATCAATTGACTTGCCCAACTGAAACATTTTATGCCTAAGCAGTGACTTATCAATTGACTTGCCCAACTGAAACATTTTATGCCTAAGCAGTGACTTATCAATTGACTTGCCCAACTGAAACATTTTATGCCTAAGCAGTGACTTATCAATTGACTTGCCCAACTGAAACATTTTATGCCTAAGCAGTGACTTATCAATTGACTTGCCCAACTGAAACATTTTATGCCTAAGCAGTGACTTATCAATTGACTTGCCCAACTGAAACATTTTTTGTGACCCACTATTTATTTCATATGCAATAAAATGTCCTATCATATTTTACAGATGTAGGCATTTCTCAACTGACCATGAGTGAATTTTATTCATTAATCTTTCACGGTTATTCGTAACATTATGCAAGTCTAAAAAAATTTTTATTTTAACTGCTATATCAGCACTACTCATTTCATTGGTCATAATCTAATACACCCTTCAAAATTTCTATTTCAATATTACCTTGATCAGTAATTGCTAGTCAAAAATATATCCTACCGTTTATGTTTTGCTTATCTATTCTTGCATCATTTCAGTATATTTGACCTGGTCAACATCCATCTTTTCCATGATGTTTCCAACATTGTTGCTATGGAAACGGTAGGTGATAGTACACCATAGCCAATATTAACTATATTGTTGTTATATGTTTCGAAAAGACTTCAATTTTTCTGAAATCATTGGATTTTTTTTCGAGCTTAGTATTGGTCATTGTTAACACAAAAAAACTAGCAGAATATCACTACACATGGAGAACAATCCTGCATGGCTGTGCTGAGATATTTGAGGATTTAATACTGAACACAGCATAAGAATTACGGTTCAGACATAGATCAGCAGATTTAGCCATGAAAAGACATGTTCAGTTCATGCCCAATCAACTCCATCTGGTACAGGTTGCTTCTGACTGTTTTGTTAAGATGAATAAGGCTGTAAAAAAACCTGTTTAAAACTTATCAATGTATTACTTGAGCCTAGAAAAGGAGCAAAGATTATAATCACTGTGGTAGACTGCTATGCATTTTGTAAGAACCATCTAAGAATGTCTTGGTGAGGAGTTCTTAATCCCATTCCTTCAGAACAAATTATTTTTAAAAACCTAGTAAAAATCTAACGTAATTAACAAACACACAAGAGAGTACTTGAACAGTGAGGTGTATGGCATATTGTCTGGAAAGTCACAAGAACCTAGAGTTACCAGGAAACTTTTGTTTCTCTTTGGAAACTTCCAGACTTGATTGCTGATTCAATTCTTGATTGCTGTATTATAATGTGGATCTTCTCATACATTTTACATGATGTTTTCTGCGTATATATATTTTTGAGAGGATGCATCCCAGTCTGACTCCATTTTGGATCTCAAACTAGTCAGATGTTTCTCCCTTGAAGCAGACAGAAGCCTGTTGCTCCTGATAAAGCATTTTAATGAGCCATATGAGATGGTATGAGACCTTGTTTTCTATTGTGTTCCATAATTTCTGGTGGGTTACGCAGTCAAATACCTTTGATTAGACTATAAAATAGTTATATATATATATATATATATATATATATATATATATATCTGCATTGAAGTCTCTGCACTTCTTTATTATATTTCTCATGTTGAAGATGGGATCCATAATACTTCTGTTCTGTCAAGAGTTTCTTGGGATTGTATACATCTGAGTAGTTTGCCATTGCTTTAAGATTATTACAGTACTTATAGTCCTAGTACCCGGTATTTTAAAACCAACCTGATTTTGCCTACCACTGTGTTTCAAACATTTTTACCAGTTATCTATTGCATAAAAATTAAGATCATGTCACAGTCCCACTGTAAATAAGTTCTCAAAATGCTTTCAGAGTCCATCAGTCTATCTGGAAAACAGACAGAGAACATTTTTACACACATTACAAAGGTATGTTATGAAAGAATATATATTTTTCTAGTCATTTAATATTTTTGTCTATGTCAGGCATTTACCTGTGAAGAGATATTTGTCCATGTGTGTTTTAAATTCATGATTCAGATGTTTTTTTATAACTAGAACCACATTTGTAATGAAATAAAACCTTTCCCATGCAGCTCATAAAATCTTGTTGTATATCTAGTAAAAGGTAATTCCGCTGTAAAACTGTTTGAAAGTAGTGCTTATGTGGAACACAGAAGGTAATGTAGTCTTTAGGGGTAATAAAGGCCTTTTGGTTTAAACGTCGATTGTGTACTGATATTTGTGTGGTTATGTCCTGTGTATTGTTGTGTGTATTCTTTCATGTTAGTGTGTTAGCCGTCATCCAGTAAGACTACATTACCTCCAGTGTTTTACATAAATACTGTGTATATTTAGTGAAATTGTATTATTCATTTGCGTGTTCATTGTGAATAAACCAGCCTTTAAATACTTTACAAAAAACTATATACGGTAATTACAGTACAATTTATCACATGAAGATGATAGTTCGTGGTTGAGATTGATCATTTTCTCCAGGTTTAAGCTGGCAGCTTGGCTCCTCAGTCGTAGTTGTATTTGATAGCAGTTTATTAGAGTTGCATTCATGTTTTTCTAATCACTTGTAATATGAGTGCTATTTTAGATGTTTTACCTCCACCAACATAATGGACATAAGTATCTCAACATTTGTGGAAATGCTATAATAATAATAATAATCTCAAGTCAAGTTTTGAGACAAGCGATGGGACCCGCCTGAGATGTGACACATGAACACAGTAAAATAGCAACATCCATGAAGAAATGGTTGAACAACTTGCTGTGATTGAATTCTTGATGATGGAAAATTGTTCAGTAGTTAACAATCATCAAAGATTGATTGTGGTGTGTGTGGCATACAAGGCTGAAAACGACAAAGAGAATTTACTTCATTATACTCAGGTTACCCCATATGTACTTCATCCTTCTCAATAAGCAACACACTACCTGCCTAGAGTACAACTCGAAGCAGGTAACTCTGTGGCTTCAAGTGATAATTACCAGTGATCTCAGAAAAAAGACACTTTTTAAACAAGATATCCTTTCCCCGAGGTACAGGACACCATTACATTTCTGATGATAAGGTGCAAGCAGCTTTTCTTACCTGGTTGTGGAAGGCCACCTCAGTTTTTTTTGACAGGATGCAACAATGGTTCGTTGGTTGGTTGGTTGCTGATCCAGGGGGTCCATGGGCTCATGCCCTTTGACCCAATCCCATTAAATGGCATTATTTTGCTGGGAAGTCTGTGGATTTTCAGCCCACCCTGGGCCAGAGCCAGAGAATAACTATCACATCTCCAGGAAGGTAGGTTTCAACCTATGCACTGCTCCGAGCCACTGTAGCCAAGATAGAGTTCACTGTGCTTATTCCCCGCCACCAATTGACTACTGGTTATGCCGAACTTCTCTATTGCTCCAAGTATGCAACTAAATGTTCACGTCAAAAGGATTGTCACGTCCTGAGCCACTGTGCCTCTATGATGGGTCTCAGCCATAGGAAAAAACAGTACTGTCAGTTTTCTCCTCCTCAGTGCTGCACAGTATATCTCTGGCTCCCTCCCAACCACAAAGGGTTAATAAAAGCATAATTGTATAGATGACATGCCATGAAGCTTCTGTAAGAAGATAACCTCAATATAACGGCATGTCATCTACTAAGGTTTTCTGTTGCATGGGTGGTTTGTCTAGTGTGTCATTGGTGAGACCCACAGATGCAACCACATACGTGCAACAATGAATCAAGCATTAGCTTTTATGTGCAGACAGGTATGGTGACTTCATTAAAAAATGATGACAATGCAAGAAAGAAAATCATTCCAAACTTTTAAAAAAATGTACACTTTATGTGTGAATTCTTATATTATTGAAATGATCATTACAGGGACAAGATTTTTCAATTCATCCTCATAACATTATTATAAAAGTACAATTTTTTTCATGAAATGTTAATTAACTTGATGTGTTAATCAATATGCAGGTTTGAAAATGACAAGTATAGCAAAGTTCCTCTGTTTATTTTTGGTGACTTCAACTTCCGGTTGGATTCAAATTTACTAATTCAGGTAATAAAAACTGTGTATGGTGGGTAATTGCGTAAACCAAATTCATCGGAATTTTGTATTTTTGACATAGATCCAGTGCTGTTTTTTATAGGAAAAACGGTTGGGATATGCATAGTTGTTGAGCACATGGCCATGTATTTGGAATGCTGTTCTCAAACCCTTGAGGATCCGGGTTCAATCAACGGTTGGGACAGGATTTTTTCTTTTGGAGGTACAATTAAAATCTTTCCTGTACATGTCGTGAAACTGCTATGGTAATGTAGCCTTTATTTCCACAGCCCATAGAAAGCCACCCTGCACTCCTTCACAGGAAAACATGCAGTAATGAATGTTTTTTTTATGCTTAGTCTGCAAAAATTTCCTATTTTATTTAGTGGCAGCACAATCCCACCAAATACTGTGGCATGGCAATAAAAAATAAATAAGGTGACCATTTTACGGTTGAATTTTTGTTTTGGACATGCATGGAATGTTCTTTAGGTTGAACCAAAGTAAGAAACAAATTAAAAAAAGGTGGGTATACAGCATATACTTGCATATACCTAGAAAAAAAGCACTGCATAGATGTATAGTCTAAAGTTTTCCATTTGTTTGTATGTATGTCATGACAGTATTGAGATCAAAATTTTTTTTGCTGTAGTGATTTTCTATTTTCTAGGCAATATAAATGTATTCAGTAGGTTGCCATTACTTTCTGAGCAGTCTGGATGTACAATTGTCTGTAGCGAAGTTTGAACCTGGTGCCTTGTTGTCCAATATAGTACAAACCTGTACTAGTTGACAGGATGCAAATGTTATTTAGGAATTTCAATAATGTCTGTGGTAAGAAAAGACAAAAACAGGTTTGAATCTACCAGGTATGTTTCTGCACTAATGACACTGCCAAAGTTACTTATTCTCTCACATATAGCAAATTATCTGAATATTTACACAGTGTGTGTGTGCGTGCGTGGGTGGGTTTTGGGTGTGTGTGTCTGGCTGTGGCTGCAAAGTAAAGCACTTATCTGTGATAGACAATGTACCGGGTTGAAATCCCGCTGCAGGAAATTGTGAACATGGACCATTCAGAAATCAATGGCAAACTACCAACCATAAATACTGCTAAGAAATCACTTAGCCAAATAAATCTGGGTTGATGGCTACATCCTGTATCATCCAGTAAAAGATTTGATAGTGAGCTTGCTTTTCATCAAATTAGCTAGTGTTTCAAAGCGATCATCCAGATTGTACTGGCAATAAAATTGAATGTATTAGTGGCACCTAAAAATTCAACAACGGTTGTACAGCAATGTCCTGTACAGCAGTAGTTGTATCATGTAATTTATGCCAATTTCAGGAGCTGACCAGGAAGTTGGTGGCAAGTCAAGCAAAAGGGAAAAAGGGACATGTGAACAAAATTGAATACACAGAACTAGACACTGGAAAAGTGAGTATATCTACAAGAGCAGAAATTATTCACAACCAGATTTATGAATTTGTTCAGTGTCACTTTTACATATACATGTTACCAGTACATGTATTTATTTGTGTTATTTATTTGTAATACCTTATTTATTTTGGAACTATTTGTAATGATCAATTACGGGTAGAAGGAGATAAGGGGTGAAAAGAAAATTTTGAATTGGCAACATGGTTCTGGCATGATTTTTCTACTCTAATCTAATTGGCTGAGAAAAGAGGTGTTTGGAAGGATTAAACCTTATAGAATATAGCTAGATCATATAATTCAGAACTTTGTGTGTCCACACAGTCGAGCAGTGGAGAAAACCATTATTTATATGGAAACATTTAGCTTTCTTTACGGTATGACTCAAATATGAACATTTTAAAAACTGTTTTAGAAGTAATTAATGGTCTGTGTACTATGTATGTTTTGATGTGAAAGAAAGGGAAGAGGGTGTTAATGCTAAAATTATGGGCTATTTTTGTTTGTAAAGTAAACACTGTCTACTCACATTTTCTTGTAGAAAAAAAGCACTTAGTGTTACTAATATTTATAGACTAAGTATACTAGCAATAAGACACAGACAGACGTTTCGACTAGAAAGCCTTCATCAGGATGACAGACAGCAGACAAACAACAAACTTTACATAGAAACACTATGTAATGACATTGACAGTAGGAAGAAAATTATAGAAGGAGAAAAGTGAGAAAGAGACAAGTGAAAAAACACATGTAGATAGTAAGGCATGATGAAAGAAGAAAAAAGAGAGAAGTGTAAAAATGTAAAAGTAGTAAAATAAAAATGTGTACTTATATCTTGTGTAGACCTGTGACGATGAGATCAGCAGGTTAAATGACCACAGGCCTAACATTATCACGTGAAGGCTGGAAACTTGACCAATAACGAGAAGGTCAAATATGAAGGATTTATGTGTCACACTGATTACTTTAATGTAATGTTTGTAGACAAGTATCTTGTTTTACACAATATTTGTTTGTTTGTTGTCAATATGTATTCATGTCTTACAACAAATAGTGTTGTTATTGTGCAGGTTGTCTTGACTATAGGAAGTAAGAGCTTTGACTACTATGATCAACACTCAGATTTGTTTTTAAGTATGACCAAATGGGTAAGTAACATTTAATAAGCACTTCCTTTGTTTATGTAGCTGTAAAACTTATTGATGGATATATATTGTGAATAACTTAATCAGAAATGCAAGGTTCAAGAAAAACTATTGTAGAAATTCTTAAACAACCAACATCTTAATAATAAATAATTATAGAAATAAGATGTGCACTTCATTCACATAAGACACAACCAAAGAATTGCAAAGCAAGTCCTTAGTTGAAAACAAGGAAAAGAAAAAGAACTTGACTTCGGGAGACAATAAAAAAAACACTAACAAGAGAAATACCATCATTTCAGCAAGATGGCTAGCATCTTGCTGCAATGGAGGAACTCAAAACAGAAATGCTTGTGCTTGGTGAGATAAAGTTCTATGTGATGACTGATATCACTGAAATGATGTAAGATGGCAGAATTAACACTGCATGGAGTTTATGGTGGCAACCAAATGAAATTACATGTCATATAAACTTAAAACAGATGTAGGTAATAAAGACAGTGGTTTGTGGTGTCAGTATCTTTCAGCGAAGATTTGCTGATAGAGACTAAGTGTCCATGGGTTTTTTTTTGGGTGTAATACTATTGACTATTGGGATAATTTCTCTGTAACAGTAAGCCTGCCTTAATACTATGAAAGAAAGGTAGGAGAAACCTCATTGCATATAGGAAACAAGAGCTAATCGTTTGTAATTTCTGAGGTTCGAAAACAAACAAAACAAAAATAAAAAAATACTATGAGCATATACATTAAAAAGTGAAAACATGTGGTGATGAAGTTTTACGAATCAATAAAATCACATATGAAAAACAACTATGAAATCAATGTTTCTAACAAAAGACCTTTATCAGGAACAAAATATAACACACGACTAGTGACAGGCCATCACTGCTTGTGAACACATCAAGTTCAATATTTAGTGTGATATATTGGTATTTTTTTTTCTTCAATTTAACACCAAAAAATTTAAACTTAATTACAGGGCATTTCAACCAGTTAATAAGCATTCACGAGCACACACACACACATTATTGAATAATTAGCACCATCTATTTCAATATCTGAAATGTCTTTGTTTTTTTTGTCCATCATGAATATTAGTTGCAGCAGTATAACAGAGAATTATCATCATTTCAAGATCGGTTGTTTGAGTACGACATCACCTTCCCACCAAGGTACATTGGCAATAATGACTAAATTCAGTATAATCTTAGATCTTCTATTATACCAAGAGTGGTTGTTTAAGTATGTGAATTTTTAGCCAAGGTACATTGATAGTTTCATAATTCATATATTTGTATAACAGATAATTGTCTTTTTAAAATATTTTTTTAAATAATGATTGTTTTTGGTTCCACATTATCATCATCATCATCACCAGGTAGCATATCCTGGACAGCATGTAGCAGTCATCTCAGTCTTTTGAGACACCTGCAAATCTTGAGCAGATCTACCTACTTCTGTAAGTGTCAAATGGTCCTTGATATATTGTGTCATCTTCGTGGTCTAAATCTATTTTTATGCTCTGGTATCATCACCTGTATTATGGTCTTTTCAAATCCTTTGATATGGCCAAAATATTCTAATTTTCTAGAGAAGGCCATGTTCTTTAGCCAGTTTTCTTTTACTTTCAATTTTCTCAGAATTCTTTCTCCCTATTTGGTGATCTTTGTGGTCCATGGTAAAGTAAGGATTCTTCTGTAGTAACATATTGTTTCAAATGCTGCAATTTTATTTCTCACCATATTGGTGATTGTCCAAGATTTACATCCATATATTGCAATATTGGGAATATGCAGGCTTTAAGGAAAGTTAGTTTTGTTATTTAGCCCTGCCATATTTGTGGATTTTGGTTAACTCATTCCACCCATAAAAACAATATATCATTGCAGATAGAACCCCTATTCTGGACATATCCGCGAAATATCATTCTTACAGATATGACATCTAATTTTGCTTTGTTTGAATTAGTATTAGCTTATTTAGCTGTTTAACATTTAGAAATCTGGCCAACGAAAGGAAATCATTGTGGTACTTGTGACCATGTGACGCATGTCTAATCATATTTATTAAATAAATAAATATATAATAAGAATAAACATATTTATTTTAAATTAAAATTTGAACAAGGTAAGTTCAGATTTTCTGAAATGAACAAAATGTCCCCATCTTCCACTAGTAAAAGAACTCATAGAATAAGCAAACATCGGACTTCATTATTCTTTGAGAGTTTTATGGTTGGTTGTTGATCCAGCAGTCCATGGGCTCATGCTCTTTGACCCAATGCCTCTAACATTGAAATGGCATTATATTGCTGGGAAGTCTGTGGCCCACCCCAGACCAGAGAATAACTATCACACCACCAGGAAGGTAGATTTCAACCTATGCACTGCTCCGAATGCCAAGATATCGTTCACTGTGCCCATTCCTCGCCACCATTTGACTACTGGTTATGCCGAGCTTCTCTATTGCTCCAGGCATGCAACCAAATATTCAAGTAAAAGTAAAAAGGATTGTCACGTCCTGAGCCTCAGTACTCATATACTGCTGCGCAGTACATTTCTGGCTCCCTCCCAACCACATACATACATATACAAAAATATTATACAAAAAAATTGTACATACATATACAAAAATAACAAAGCATAAAATACATTGCCGCAACAAAATAAAAGCATGAGAAGCATAATTGTATAGATGACTTGCCATGAAGCTTCTATAAGAAGATAACCTCAATATAACAGCATGCCATCTACTAAGGTTTTCTGTTGCATGGGTGGTTTGTCTTGTGGGCCATTGGTGAGACCCACAGATGCAACCACATGCGTAATCAGTTTGTTAATCCACACTTGTTATTGGTGGGTTAGGAGTTTTAATTTTGGTTGATTATTTCTTGGCAAATGTTTACATGTACATTTAGCCAGTTTTTGTACTCTACCTATTCTCAGCTACCCTTTCTGTGAGGATATCGCAGATGGCATCTCATACATGAAGACTCGTGTCCCATCTTGGTGTGACCGTGTGCTGCTTACTCATTCAGCCAAAGATATTATCCATCAGGTAAGGGATAACGTGCTGGTAGGTTGTCAGCTAGTAATAGTAATCATCCATTACATTGAAGCAGAGATTTCAGAAACAGTGGTCATGTCCGGCATGCGAAGATTATCAACACACCTAAAATCATGATAACCAAAAAAATGTCATATATATCCAAACTGTCATCTAGTACATACAGTTAAACCATTCATTAACTTCCTTTTCATCTATGTACAAAGATGTCTTGGTATAAATATCTTTGTATATAAATACAAGATTTTGTTATTTTCATGTGTTTTCTTTTCTTGAGAAAGGTCCTCTTTGGACCGCAACGTGGAAAGTCCTTGTTATTGTGTTTATTGTTATTTAATTTCTACATTGTTTTGGTTTTTTTGTAAGTTAGTATTAAAGTAACATTATTAACTTTATAAAGTCTGTTATCGCTTATTTGTTTTGTTACTGCAGCACTCCCCACTTTGTTAGACATCCTTTAACATTTTGGTTATTTATAGTAATAATGCAACATTTAATACCTGTAGAAAATCAAGTCATAGACTACTTCTTAGATTTATTCGCCTGTCTCTTGTACAGCTATTTGGGAGCATCTCTAGGGAGTGTCCAGCAATATTTAGCCAGCATTGTTGTTGATCATTTTCCTTGGTATCTTTGTTCCATGTTATGATATCTTGATGAACATGTTTGCCATGTTCATCACTAACCATGCCACAGTTCTTAGGAAAGAAATCCGGTATTCTACAAGGATCAGTGGCTAGGTGTCTATGGAACAAAAAGCTAACATAATTAAACGGAACGAAACTCCGATAAAGATACATATACCGACACAACCAACGTTAATGCGCATTTGGCGATGAGAGTCCCAGATCACTTGATAGATATGCGTGATACACACTGAGTGGATGTCCAGTGTGTTGCACGTAAATCGATAGATCGGTATCCCTAGTTACAACATTTTAAACATTTTAACGGAAGCTCAGTGCAATAACATATATGAAATTAAAAAGTTATACTGTTGTCAAGTGATTTGACCACTGATTCCTGTATTGATCCAGAAATCCAGATGGGAATGAAGAAAGTGGATCTTTAGAGACATATTGCAGCCAAGAATCTGATATTCATCAGCGTGTCTTATACTAGTTCCCTGTAGTTTTCTGCCCTAACATTACAGAGAAAGTTGGTGGACACTAGGCGAAAAGCATTCCATGCTTGTTTCGCATCACTCTGCAGCAAGTTGTTGAAATGGTCATCTTTTAGGAGCTCTCGAATCTAAGGACCCACAAAACTCCCTCTTTAATCTTTGCTTCACTGAATCGAGGGAATGTTTCACGCAGGTGTCGGAAAGTTTGTGAAGTTGTTTCCATGGCTTTCACGAAATTCTTCATCAAACCTAGTTTGATGAAAGGAGTGGTAACAGGATTTTGTGGTTGGTTGGTTGCTGATCCAGCGGTCCATGGACTCATGCCCTTTGACCTAATGCCATTAGGGTGCATTATATTGCTGGGAAGTCTGTGGATTTTCAGCCCACCCCAGGACAGAGCCAGAGAATAACTATCACACCTCCAGGAAGGTAGGTTTCAACCCATGCATTGCTCCTAGCCACTGTAGCCAAGATAGGGTTCACTGTGCTCATTCCCCGCCACCAATTGACTGCTGGTTATGTCGAACTTCTCTATTGCTCCAGACATGCAACCAAATGTTCAAGTCAAAAGGATTGTCACGTCCTGAGTCATTGTGCCTCTATGATGGGCCTCAGCCATAGGAAAAACAGTGATGTCAGTTTCCTCCTCCTCAGTGCTGCACAGTACATCTCTGGCTCCCTCCCAACCACAGAGGGGTTACATATATATTCAGGCAAACATGAAAAACATTTCAACAACAAAACAAAATCATAACTGTATAGATGACATGCCATGAAGCTTCTATAAGAAGATAACCTCAATATAACGGCATGCCATCTACTAAGGTTTTCTGTTGCATGAATGGTATGTCTAGTGGGCCATTGGTGAGACCCACAGACGCAACCACATGCATTCAGGATTTTGTGTGACTTGACAAGAGCTTGGTGCTGGATATTCTTCTCTCCAACTAAATTTTGTCTGAAAATCCATTCCTTCCATAAATAGTGCAATTCCCTTGCTTGACTATTCCATTCACATAAAAAGCACATGTATTTTGTATATCCCTGCTGCACTCCCATTAAAAGAGCAACTATCTTCAAATCACTACATAGGTGCCAGCTGTACTTGTTATACTCAATGTAATTCAGTATCTGTTTTAAGTTATCACCTGTCTCTTCCATGTGGACAGCATGCTCTACTGGAATAGATGAAAGATGGTTTCCATTGTGTGAAAGGACAGCTGTAAGACTCAGTTTTGATGAGTCTACAAATAGTCTCCAATCTTCTGGGTCATGAATTATTTTCATTAATTATAAACGAACGCAGAAGAAAATTATTTTTAAGGCCTTCATGATGCCCTCAATATCGGAACAGAATACCAGATTACTTTTCTTTCTGAAGAAAGACTCCAACAACTGATGGCACTTTCAATATAAAGTAATTGTGACAGCCTCTTCTAGGAGATTCCATATCTTGATCTGAGCAATTCTGCCTTATTCTTGGATTAGTCCAAATCATGAACCAGGTCATTTAGTTCTTCCTGTGTTATTCTATGTGGAGTTGATGATGCACCACAAGGAAAATCTGGATCACTATATGCTGATGGACAAGGAGAAGCACAAGTTGGCTCACTTTTGTCCACATCAGAGGAATCAAGAGATTATTCTGCTGGAGGTTCTGGAATAGGAAGTCCCTCACCATGTGGGACTGGTCTTAATGCAGACAGAATGTTTGAGTAGACTATTATCAACTTCTTTTGCTTCGTTATTCCACCAGAAAGAAGAGGAACCAGGCAGAAGTAGCAGTCAGTTATGTGGTTGCTTGTCTATCTTCACACCATGAGGACTGGAAACGGCATTGATGGTCTTTTGCCGTTCAACCACTGTTAAAGATGTGTTGTATATGCAGCACAGCATATGTGCGGTGTCCAAGGATTGTCTTGGTCACCAACCTTGCATCAGAAGTAAAGATGATATGCCCTCTTCACTTGAGAGTTGGGACTTTTCTTCTGTTTGGCAAATGTTGCTTCCTCACAGATATAGCAGAAATTGTCCTAGAAATTAACGCACTGTCAAAGCATTACTGTTTTGTATTGTATATAAATGGATAAAATAATAATTTTATGTAACAGTAGCTTAAACTGTCTCGCACAGTCTTAAATATTTTAAATGCTCAACCTTTTTGACTGAGTTTTATATAGTACACTGCTGATGTAAGCTTACTTCAGCAGCCGCCTGATAGTAGTAATATTGCATTGCATCAGAAAATGGTGCAATCAACTATCGATGATGTTTTCATGATCATATTATGCAATGTGATGCAATATATTTTACATCATTCTAGGTTTAGTAGCAATTTTGCTGCAGTCATACTGGATAAATTTATACGATGAAACATCGAAATTGAACTACATGAAATATCTTCAAAAGAGAGCCAATAACAATTTTTTTATTGTTATATTTGTTTTTTAACACATCGAGATACTACAGATTAGGGCCTTTGTAAGTCAGTAGCGATTTCAATGTTGACCACTGTAAATGGAGATTGGGGGGGGGGGGTGTGTGTGTTTCCAAATCTCTACTTAAGAAATCAGAACATGACTTCACCTTTAGTATTGGGAACTTAGCCTAAGGGTGGGTAACACTCTCCCCCCTCCCTCATCCTTTAATGATTTTCTACAAGAGGTATTAAAATCTAATTAAAAAGAGGAAATTGACAGAAAAAGGGCAAAAATTCTTTTTTTGGGTAGGTAAACCCCCCCTCCCCCTCCTCTGATCTCTTCTCCTCCTTTACAGAAACTGAAGGCATATCAATGTCCCTGAAGTGTTGCTCTTTGTTGTCATTTAGATCACTAGATGTATTTCTCTTGTTCACTAATGTTGTTGTTGTTTTTTTGTTAGGATCCTTCCCATCCTGTCATCTATGATCTCATTGGCAAAGATGTCTGTATGGGAGATCACAAGGTTTGTCATAATTTCATTTTTAGAAATTTGAACAGAACATTATTGAATATGATGCAATTACGCAGCTGATTCATTAAGAAAACAAAAATAATCCGTAGAATTTCTCTCTTCTATCACATTTACTATAGTCTACCTCTCTCTTTCAATATTTCTTTCTTCTGCCACTTTTACTATAGTCTACCTCATTTAAATATTTCTCTCTTCTATTAAATTTACTATAGTCTACCTCATTTAAATATTTCTCTCTTCTATCACATTTACTATAGTCTACCTCATTTAAATATTTCTCTCTTCTATTAAATTTACTATAGTCTACATCATTTCAATATTTCTCTCTTTTATGAAATTTACTGTAGTCTACCTTTTCAATATTTCTCTCTTCTATGAAATTACTATAGTCTACCTCATTTCAATATTTCTCTCTTTTATGAAATTTACTATAGTCTACCTCATTTAAATATTTCTCTCTTCTATTAAATTTACTATAGTCTACATCATTTCAATATTTCTCTCTTTTATGAAATTTACTGTAGTCTACCTTTTCAATATTTCTCTCTTCTATGAAATTTACTATAGTCTACCTCATTTAAATATTTCTCGCTTCTATCACATTTACTATAGTCCACCTCATTTCAATATTTCTCTCTTTTATGAAATTTACTGTAGTCTACCTTTTCAATATTTCTCTCTTCTATGAAATTACTATAGTCTACCTCATTTAATCTTATATATTATTTACAATATTTGATTATGAGACTACCTGCTCAAAGATTGTTGGCTATATTTCCTTGAAAGAAACGATTATGGAAAACAGTTTCAGCTGTCAATATTTTGGAAGTTAACATCACTGCATTTCTATTTCTGTTGATATGAATACAGTCTGAAACATTAAAAGTGTAATGCCTTCTTCATGTATCACCCTTATAATCATGAACATATGATGACATTATTAATTAAATTCAGTTTGTATATAATTGAAGGGAGCATGGTGTGAGGCCAATACTACTGGAATAAGCCAATCAAATTGTTTGATGAATCATATTCTTTCCACTTCTGTTGTATGACATTTGGGACAGACAATATGGAATCAGATGTAGAATATCATTATAAAATTATGCTGAAAACTGAGCAGGGGCTCAAAGGCAGAAATGATTTACTTCACTGCTCAGGTTTTCCTTTAAACAATTGAGCTGCTTCACTTATCACTGGCAAGGTTGATTACATCAGTAAGTGCTGTCTAGAAATACAACAGTGATGAAAAGCAATGCTCTGGACATGATATATTTCATTATTAGTTTTGTAAGCTTGCAAACAATACCACTCAGAGTACATAATTTCTTCGCTTCCATTGATAATCCCTAGATATATCTGAAAAAATGCACTTCTTACACTGAAAATCATGTCATTGCTAGTTTTCAAACTTGTCACCTAGTGATCATAAAACAAATGGTTAGACCACTATGCCATGTGGTGTTCACATATCTAAGAGATAGCAGACATCATTGTGTTAACATGTAATTGAAAGACTAAAACAGTACATTTTAATTAGATGTCTTTCATATCAAGCTTGGCAGATATCACTCATTCTTGAAATGTTTTTTACAAACATAATAATGAAGTATATCCTGCCTAGAGCATTGCTTTTCACCATTGTTGTATTTCTCTAGAAAGCACTTCAAGAAAACCATCTACAGTGGTCATCCCATGCCCATTTGTGGACAGAATAGATCTTATTAGCCATCAACGAACTCATAGTCAAAGACATAACTCAAACTGAATTTCAAAAGTGGATGTAAAAAATGGTCATCATCATATGATGGACAAACAACAACTAGACAGAGATTACACATTGCTAAAAATAGAAACAGAAATAAAGTTCAGAAAACAGTCACTGATACTTTGAATGTGGTGCTGTCTCGGTGACAAGATGTTAGAACTGATTAGTTTTATGGAGAAAGTAAAATTGAAATTTTAGGAATAGCAAATACCAGGAAAAAAAGGCAGAATTTTCAAGGAAGTGGATAATCGCTATGTACTGCTATGGAGCGATGAAGATACCAAAGAGAGAGCAATGCATGGGATCAGAATTTGTATACACCCAAACAAAGCAAAGCATATTGTCTATATAGAATATGTGCGGAGAGAATCATTCGCATACAGTTGATAGACAATGAAAAAACAACCAACATAGTATAGATATGTGCACCATGTAATGACAAAAATAAAGAGGCAGAAAGATCCAAATTTTTCAACAACCCATCTGATGCCATAAACAAAGTCAATGACAAAGTAGAACTGTACGTCATGTGAGACTTTAGTGGCAGAGTAGGAATAAAATCCTGGCACGAAATATAGCTTGGCAGCTTTGGCGATCTAACAACAGAAGACAAATAAATAAAAATATTTTTAACGCATTATAAACATAAACAAAATGATTAACCTGTGGCATGGATTAATAATAACAAATACCTTTTTCCTACATAGAAAAAGCCACACCAAAACATCCCAAGTGGGATAACTTAAATCAAGCATCGCAAATATATTTCATACTCATCAGACACAAACAAAAAGATACATCACAGATGGAAAGGGTACTCCCTAACGTCAAAATAGATGAAGACAGACCAGTCGTACTAACAGAGAAAATACAACTAAGACAGGTACAGCAAAGAAACCAACTTGACAAACACAAGATCTAAGTGTGAACTTTCATAAACTACACAACAAAACAATAAGAGACAACCTACATCAAACAATGACTAAAGTTTATGAAAATCTATGTAACACCATTGACAAAATACATAATGAATGGGAAATTTTCAAAACATCAATAACAAACAATCTGTAAATCTTATGTGGCACCAAAAATAAAACAAAGAGGTGTAAAAGAACTGCATGGTGGAATGATGAAATCAAACAAGCAATTTGTAAAAAGAAGCAAATGTTCAAAATATGTAAAAACAGATAATCAAAAGGATTGTGAGAAAGCTAAACAACAAATCAATCAAGCGAAACAAAAATAGGTGGAAAGAATATGGTGAACATATGCAGTAAATGACCAAGAGACTTCTTCAAAAGTATAAAAGCAGTGAGAAATGAGAGTTATAATGCTACGACTATCATAAACAGTACCCCAATATTCCATGGAAAAGACAGGAAAACAAGGTGGCTAGAATATTTTAGAGAGTTGTACAACCCATCAACAAATGCAAGAAACTATTCTTTTTCTCCAAGATATTCATATATTGCAGAACCAGAAATACTAGACCATGAAATGGAGGAACATATCATGAACACCCTCGAAACAAATCAACTGGCATGAATGGCATAACAACGGAGGTCATCCAGAGGTGCAAAGACATTAGAGTAAGCTGTCTAAAAAGAATATTCACAGCAGAATGGTCAATAGAACAAGTACCAAATGACTGGCAGAAAGCAATAATGTATGCATGGAAAAACAAGAGCAAAAAAAATAGTGTGAGAAATACAGAGGCATTTCTCTACTCAGCCATATATGAAATATATATGCAAAAATCATAAAGCAGAGTGTAAAACCAATAATAGAACCCCAGCTAAATAAAACAAGATTTGTTTTCCACAAACACGAGTTGCACGGATGCAATATTTTCGCTACGCCATCTAAGTGAAAAGACACTTTAATACAACCAACTAAATATCGCCTTCATCGACCAAGAAAAAGCATTTGACAGAGTTGACAAAAGAAAAAGTGTGGCTAAAATTGGAGGACTATGGAATACTTCACTAATAATTATTAATATAGAATGTTCTTAATTTTTGTTACATTTCTTAAATTATATAATTTAAATTTCTAAGTAAAAAAAAATATTTAATTCTATATTAATATAATAAAATAACCCCCACCCCCTCCTCACTTGATACCTTAGTTTCTATTTATTTGAATATTGTATATGTCATGTAATGTTTGATGGTAAGTATTGAGATCAGTTACACTAATGATGTTATTCTATTTCTCTTGCAGCCAGTTTATTTATATATTCACATAAAACCAGGAAAAGGTAACTGTGAGCAGCAAAAGTCTCCTGACATTTCCATAACCAAACATCTGTCTCCACTTGAGCGCAGCATCTCCTTGTCCATTAATGGGGAACTGATTGAGGGTATAGATATCAGCTCAACAGACATAGATCTGACAGTCATAGATATTCATGATAATGCTACTTTTGAAAATGAACAAAATGTGATACCTGATTTCAAAACTTGCATAAAGAGCGAGATAGGGATAGATGAGGAATATGATAATTATTTAATTTCTGCACCATCAAAAGTGAATAGAAATAGATTATTTCCAAAAATTGCCAAGGAGGTTGTAACAATGGAGAATGTACTACTACATTGGCCTAAAAGGCCACGCAGCCGCCACCACAGCTCATCTTCAGAGGATTTTCGCTCCGAAAGTTCCGGTCATGGCAGTGATAGCATTAGTAATAAGGCTGAGAGATCAGTTCAAGAGATTGTATCTGCAGATTCTGAGGCAGTGTATTGTTCTTCTGGGAATGTAGTTGATTATGTAAAAGATATGACTAATCAAAAAGCTAATTTAATCATAAATGAAACAAAGATCAATGAAGATTCGATGGAAGAAAATATCCATATTAAACAACATAGAAATTTAGCTGCCTTTGACAGCGGTGTTAATTTAGAAACTGGTGAGAGTAGTTTGGGTTTGGACAAGTCAGAAAGTGCGCTCACAGGGGTAGGACAGTCAGTTGGTTGTGGAGATGATAGTAGAAGTGTTATATTGCGTGCTCAGCATGGTGGTGATATGCATGGGGACTCATTTACTTCTCCTGCCAGTTCAGTCCCTCATCTGACCAGCCAGTCTTACCAGAAAGAGCCACAAAATGGGAAGACTGGGAAGGTCATTTCTGCACCATCTTCCCTTCCTAATGGATGTTGTAGCTGTATGGTGCTGTAGCTTCAGCTGTTCTTGTTGTGTTTTTGTGTAAGTCTACATTTGCCTATAATTTGTTTAGATAGACACTTTATTGCATCAATAAAAACATGAATTGGCAATCAGAAAAGGACACATATATATTTTATTACTGCCATTACATTTAAACTCACTTCACTAATAGGCCTATAGTAGAATTGACAATACAAAAAAAACCAAATACAATCAATTATTCTTGTATATATTTTATTGTCACAATCAGGTTAGTCTGCACAGAGACGACTTCTTTCATTGGTTTAAAATTTGTCTATATCTGTAATTTTGTTTCCTCAATAAACTTCATGTCTTTTGCAGTGCATACATAAAGATATGTGTTGAAGTCTTCAAATCATGTCACTCCACAGTCCACTTGTTCTCAGCAGTTCTCTTAATACTTTTTTTTTCAGCATAAGTTTTTTTTTCTTCTGCAGCTATTGCATGCTTGTGGGACATAATCATTTCTTAGGTGTCTTCCTTTTCCCTTTTTCTCTTACTATCAATTACTTGTAACCACCATGTCTCATTATGATGAAGTAGTCCCTTTAATTCTGAGCAGGTAGTTCTTGTCCACCCATCTCATTTTCACTAAGCAAATGGTTGACCCTTCTTTTGTGGGTGTCACAGTAGTGTAGGGTTTAAGTAACTGACCAGGTGACCCAGTATCAAGTTCACTCCTCACTCAAGGTTTGCACTCACAAAAAGTAACTCCTGCTGCTCAGCCAACTTCTAGAAAAGGGTTTCCAGGACTCATGCTCTAGGAAGATCAAGGAATATCACCAACTCCACGGAATAAAAGTGTTAGAAGATGACACTATTCAGGTGGTATCTTTTTCCATCACCAGCTAGACAGCTGTGTTGTTTGTGAGAAAACTGTGTGCTTTGACACTGATTCAGAATTTAGTTACCTTTATCCTATCTTAAACTTTTTGGTAGTTATCTATTTTCTATGTCTTTAAGAACTTAATCATCTAATCTTTTTTGTTTGTGCCCTGCTCATTCTTTGAAACAGCACCAAATTTCAATTGCCTCCATGTTATTTCCTAATTTTTGTTTTGAATTCATGTTTCAAATTCCTACAGTGTTATAGTTCAAATATGGGTACGGGTTATTTCCACTGCTTAATTATTATGATATTTAATGTTAACATAGTTCTTTCATAAATACTTTTTTTAGCTACACCAAGCCTATATTTTATTGTAGCTTGATGATGGACATCTTCCATTACAGTTGAGTCCAAATAGGGAAGCCTCTGCAGGTGTTCCTTGTTCAATGTTCTTTCTTTCTATGCAGATAGTATATTTTTGACAATGAAAATATTATTGGACTTCCAGTTGCACCAAGATGGTGATGCAGACAGAAACATTTGGACGTTACAATACATTCTTCATATTCTACAAAACAAAGCTGTCGGAGTCCCCTTGAAAATCAGCTTTCAGGCACATATCACAGGACAACACCATACCATCGCAGTCGGAAAATGATCACATGGCATGGGATTTTAAACAGGGCATTTACACTTCACAATTCAATCCATGCTGTACGCTCTCAAAATCTTTCTAAAGAGTATGGCCATAATACAGCTTTGCTGTTCACAGAGCAATACTCTGTCCTACTGGCGCTTGTCTGCAAAACAAATTGTGGTGAACACACAACTTTAAACACATGAGTCTATACATGACTAATAACCTACTGGATACATAGCAATTTATTGCAGAAGAAGAAAACAATGAAAATAAGATGTTTCAACTGCAAGTCAAGAATACATAAGATGAATAAATGGATCATACTGCAGTTTTAGCAGCTATCTTTTTTATTATGGTGGAGAGGTATAGAGTGCATCTCATACTGTCAAGATACCAGGTTTAAACCCAGTCGCAGGCAACTATGGATCTAATCTTTTCATAAAGCAATGACAACCTACTGAACATTTATATTGTTAAGACAATCACTACTGGGTACATCTAAAAAATGCGGGGTTAAGCGGTACATCCTGAAAAGGATATGCTACCAACTTGTTTGATGGTGACACAGACATTAATGACATATCTGTACTTTGATTTAAAGAATTTGGGTTCAAATTCAACCCAAATTCTTCTTGTCTGAATCTCATAGATAGATTACAAATATAGCCTTATTGTTATTGTGTGTCTTTGCAACTGGCAACTTCAAGTTCAATACTTATCAGCTATTAGAGGAGTGATCACATCAGAGCTGCCAAGTTCTACAGATGCCTTTATTATCAGTTATACAGCACTTAGGTGCTAAATGAAGTTCAGAGGGGAGAGTTTAGTGAGGAACTGAGCTTCAAGTTGTATTCCATCTTCTGATAGACTGTGCACACAAAAAAGACTCCAAAATGTATTTAGGAGAATAATGTTAGGATATTTTCTTAATCATGGGATATATTTGTATTATTACACAAGTTCCTGTTTCTTAAGTCCAGTCATTTTAAACAGATTCAGAGTTCATCCTCGAAAGTAAATTTTCTTATTTCTCTCTGTGCTTCTTGGTTGTTGTTGATTATTTTTGGGGTGGAACTGCAATAAAACTATACCACTAATTAGGAACAGAGAATATGAAGAACTAAGTTTTACAGTTCAATTAACAGACAAAATCACGCTCCAAAACATATTTAATAGTTCAACTGTGACCATCGGAAATATATGACTTGTGGGCTTAATTGAAAATTATCCCACCTAAAGTGACAACATTATACTTTTCCCGTAATTTTCATTTGCTATTTACACAAAGTGATCAATGAAAATCATGGGAAAAGTTAAATGTGTCACTTTTGAATGATGATTCTTGATGCATCAGCAGGTGTGTATAATTGATGAAAGACCCTGACTGTTAAATAAATGGAATTTACATTTTTACTAAAAGACATTTATCAAGATAAATTACATGATAAAAGTGGAACACAGTAAAACTAATATTGCAAATTATTAATGGGGTTATTGCATCTGTTGTCTTTCTGTTATTAAATGTCTATGGTCTTGTTCATTTGCAAAATTAGCTTTATTGTTTGTTCACCATTTATAAAAGAAATCCTGAAAAACAAGCCTTTTTTTTGTCAAAATCTCAATGCAGTTCTGAGTGTTTTTTTAACCATTGACTATATTTTTGTGTGTAATTTAATCTGTTTTGTGAAGTGTAGGAAGGAATTCTTCATATTCTCTCTCTGTCTACTTATTTAATTTTTTATTGCATTTCATTTTTCATTATATTTCTACATAATTCTTTGAAGGTTTATTTGGGGGCTTTGCTTGTATAAATGTTATCTATTGTTTCATTTTTCATGAAAAAGTTTCTACACTAGATTCTTTGTTTGTAATTTTGTTGTAAATGTTAGTGCTACTTTGTTATTTTTTGAATTGTTTAAATTTTATTTGAGAAATCAAGTACATTTATATTGCACTATTTGCTAAGATTATCTAAAAAATATTCTTTGGCTGCACAATTTTTTTTTAATTTATGAAACTTTTCTATTCTAGTATCTTATCATGTTTAAAAAATAATATTTTAAATATTTTATTCTATCCTTATAATAAATGAGCCAAGTAACACAATAACATTGATCAATTTGGCATCTCAATGTTTTGTTAGTTTAATAAATATTACATCCAAACAGTAACCAAAAAACTATGTCTTGGACTTTGAGCTGACAAATTAGGAAAATTACTGAAGGAGATTTATTTGTATCTTTCACTAGAATTGTATTAATCCCATGGAAAACTGAAATAGTATAGCGCATCATTGATACTTATAATTAAATATTCCTATAAATAAATAATTACCAAGCATTCAGATAATTCAATGACAGGTATGGGCCATATATGACCACACAAATTTACTAATATAAACAAAATATAATTAAAATAATTGTAATAAAAAGAATAAGGAAAACAACTTTTAATATTTTAATTTAAGAACTTTGATGGAACAAATAAATATTACTAAGAAAACACAGATTAATACTGAAATAATGAAATGTACAAAAATATACCATATGTATAATTTATGTAGATGTTTCACGGTTACATATATTTAAGAAAATAATTTCTTAAAGTTATTTTTTTTCCATATTTTTCTGTGTTTTTTAGTATTATTTGTTTGTTCTGGCGAAGATCTTAGATCAAAATGTCCATAACATTTGTTCATATTCTTTTTATTATACTTGTTTCTATGAATTGTTATTAGTATTAGTTGGTTCTTATAACACTTATTTACCTATTTACTTCTGTTAATAAATATGCATGTGGGCTGAAAGGCTGTAGGATCCAGACATTATGAACAATTTGGATGACATTTGGCATTGTGCCAAACAGGCTGACTCTCTACAGGAGCATTTGCTGCCTCTTGTTTGATATGGTTGCTCTGCAATTAGATACCTTACATCAGAACCTAGTAAAATATGTCCTGAGCTACCTTAAGAATCCCCACTATCATCTGTGCTATTTAATATTTATACTGCGAAAGCGGCCATATTTTATAGGCCAGGCCAGGATAAACACTGAACACTTTCAGATGACATTCTCACATATAGGATGAGAAAATAGAACCAGGAAATGATATACATGACATACTATGAGCAATTTCTCAATGGTGTGATTACTCAAGCTCTCAGATGAATCTCACCCAGTATAGTGAAACTTGAAACAGAGTAATGAACTTTGCTAATCACTGGTAGCACACATAATAACACACACAAATTGACATTTCGATCAAAATGACTATCAAGAACATGACTGAATGAGTAAAAAATTGGCACTGTCCACATTCTCATAATAATAGCTGCTTACGGTATCATGAGAAACCCAGTCTTCTTCTTGTTTGCAGTTTAATTAACATGTCTACACAGCAAGCCTGGTTTTCCTAATAAATGCTGCTGTATTTGAAAGATCATCAGAACTCCCATACATCTTTCTGTGAATATCCGTCTGTGTGGGCCAGCGTTCCTACCTTAACTGGTTTAGTGTTATACAGTCTTGCAGGATATGTTCTATGTCTGTGATGCCTGCTTACATGGACACAGAGGTGATGGAACCAGTCTTGGTTTATTTAAGTGACTGTTTAGTCTATTGTGTCCTATCCTGATGTGTAAGATGATAACCTACTCAGCTCTGTCAAGATAGTGATAGTTGTCTTTTGGGTGGTCAACTTTCCTAATACGGTAGTTTTGATGAGTAGGTAATTTATTTGTCTTTTTGTTCCTGTGTTGTTTAATCTTTTGCCAGCATATCTGCCTCTTCATTTCCTAGTATGCCACAATGGAATGTATCCACTGTAGTACTACCCTTCTTTGGAATCTCATTTCTCGTATAGGGGATCTTCCTGGCGTAGTTATTAAGCTGTTCACATTGTGTTCAACAAGAGGTCATGGGTTTGAATCTAGCTTGGGTCGTCTTGTTTACACTGTGGATTTTTTCGGAGATCCCTGTGGGTTATCGTTTGAAGATACAGAGTTATGTGGTATTGTTAGTACTCTTGGCAGACAGTGTGCCGCTTTGCTGAAGTGACAGAGTACATATGGGAAACTGAGTACAGTGAAGTAAATCCTCTACAACTTCTGAACCCTTCTGACTTCTTGTATGGCTTTCATCAAGTCTGGCAGTTTATCACTATCAAGGCTTGTAAGACAGACATTGCATCATTAAGAAACATCACCTGTTGACATTGGCTTGTGTTTTTAATTATTTCTGCAACAATGTTTGGGGCCTGTACTTTTTGCAGAGTAATTGGAGCAGAAGATTCAACTTAACATGTGGATTCATTTTATTTTTCTGGATATTTGAAGTAAACTCCAGAACTTCCATTCTTCACTTCTCTGGTTGCTGATCCATTGGTATATACTTGTACCCACACTTCTGGAAACTCAATAAGACATGCATCATGCAGTGATCCTTGAGCAACAACATCATAAAGAATACATCCTAGTGTGATGCTCAATCTGCAGTATATATAGCAGAGTGATAGAATGAAATCTAATGTGACATAAAACATAGAACTCTAGTATCTTTATCAGGATCGTTGATGAATCTGTGCCATGCCATGACGTTAAACTATCCAATATACTCCCTAAGACTTGCCCATTGTAACTATATTCTTTAATTGTCCCTGTCTCCTGTTTCTGCCCCAAAAAAAGTCTTTTTTATGTTACAAATATCCCCCATCTTGCCATTGATTTTTTCAACACCTATTTCTTAGTTATTCCAACTGCCTATGGTATTCTCTGTATTCTTTTATAAATACACATCTGCTGTCTCTAATTTTCCAATATCCTGTTTATTTATTGTCCAAGATTCTCAATCATATGTTAGACTTGGTGTAATGTGGCACTGAAGAACTCTCTTCTTCATTTCTAATGACAGACATACTACACAGTGTATTCTTAGTTTTCCTAGTTTTATGGCTGCTGCAAATGGTTACATCATTGATAACTGCAGCAGGGCATTTAAAACAATTACTTCATGTATGTAAATAAAGATTAAACCCTTTTCTGCTATATTTTTCCAGTGGCAACATATGGTTGTGATACTTGGGCAATGACGTCCGCAGTTAAAATGAAAATCCTATCCTATCCTCCCGTAACCCGTTAGGATCATATGGGTACCACATTGGATGCTTCAGCACACAGGGTCCTCCAACGATTTCTATCTCCAACAATGTGGATGAGTACGGAAAAATCTTACCTTGTCCAGTTCTTATGTCGTCTGTCAATGCTGTTATTTTCCCGCCTCTGCTTCTTCCATATTTGACAGTTTGCTGCCATATTGTTTTTGACAAGGAATCATGTCGGAAAAACAAAATATTAGCATTTGAAATTAAATGTTATAGAACGGTCCACAGAATATCATGGACAAAGAGACGAACCAACACAGATGACCTAAAAGAACTTAACAGAAGAAGACTGGCTCCTCAAAACTATCACAAAAATACAAGCTAACATATTTTGGACATAAAAAGATACAATGGTTTAGAAAGATTAATCATGGAGGGAAAAGTTCCAGATAAGAACAAAAGGCAGACCAAGACTACAAAGGAAACAGGATATTGAAGACTTTCGGAACATGATACTGGTGAGGCTGTGCAGCTTGCACAGATTCAAGGGGCATAAAGGGTGGAAGTGAAGACAACATTCTATAAAAGACACATCACATAGATAGATTGCCAGCACTAGTGATAAAGACAACATAAAAACCTGCTGAGTGAACTTCTTCTTGCAGACGATCAAGCAATAATATCAACACTAGAGGAACAACTACAACAACATATAAATAGACTCCTCACTACATGAAGGGACTTTAACATGAAGATAAACACAGAAATAAAATGAGGTAATGTCTATCGCAAAAACAGAAAGAAACACTACTATTTTAATTGTTGATCAACAACTTGCACAAGTGAAAGAATTTACCTATTATGGAAGCATCATATCAAATGGGAAAAAGAAATCCAACACAGATGCAATATAGCATACCAGATCTTGGGGCAGATGTTTCCTATTTTTGAAAACAAGCATGTGAACATAAATACTAAAACTGCACTATATAAAACAATAATCACTGTGCTACCAATGTCCAACTTGAACAATAACAAAATTCAAAAGAAAATTGTTGCAATAGAAATGACCTGTCTGTAGAATTCTTGGAGTAGCAATAAGAGACAGAATCAGAAATGAAAACATCAAATGACTGACAAACACATTGTCAATCCTGGATTATATCAGAAGACAGCAGATTAAGTGGTTTTCACATGATTCCAGACTATCATCAAATAGTGCCCATAAAAAAACATTACTATACAGACACAATGGATACAGGGACAGACCATGAAAAAGATGTATT
Organism: Meghimatium bilineatum; assembly: GCA_034231615.1. NCBI lineage: Eukaryota > Metazoa > Mollusca > Gastropoda > Stylommatophora > Philomycidae > Meghimatium > Meghimatium bilineatum. Next base: position 100,911,343 of record CM067299.1, read on the forward strand.
ACAGAAATAAAATAATCAATGAAAACAAATATATATGAGGCACACAAAAAGGTCATTAGAGAATTCTTCTACCCCTGATGCCACAAGGCATAAAGGGGTATAAAGCAATAAGGAAAAAAAGAAAGACATAGATAGATAATATTATACATTACTTTTACTAGTATCTTTATGACCATTTAAAATTATGTTCACTGTTGTGTGTTATCAGTATATTGGAGTGATTCTTTATTTGTGATCCAATCGCTAAAGCTGGCATCAGTTATTCAGTATACGTTTATTTTTTATGCATTAGTTTGAAAATAGATGTAACTTTTCAGCTAGAATAAAAACTAATTTAAAACCAAAAATCTATAACACTGATTCTTTCAGGCAGCAGGTAATTTCTATGATGCCCAACAGCTTCCATAAGATTGGTTTGTATTGATGAATTAAACAAGACATATTGTTCTATTAGTAAAACAAAAATTACACTTTCCTACATACCGGATAATCTTGTTCATTTTTTTTTTAAACTGAAAAATTCCCATTTAACTCACTAAAGGGTTTTTTAGAGTGTAATAATACACAGATTTAACTAAGTGTAATTGATAAAAGATATTTTTTTAAACAAATTCACTTTTTTTTCAATAATTTGAAATCCTGTATTTATATTACTATTAAACATTATTTACTACCATATTTATCATTTGTTTCATTTACGAGGTTGTAATAATTAATTTGTCATCCTTTAACAGCTCCCACTCCCAAGGCTGAACTGTCTTCCCTCCCAGGAACCAGTCACATCATCATTCCTAGCACACAAGTCAAGATATCGGAGGTGGATACAACACGTTACATACACATACAACAAGGAGAAAGTTCAACACGTGTGTTCAGAGAAACCTCAGTATGACAGTTCTAAAAACACAGATATATTCTTTAAGTGGTCAGACATGTAGGGCTACATTATGTATTCTTATTACTATGTAAAACTTTAGAGAAAATCATATACAGAGGAGATATTAATATGAGAGTGAAAAGACTGTTATATAGAACAGACATTGTGGGAGAGGAGACATGTAGGGAAATTCCTGATTAAGAACATTGTGTGAGGGAGGGAAATCCTTGATTAACAACATTAAAAAAAGTGAGAAAATTTATAAACAAAATACATTTGTGTGACAAGCTGGAAAATACCTTATAAAGAGCAGACATGTGACACAAGTTAAAAAGAGACATTTATGTGAAACAAGTTGAGAAACCCCTCATGAAAGAATATAAACTTGGAATTTTTAACTCATGAATTAAATGCACAAATAAACCAACCACTAAATGTTCATTTTCATGAGATAGTTTGGTTGTGATAGATCACAATCTAGTTTTAAATTGTTAATGATAATATTTTTTATATATTTGAGTAATTTTTGTTGTTCCATGCAAGGTACTCCAGAAATCTTTATTTTCAAGCAGTCAACAATATGGGTGCAATGAACAAAGAAAAATCACTTCATGCAAACAAACAACAACTATATCGGAAAGGAATTTTTTTTCCATACCATATTTGAATTTTTCTGTATAAATAAAATAAGATTATGTCTACATTATTAATGTTTTTTGGATATTTCATAAAATATTTAAGCAATAGACCTACTGAGTATTTTTTATTGCAGCTTCATCAAGGATTTCACAGCTGATATCAAATTGTAATCTTGATCCCTTGATGTAACAGTCATAGTAAGATAAAGAGAGTAAAGTCTTAGATCTATACTTTATTGTAAGCAATAGCATGCTAGTGGTGATTTTGCAACTTCCTGCTGCTTGCAATTTGAGTAGTTTGCATTTATATAACAAATGAGGTTTTGAAACTCCTTAAATATTAATATTTTATTTTTTAGACCTATTGTCTGTAAGAGCTGAAGTATCACTGCTGTCACTATCTGATTGTTCAGAAACAGCAACAGTAGGAACAGTACTAGATTTTTTTAATAGCCATTTTTCCTTTGCCCCTATCATTATTAGGTATATTTCATTTCTAATTTGCAACAGGTTCAGGATTGGTATTCTATGTCAGAATCGGCCAATTCATCACTTAAATTAGGCCTAATATCTTCAGCTATCAAGCTCTCTAAAAATAATAATTCCTGATTTTTGCTCAATTGTTGAGCCCTATTACTAGTGGAAGATGAAGCCATTTCGCTAATTTTAGAAAAACTGAACCTACCTTATTCGAATTTTAATTTTAAATAAATATATGATAAGTATAATCACACAGTACCACGATGGTTTCCTTTCATTGGCCAGATTTTGAAATGTTAAAAAGCTAAATAAGTTAATACTGATTCATTTAGAATATAAACAAAGTCAATTTAGATGGCTTATCTTTAAGAATGATATATTGCGAATACGTCTGGAATGGGGGTTCAATCTGAAACAATATATTTTTTACGGGCGGATTGAGTTAAGTACCCAATATTTTAGTTGAACAATAGATTCAAGGACATCATATTTCAGGTAAATTAACACCAAACAATTAGAGCCATCAGTTCAAGGGAGATAAGGAAATATGTTTTCAAGTTAGAATAGAATTGACTACAAAGCCAGATATTTTGTCATCATAAAAACATAGGCCTATATTACATAAGATTAAGAAGTTAAATATATTACTCTTATCATGTTGTATCCATAAATAATAAAGTTACCATTAGACAAATTTGCATTCTTCTTAGTTGCTGAGAAATAATTTCTTTAATAATTAATTCTGCAATATATGTTGATCTAGAATTTGAGGAAAAAAAATTAAACAAAATAGAAAAGATAACATAAATGACAGCAGAAAAATCAAATATGTTTAGAGCAGACAGTTTAACTACAAAGTTCATTTATCCACTGATATCAAACAACTCCATGACTTTTTTTTTCTTAAATCAATCATTATTTTTCATACTGTAGAATTCTTTTTTTGTCAAATCTTCCAATAATCAATGATTGCTGTAAATATTTTATTGTATTTTTATTTATTTGTGTGTTTGATTTATCATGAAATATGAGTGCAAACAAAATATCAGCGTTAAGAAAATCTCGAACAGTATTTACGAAACATTATATCATAGTTAAGAACATACAAAAAAGAGGTTAAACGGTCATAGTGGATTACCCTCAATGCACTTGGTTTGCCCCATTTGTACTCTGTTTCTCTCAATGAATCAGAATGCTGCCTGCTGAGACTACTATTCATAGCACATAATTCCAGTTTCAAGTGATTATTCATAGGGATCTTCTCAAAAAAAGTTTTTGTAAACTTCACAAGTCAGGTTCAAATTCTTGACCTCTTGTGCACAAGGCAAACTCTTTAACCACTTCACTAGAGAGATTCCTTAAAATGTCTAATAATACTGATAAAATAATATATCAGATTAAGATTATTTCATTATCCAAGTTGTTAGTTTGAAAATCCCAAGAATTGCAAGCGATTAGCTCTCACTTCCTATGTGCAGTGGGATGGTTTTTCTAAGCATTCTTTTATACCCAGGAGTCTTCAACTTTCAGCTTAGTGCAATGCCTATTGAAGAAACCTTATACTCAGAGGGGGTCTATAATTGTATAGATGACATGCTACAATGTTTCCATAAGAGAGCCTCAATATAATGACATGTCATCTACTAAGGTATTTTGTTGCATGGGTGGTTTGTCTAGTGGCCCATTGGTGAGACCAACTGATGCAACCGCATGCATTATCCAAGGTACAGTGTCAAGCTAAAATTTAAATAATTTATCAATGTTAGTTTTTAAATATAATTTGTGAGAATTGTTTAAAACATTGACAAATTATTTGAATTGTAAAATTTTCCTTTTTTTTTGTGAAATATTAAAATACAAATTTCAGGTTCTGACTACCAACAATAAAGAAAGTGTGAAAATTGGTACCATATTTTTTCTGAATATAAACTGATCTGCATATAAGCCAAGGATATAACTTTAATGTCTGAAATGTTACCGAAATTGGAAACCTGTGTATAGACCGAAGTATACAAAAATAATAGTGTAGAATCCCAATATTGTAAGAATGAAGGGACAAGTAAAATATAGCTGAAAGGAAAATAACACAAACTTTAGCATCTGTAAGATGCAAGGTCATTTCCTCCATTTGCCCCACCTTACCATTAGGTGCATAAAATACAACATAAGAATAATACAGTGCAACCTTTCCCAGAGGTGTAACAAGCCTCATAAAACCTGCTGCCTTCAGCTACCAGACAGAGTGTTGGGAGATATCTGATTCATTCAGTGCTGTCTCCACAGCAAATGTTGGCTTATATGTTTGCAGCATATAAATACACAAATTCTCGACTTATATTCAGAAATATATGGTAGTGTGTTTAACAGTTCAATCTACCAATAGGATACCACTAATTATGATTAGAATCAGAACCACAAATCTGATTGAACAAATTCAACTAATAATCTGTGTCACTAGTTTAGAGTAACAATCTGATACACAAATATGATTCAGTAGTTGAGCTTACAATCTGATTCATTAATATGATTCACCAGTCTGAACCAATAATTGAGCTGTCACTCTAACCCACACATCTGAATATCTGGCTATCATGATTGTTAGGTTACTTATAATAATATAAAATGCAGAAATAATGAGTCTTAGTATAGTTTTGCTCTAAAAAATCCACTCAGGACAGGAAACAGTAACATTATCAGAGATTGCATGTTGCAATATTAACACTAAGTACTGTAGACCTACTTCTGTGTGTTGTCATGACTTTCTTTTGGGGATGATAATAATAATAATGTGGTAGTTTCCCATTGCTTTCTACATTCATATGGGGAATATCCATTTATATCCACTACCTTTGACAATACTTTATGTTGGATCAAATGGGTTCCACGCAATCAATAATATAAGAAAAAGACAATCTTCATTTTTTGGTCACTTCATGAGACAGGGAGGTTTGGAGAACATTTGCACAACAGGCAAGATTGAAGGCAACAGAAACAGGGCGACAACGTGAGAAAATATTTGACAGTTTCACAACCTAGCACGGCAGGGAATCAAAAACGATCTTGGTACATAATGCTGGAGATGCAGAGCTGTGGAGAACTATGATCGCCTACGCCAGCCGGCATGGCACCAGATGATGGTATCATATATTAATTTCCATTTTTTGTCTCGCCTGTTGATAATGAATGACATGAATATATGGACAATGATTCCAGCTTCAAGTGTAAGCTGAGGTGTGTGATTTCATGTTTATGGATGATAAGCTGATAAACTTAATAAACTGTTTAGTTTTATTGCAGGTTTTTATAGTAATTATAAACTGAAAACTGGACATACCTGTAAATGTTTGTTTCTGTATCTTGTATAGTTTTTGAGTGTGTAAGTTTTAAATGGCTTTTCATATAACATGATACAAGTCTCGCCATTTAATATGTATATTTAAAATGTATATGTCATGAATATATTGTGGTTGTATCATTTGTTGTGATCAACATATTTTTAACTTACTATACTCATTTTCTGAATACATGCTTATAATATGTGTAGAATTTATAACATTCTGCAAGACAATATCTGTCAGCTTCCAGGAGAATGATTCTGTATTTCTGCCCAAAACACCTCTAAAATTCTCTCAATATTCTGTATAAATAGTACTGCTTACAAGTAAATACAAGTAAATAAGGCAGATACATGCATATTCATGGAAACCTGAATATTTTCTGTACAATATATGGATAGTCTGTTCTGTTTAATTAAAAGGTATGCAAGGCTTTCATTTTTATTTTGGGTTAATTCATATACATGTTTTATTTTTGGTTAGTTCATATACATATTTTATTTTGAGCCTTCTCTGAGGAGAGGTTTTCTCAAGAAAATGCAACATTAGCTGAGAGTTGTCACTATCTGGGTATGAAGTAAAGCTTTGAAAAATTCTTTCCAAAACATAAAGTATAAGTATTCCATAGGTAAAATGCAATAATATTAAATACAGACTATCATACAGGGCAGGAGTTAATAACAATGGTTTGTTTTTATTAATGAACTACCCCCCACCCCTTTTTTTTGGTCTGTTTTCTGGTAGTCCATATTTGATACCACTGTATTGTTACTTATTCAATTTTTTATATTTTATTCCACTAGATGTGCTGTAATTGTTCTATTAGTTTTCCTCTCTCATAATTGGGTAAGTTGATTATCTGTTGTCCCAAATCAGAGAAAATAAGCAAAAGTTGTACTTTATAAAATTGAAACAGCATACATATTTGGTTTATATATGAATTTACTCTCGCAAATTTATCACAAATATCTTCAGTTTTTGTAACATGAAATCAACTTTGCTGTTACAAATTTAATTCTTATATTTAACATTCTTAGCATGAAATCTATCATTACTTCAATGATTGTGAAATCATTTACTGGATAGTGTGATGGAAACAGTAATGAGATTCCAGACATTTATTTTTCTTCCATTTGATGAATGATTCAGCATTGTTCAGATATTTTCTTTGTATCCCAAAGCTGTGTAGTGATATTGTACATTTTTGTGTGTTGTTCTTTTATATTTTATTTATAATATATTCTATCTATAAACCCATAACCAGTCATGGTCGGAGGGGTACCATATTTGATGCATAAACACACTAGAGTTCTCCAGTGATTTTGATCTTCAATGATGCAGACGAGTAAGGAAAAATCTTGTCCTGTTCAGTTATCATCATTATTTATTATGCAAATAGTTTTGCAGCATATAATTTTATTGTTTAATATTTTTTTGGTTGTGATAAAAAGCATGTTATATTGTCTTGCAATATGAAACAACTACTCTATCGCAATGAAAGGATGAATACTAAGGAACTCTATAAAGTCAAAGCAGTAGTTGCAAGTTCAATAATGAACAATAACATATGTGAAATGTTCATGCTATAAATAACATGTGTTTAATGCAGAATTAGATCATTTGAGAAAGAAATGAGAGTAACTTTCCCTTAAGTAAGGTGCCACTTTACCAATATATACAGAAACATGTTTGATTGTCTGTCCGATTAACTGGTTGTAGATTTTTTAAATGTTTTATTGATCAGAATTAAACCTCTAAAATTGTGTAATTTAATTCAGTGTATTAGCCAATTTATTATTTATCTTGTGTGAATAGTTCTTGTCCTCTTGTATAGATAAAATATCTATCTTAATAAAAATTAAATTTGTAACTCTACTCATAGATTCATTAGAAACATTATATGGAATTTTCACTAGTTTTTCAATATTTGTTTGTAAACTCTGTAGTTCTAGAGTGACTGTTATTTTACTAGCTACTTTTGCATGGTAAATTTGCATGTTGTTGGCAGTGTTTATCATAAATCTAATCACTAAGTCATAAAACATGTCATATATGCCACTGCTCTAGAACAACTTCTCTGTTTATTTGCACGTTGCAGGAACATATGATGTAAAAAAGTGCGTTACAGTTGGTGCAAAATGTGGTGCAATGAGTTTTACCTTTTAAAGAGATATTATTTACATGGAACATTATATCCCAAGAGTTAATATGGCATTTTGTAAAAAAACACATTTTCATTGCTGCATATTTTCTATTAAGTTAAACAAATTAATACCAGGTAGTTTTAACTGTGACAATAAATTTGTTATTATTTTTTTTTATCAAATGGAAAAAAGACACACAAAAATCCACCATAGATGCAACATATTTTTATTTATACCAGATCCTAGGACTGATCTCCCCTATTTTCAAAAACTAATTTGTAAGCACAAACACCAAAGCTGCACTATATAAAACAATAATAATACCATCACCTGTGCTACCAATGTCAAACGTGGACTTTACAGATCCACAAGAAAACTTCTTACAGCAGAAATGATTTGTCTGCATAGAATCCTCAGAGTAACACTGAGAGATCAAATCAGAAATGAAAACCTCAGAAGACTAACAAACAAATGCCAATCCTGAAATACATCAGAAGACATCAGATTAAGTGGTTTATGCTTCCAAACTACATTCGGACAGTCCCTCAAAAAGTATTGCTATACAGGCATGATGGTTACAGAGTCAGGGGCAGACCATGCAAACGATGGATTACAGAAATAAACAATGAAAACAAACATATATGAAACACACAAAAAAAGTCATCTCCAGAGAACTCTTTTACTCTTGACCTGACAAGGCACAAAGGGGTACAAAGAAAAAAGTAGAAATTTGTTAGAGCAGTTGCCACAATTTGTGCACAGTGTATTTAACTTCTGAAGAAGAAAATATCAGTCTTTACTAGGATTTGTATCTGAGTCAGTCATGAATTCTACTTGACCACATTCTCCTCAAAGTACAAATAAATATAAAATCAGATTGATATATACAACTGAATTGTTGTACAACTATTCTAATTGTTGTTCCCTACAGCTTATTGACTGAATAATGAGACTACATACCAGATATACATCTCTAGAACTATATATTTTTTAAATTACTGTACTCTTTTCAGATTTATAATAATAATAATAATTATAAGACCCATAACCTGTCATGTTTGTATAGGTGTCACACTGGAGACATCAACACAAAAAGTTACTCCAGACACTCAAGTGATTTATGTCTGGATGCATTAGTATTTTCTTGCAGGCTATCACGAACCACTTGACAGCTGTGAAATGGCATAAACTTGTTTGGTTTGGACATGTAGCTAGATTAAATTTGAAAGAAAATTGTAGCTAGACAAGACTAACTTTCAAAAATTATTTTGTGAGGAACATTTGTGGGTAGAAGGGGTGCATAAAGATAATTCTGGACCTCTGAATGACTGTTAGAGGTGTTTAGAGGACTTTTGTGCTATCTCCAGTGAGCCATTGAAAAAAAAAAGCTTATGCAACACATCAGAAAAAGTACGAAAATAAAACTAATTTCAAATATGAACATATATAAACCTATAAGGATTATATTAATTTCTGTCTTCAGCAATGTGGATGAAGGATGAAAAATCCAGACCTGTCCAGTCCTAGATGTTCTTTGTCCATGATCTTTGTCCTCTGCTTCACCCACGACTGATCCGTGTAGTATCATTTTATACAAAGAATCATGCATGTAATATTGTCTGGTTAAAGAGACTTCAAGAAGCATTAAAAATATAAAAATACAATATTATATGTTTCATAACATTATTGAAATAAGATTATGTAATGTATTTGTACATTTCTTAAAGATTCAAAAACAGAAAACAGTTCATTAATGATTCATAATTTCTGTATCATCCCATAAAACTCAATTAACTTCTATTTTTTTAGCCTGAAATGATAGTTTTAATGCTTCTTGAAGTCTCTTTAACCAGATAATTTCATAAGCAGCTGCTTCATTTTCCTCATCCTATTTAATGTTTTATCTCTATGTTTTCCTGCCCTACCATAATGTATCAAGAACAGATCCTTCTTTATGGAAGCGAAGCATGGACAGTAAACAAAAGTGCCCAAGGTAAGCTGGAGAAAACTCAAATGTGGTTTTTAAGTAAAATGATGAAAATTTCATTGACAGCAAAGAAAACTAATGTAGAAATTCTCAGAGATGCTGGAGTAAAGCGAGAAATTGTAGCAGAAATTAAAAACAGACAATCAAGATTTTTAGGGCATGTGATGAGAAAAGTAAAACTTGAACATTTAGTAACCATTGAAAAGATCAAGGAGAGAAGAGACAGAGGAAGACAAAGAGAGAAATTTTTGGATGGATTGTCACTGTGGCACAAAAATATGTCACCAACTGAACTTGTTAACAACACAAGAGACAGAGAGTTGTGGAGAAGCATGATCGCCTACACTGCTCAGCGTGTCTCATAATTGATTGACCATAATGCATTTAAAAGTAACTTTAAAAAGGGAGGTTTTAGTGACTTACTTGTAGGGGGTGGGGAGGTCTGCTTAACTAACTATTTTAGCAGCTTGCTGGAGATGAGGAGTTAATGGAGGTAGTGAAGTTAATCAATTTTTGAGTCACTACAGTTACCCCCACTGTTGTCTTCTTCTTTGATTTGCACCTCTTGGATAATTTTGTCATCTGTCATAAACTGAATGTCTTTTATTTGTTAGTCATAATGTGCTGAATCACTAGATAGGCCAAAATAGAGCAGGGCTGGATTTTCTGTGTATTGAAGCAAGTATTAATTTTTAAACACAGTTGCAACCACCAACATCTTAAACGTAATAATAAAATTAATAATGATAATCCTTTAAACCCCCCCCCCCCATCTCCCCCTTCCTGGAGTAGTACTGGTTAATCAACATTCATTCCTGTCATTTCAATGTCACTCTTTATGTATTTATATTTATCTCTCTTCTCCTAAGATTTGTGGCCAAACTTTAGAAATTTAGTGCCAAATTATTAGCTGATACTCATATTGTATGTCCTATCCATCACCATCTTTTCTGATATTTATTTTGTTCTTCCAAATGTTCCTCATCAGCAACCCTGTGATACCATTTCAGCCCTGCTGTTCTGCACAAGCATTCACTTACAATTACTGTATAATTTTGGTGGCTATTGTTGTTTGTCATGTCTCGGAGTCGTGCATAAGCAATTGCTTGTGAATTAAAGATCCTTGTCTTAGTATTAGCATTGAACTTGGTACAAAATTATGTGCAATAACTGTAGATTTATAACTGTTTTGAAGATTATTTGTGTAATTTTACCAAGTGTCACATTACCTACTTTTTTCAATGCCTGCTTCATCCTTTAGTGATATTAATTTTTATAGAAATTGAATAAATTATTTGTAAATAGCATGTCTATTTGAAATATTGTAAAATTCTGATGTTATGTGAGCATCTGTGGCTATATCCAGTGTCACAGATTTAGCAAAAAAAGGTAAAACATGTTTGACGCAAGTTAATTTTGAGGTTGGTGATCAGCATGCAGTACTGGAACTAGTTCTCTATAAGCTGGTCTACTGGTGATATGGTTACAGACATCCACTGTTCAATCTATCTATCTATACTCTGTGACCCTTTTCTACCTTGCTGCATAAGGAGTAGAAGGGTTCTCTGGAAATGGCCTCCCTGTGTACTATTTGTAGGCTTGTTTCCATAGTCTCTTTGATTTATGTGGTCCATCTTTTACATGGTCTTCTTCTGACTTTATAGCTGTGGTGTATATGTGTCATGGCTATGTATAGCATACTATCTGTTGGTAGTCTGGACTTGTGTGAAAATCACTTAATCTGTTGTCTCTTGATGTATTTTAATACTGGTATCGTTTTGGATAACTATTAACTGTCTGATGTTATCATTTCTAATTATTAATCACACTCCCAACTATTCTTCGTAGGCATGCCATTTCTGCTGCTTCTAGTTTTATTTTGTCTTGTGCTGTCGTTGTCTAGGCTTTGCACTGGTAGTACAGTGATGGGATAATAATAGTCTTGTATAATGCAACTTTAGCGTCTATGTTTGCATTTTTGTTCTTAAAAATATGTCATCTGTCCTAGAATCTGGTATGTTTTGTTGCATCTATTTTGTATTTCTTTAATGTTTTTCCCTTCACTCGATATAATGCTTCCTAAATATTTGAACTCCTTTACCTGTTTACGGTGTGTATTATCAATGGAGATAATGATATTTCTTTCTTTGTTTGCTATTTCCATTGTTTCTATCTTTTCGATATTAATCTTCATGTTGAATTTTTGTGTGTGTAATCTATTCATATGTTCTTGCAGTTGTTCTGATTTTTCTATTAGTACTTGATCGTCTGCAAAGAGTAGTCGATTGGTGGAAGTGGTAAAAACACTTAACATATTAGTTGCAACTGCCGAATACGGATATGCCCATTTTAACGCAAATATACAATTCTGTTCTCGACTAAATCCTCCTGGAAATCTAGATGACCATTGTCCTGCTACAGGAGAGATTTTGTTGAAGTTTGAAAACCAACGCCCAAATAAAAAAGAAAGAGATGTTATATTCACTTCTTAACTGCTTGTATATTTGCTGTTATTTGTTTTACAAAAATATTTTTGTCCTCATTTCTATTTGTAAAATATAAATTCAAGGTGCTCTAGACTGTGTCCTTATGTACTAAGATCTGTGAAAGGCTGTGTAAACATTTCCTTTGTTTATTTAAGTTCTTTTTGTATAAATATGAGTTCTTGTGTGATTTCTGCCAATGAACAAGAATAAATATGTTATGCTACTATTTTATATTTACTATTTGGACTAACACATAGGATTTTGGCATGCATTTTGTTTGAGTTAGCTTCCCCAGCACATGATAATCTCCAATTTGTTTACATGACACCACCTATGCATTGAGTCTGGATTGACATAGTCCACCACCAATTTTGTACAATTTCCATTATAAATCCTTGATGACCAACTTTGATTGTCGAACTCGCCAGGGGAATTACATTGTTCCCATGAAGAAATCAAATTTCTGGCAGATGACATTTTGTGATATATAGAAAAAATGTAAATTCACGCCTAACATTATAATTAGTAGGATTGTGCTCTTGAAACAACTGGGCTTTTCAAATTTATTCAGAAAATGCAAACATTCATTATGACATATCAAATGTTTCAAAGCTCTCACGTGAATTATATTTTATGCAGAATTTTTTTAAACAGTGATGTTGATGTCTTAAACATTTGTTAACACCCTTGGAGATAGATACTCTCTTGATTTCTGGTCAGTAACATGTTCAAAAACTCTGGAAGAACAATCATCATCAAGTACCGTCTCCACAACGAAGGTTGGCTGCAACAGACCTCCAACATCTCCTGTCTCTTGTTATGATTGTGCACTCTGCTAGACTGTAACCTGTCCATCTTGTGATGTTACTCTCCCACTTGTATTAGAAGTGGGAAGGACAATAGTTGTGCTGAATAGTGGTTGTCGAAAGGAAATGTAAAGCGTGTCTTTGAGTAGTAACATGAATTACAGACAACAAGTTCTTCTGAAAATGCAACAAGAAAGTGCATGTCTTAAACAGTCTAAGATTAAAATAAACCAGTTGTTCAGTTACAAAATTGTTGTTGATATTTGGCAGGGGCAATGTGGGACTGTCACGTGGATATATTGGGTACAAATCTCAATTTTAGTTTTGATATTTTTAAGATAGTTTAATGTATCTATTTCCCAGATGCCTATCTGTATGATGCATCTAGCCGTCTCTCTTTTGTGATATCTTATTAAAGATCTGACATCCCATGAACCTGGCTTCACTTTACTTAGTCCCTCTCACTGTGAAATTAGGGGTTCAAATGAATCTCATATTGCATATTTGTAGTCATAAAGATATGGTTTAATATATGTTTGAAGATCACACATGGCATGTTTTATGATTATGCGGATGATATTAAATGAGTGCTTTTCCCTCCAAGGCTGAATAGATGATGCAAAACAATAGCTTTCAAACACACATGCCCCGCCGAAGACGGATGTATCGGGCCATTGGCGCAAATAAAACGGCGACAAAACACATTTCCATTCTCTGGACTACATCCTGCTGGAAATCTAGTAGGACCATGGTCATGCTACAAAGGAGATCCAGCAGGAGTATGAGAATGAACGCTGAAGAAGAAGAAGAATAAGAAACACACATGCAGTGGCATTAGATCAAAGGGTATGAGCTCATGGGCCACTGGATCAGTAGCCAAACAACCATTATTTTGACAATTTTTTTTTTGTGTGTGCAAAGTTTCTACCAAAATATTTATTTAATTTTTAATTTTTGAACACAATAAATATATAAAAATATGAAGCCAAATGAATGCTTTGTGTTATCATCCTACATGTGTATGCATAAGTTAAGCTTAATTCTCTGACTCCTAAACTGATCGTGATGAATATATCATTTTGTCAATAAATGCTTTTATTTTTCAAAGGAAAACTTGTACATAGTGTTATTGTGGTAAATATTAGAAATAATTATAGGTAACTTATGAACTATTGTTTACATTTTAAAATAAATTTTAGTTTTGCAATGAATTTCTGATTATACAACATAATTTATTATATGATTAATAACCTTTTTATTAATTATTATCAATTAAGTATATCCAGTTAAGTTTTCAAACCCCAACCATTTCAATTGGGACTCTTTTTATTGCCTCCACATCCTATACTACAATCTGGCAAGAATTCAGAAAGTATTATCATTGTTGCTCTAGTGCCTGAAAGAGAAGCACATAATAGCAAAATTGTTATCTGCCATGCACTTTAAGAGAGGTGACTAAAGAAATTGTGGTGTGGGTTTGGCTGTCCACCAATAGAGGGTCAAAGTGACACAGAAGCCTTGCTCTGAAGTTGGGTGTATCAAGCTGCTGAAAGGTGCAGATATTGCAGCCAAGCTGTCAACAGTGACATTACATTTTTCTCCTTGGACTGCATCCCTATGATCTGAAGTGTGAGAACAATTACAGAAGAAAATAAAAAATTTTGGGATGTTGAACATTGTTTTGTATAGACCTGTAAACCAAGTCTCTTGCTCATTTAGTAGTTAGATTGTGCCAGTTTTATTTATGACTCACACTCATTGCCATGGTAAACAGTTGTTATCTGTTTGACAAGTAGCTTGAAAAACAAAAACTTGTTAACTCACAATCTTCACATGAAGCGAGAAAGTATTTTTATTTTAGAAATATCAAAAGTTTAACCAGACTGGAATGTGTTCATGTATATTTCAAACTTATTTTACTACGAAACAAAACATGACTCTCAGTACTGGCAATGACCAAGATAGTTAATTGTAAGTCACGCTGAATAACTCATTGCAGTTAACATACTTCACATAATACATTACTCAAGTATAACCTTTTTAGATTTCTCTTGTATCGGTTAGAGAATTTATACTCATCGAACAAACATATTTATATGTTGATATAGATTTTATTATATGCTCATGTGTCGTGTATATAAACTGTATAAAAAATCATTAACTGTGTACCTTCCTTGATTTTTTAAAATGTCATCCTGGATCTTGTTGTATTTCTCTTCCAAAATATATATCATTATTGATGAAATTGTTACTGGTTACAATTGTGATTGATGTACCAGTTAATTGTCATTTATTCATGGCATTACCATACATCCTAAAATATTTACCAATTTTACATCAAGCAAATAGGGGAAGTGTGTAAACCCTCCCTATTCATATAAAATCTCATTTAGTACCGGGATATAAGTTTTTAAAAATAGGTAAACCCACACCCTCTTCTCCTCCCCCCCCCCCCCCCCCATCTATTTGAATCATATCTACACTTTGTCTACATCATGTCTCATATCTCAAAATCATGATAGTTTTGTCTGCATGTGTCGATCTCACTGTTGTCTCTGCAAAACACAAGCATATCTTCATTTGTTGTCACGTCCCTCGAAAATCTTTTATTCTAAACACTGTAGCAAGCTACTGTTTGCTTGTCTTCTTCCTACCCAGCTTGTCATATGAGATCACTATTGCTAAGTTTGTTATCGAAACTAAACTCACTACCTTATCCTTCTTCCCTTCTATTTGACCATCTGTCCTTGAACAGCTTCAACATGAAAGCCATGATGCAATTAGCTGATTCCACATCCGCTGTTCTTAGAGGGATCTAACCATACCTCACAATCACATGTTGTTGTCATGTGACATATTCTTTCCAGAACATAAGTCTTCCTTATGAATCTTCTGAAATCCCAGCGGTCTCTGGCAAGTTGTTCCAATTCCTCTAGCGACATGTGCAGGCATTCCTGAATATCTCTTGTCCAATGACGTCATGGTCTGCCTCTAGTTCCTTCTGTCGCCCTTTCCAACAACACTCTTTCCATGCTATCGTGTCTCTTCACATGACCGAAAAACTCTCAACTTCCTTCTCAATGTGGTGTTTAAAAGCAGCCTTCTTGAATGTTGATTTATCTTAGCACATCTTGGTTGGTCTTTCTTGCTGTACATGGTACTTTCAGGACTCTTCTATGGCACTTCATTTCTAAAGTCTTTATTCTCTTGGCTGTAGTTTTATTTGTTGTCCATGTTTCGCAGCCCACTAGGAACACACATGCATGTAACAATCACATGGTACAATCTTCTGTTATTTCCCACCAGCTTCACATAGTAAAAATGAAGGCCCTATAATTTATACACATCGTCATTCAACACATTGAAATACTTGCCTCTGACATAGACATTTCCAGACGCTAATAGATGGACTGTACAGATATTGTCGCCAGCATGTCTGCAACTGGGACGATGAAAGAGGGAGGGGGAATGCATATCAACATGACCAAACCTGGTGTCACCATTATTGGTACACTATTAATCTGCAGGAGGGGGAAGGGATTTATGTGTGTATGTAAAAAATGTTTTACCATTTTGTATGTTGACAGTCAATCACATTAAAGCCTGCAACCATTTGGTGGTACAATATCAATATACCATATGGAATATTTTGATGTCTCTCTTATCTGGTTATTTATGTCATAAAACATCTTTGGAAAGTAAGTTCTCATTTTTCAGTGAAATGCATTATAGAGGTTTTCAAATTTTCAACCCATTTAATGTTTTTTTTGGCTGCCCATCTGCCCCTTGATCTCCATTGTGCTCTTAAGCTAAGGTAAGAGAAGACAAGCAAAGCATGACATGTGAAAATGGTGGACAAGAGAGTGATCAATGAGATTTGAGTGAGAAGATAAAATGGAATAACATTTTTTTTAATTGGTTGCTTATCTCAGTGTGAGTCTGGCTGGAGAACAGAAATAAATGGACGATAGTACACACTAAGGACATACTAGGCGCGACGTGTCAAAGATCAAGTGTTGGACACAAGAAGATTGAAAGTAGGTAAATGACAAAAACTGTAGTCGGAACATCACCTTGGGCTAGGAAGGTCGTAAAGAATAATCGCACGACTGGCAAACCATATAGGTTTGAGAAGGGAGGCAAGGAGTAGGTAGACATGACCCCCCAGAGGAAGATCAAAGTGACCTAGAGAGTAGGATCGGATGAAAGACTGAAGAGTGAATAATACTGCGATCCAACAAACTAACCATGATGTGACTTGGGTACATAAAGGGACAGAGATGTTAATGAACGGACATGAAGGTATCATAGAGTCATAAGGGACAGTAGTCAGATATTAGGAGGAGAAAAGAGGAAATGAGAGAAGGAAAGAAATATGAGAAAAGATGGAGTCAGCAACCGTTGTAGCAAACCTGTGAGAGCCCACAAAATATAGCAGAGACACGCCTCGAGTGGTGGATAAGCGAATATTGGGAGAAGGGGGTCAGAGACGCAATACTAAATGGTGGGGACCATCCCGACATGCGTTTTATAAGAAGGTATCACTGTATAGATTGCTAAGAAGTAGACTGTACTAGAGAAACAATGGATGAGTGGTGAATGGGAGAAAATAAGAAGACAGTGTCAAAGAAAGGAGCACCTTTTGTAGAAGGAGAAGCAGGAATGGAATCTTTAGCCATAATGGAGGGAAGCAAACCCGAAGCTGCATCTAATACATGTAAAGTGTATTGCATGACACGGTTAGTTTTTGACAGTCATAGGTAGCATGTCAATGTCTTGGGACCCAAATGTTGTGGTCGCTGTAAGTCAGGGTGGCAGAAGTCCCAATGTGGATAATGGAAGATGAACTCTGAAGACATTGGTGCAACACAAGGTACCCTTTTAGGCTGTGTGCTAGGAAATGTGACCTGTCTCAAAAATCGAAGATGATGTAACTAGGATGAGCCAGCCACACGTTGTGCACCATTGATGGGCATTGATCGCACTTTACACTGGCTCATCTATAAGGATCAACGGATAGCACCTCAAACCACCACACAATCCGTTTGCGTGGATCATGTACTGTTTAAAGGAACCTGTAGGATGAACCAAGGTTCATGTCAATGGTAGATCAATCATACACCACATCACGTTGGTAGGCATTGCTTGTACTGCACGTTGGCCCCTATGAAAGACATGAGGGGCCACTACCACCAGCCTAATATGTCATCCGTGTGTCACAGACTGTAGACGCTGCGATCACTGCATGGTCGATAGTATAAGTCGAAGTCTGCCATACAAACCCCATAAGCAGCTGCCTTGGTAGACATCTCACCGGCCAAAGAAGTTCACCTGATGTATGCCCAAGACCATTAGTACGCTTATAGTCGACAGTACAACTGGAAAGAGCGCTTGGACTCTGCTAGCAGCATGAATGAAGATCAATGTAAGACATTTAAGGGTGAGGTCTGATAGAATAGAGGTGGTAGAACTGGAGTCCATGAAGAGAAGAAATAACTGATGCATAGGTGGAAATGATACAAATATGAAACGAATTTGGTCATTTCGGAGGCATAGATATGTTTGGTGAGACCATCTCTGCATTTTGAATAATTTAAATAAGTTTCTGTTTCCCATTTGTATTCATTTCTTTAAAAAAAAGTCTCTGTTGGACCGCGACGTAGGAAAAAATCCTTGTTCTTTTGTTTATTCTTTTTAAAAGTTATTTATATTAATTTTACTATTTGATAGAGTATCCAGTAACATTATTACATTAATATAGTATTTATCGCTTCCTTGTTTTGTTACTGCGGCACTCTCCACTTTGCCAGACATTCTCCGACAGTTTGGTTATTGAAAAATTGACACACTGATTAATCAGTGGCGAAGAGAATTGCTGCCTTCGAAATGAGATGCTTCAAAACATATGGAGATTTTTATGGACAATGACAGCAAGACGAATCAAGAAGTGTCAACTCCTGTGTGTTGCTGACACCTGAAATGGAAGCAAAGAACATCAATACTTTATCTTCCATGCATCGTAAGAAACGACTAAGGAGGCTATAGACATGAGTTGGCTGTCCCACCCCATATACGGGCCAAGGTGGGTCAGAAGTCATACTGAAGTCAGATGTATCAGGCTGAAAAGAACAGATATTTCGAGATATAAATCTTCAATATAAAATTTCAAGTTGTAAATCATGACACACCACATTTCGTTCTCTTAACTATTTCCTGATAATTTGTAGGAGTTGGTTAACGAACACAGAAGAGGAAGTGTGAAAAACGTTAAATGTTGAAGAAGTTGAGCTGAACTTGTTTTTTTTTACCATATAAAGGGATATAACAACAAAAAACTAATATTGGAAGACGTGGTTGCTTGTAATAGGGTAAATGGCTGCCCAAGACGATGACATCAAGAGAGATTTCAGATTGTTTAAATATGTTCTTTGTTTCAACAAGTCAACTTGTTTAGAATCGTGAGCAGTTCAGAGCATCCATCAAAAAGACTTATGTTCTGGTAAGAGATAACCTGTAGAAGAATCAAATATATATATATATATATATATATATATATATATATATATATATATATATTGTCAATCCCCAGGTGAATGATGTCAGAATATTCACACTTGCCTTTAAGCGTAGGGGCGGTGACTGGGAGCTTTAGTTGTCTATCCAAGGCCAGATGTGTCATCTTGGCTGCTTTGAATAGATATTTGTTCAGTGCTGTCTTGATGTTATATATCCATCTTGTTCTAGATTTTCCTCTGGCCTTGTATCCAGATATTCTTATGTTATATGTTCTTGTTGGCAATTAGTTATGGTAAAATATGTATTTATATATTATACGAGTATAAGTTAAACAAAATGAAATGAATCACTTGTATTGAATCACTTGTAAATGAATCACATGGCACAGACAGATAATTCTAATCAAATGGTATCAAAGAAAACTAGCAGAAAAGCAGCTAAGACAAGTTGAAAACTTATCTCACTCCAGTTGTAGCCATTGATTTGTTCTAGGGGCTGTCCATAAATTATGTCAACAATTAAGGGGGGTGGGGGGCTGAAAAAAAAGTTTGTCAATTATTAACAAGAGAGATGGGTTAACAAGAGATGTCAACAATACTGTTTTTACACACCAATTAAATTGTTTGCTTTAGAAACATTTTTTTACAAATGTGAAAAAAAAATGAAAACATATATTTTGAAAGTGTGAGGGGGAGGGGGGGGTTGAATTATTTTTACATAATTAAACAAGATTGTACCTGAATTCTTGACAATTGTTGACAAGGAGACGGATACAAAAATGGCATAATCTATGATCAGCCTCCAACTCAAAATACTGGCCTCATAAAACAACACCTACACTTCTTGTAATCTGTTATGTTCTAAACATATATACACTTCCTGTAACTTGTGAAGTTCTAAACATATATACAATGTATTCGTTTGTTGTTTCGCCCCCCCCCCCCTATCGGCTAGACAACAGGAAAAAAATGACTGATAATGTTTGATCATGTGAATCTTGTTACCTGATATTCTGTATATATATTTTCTATATTTCTCAATGATGTATTCTTACAGTGTTTGTGTGTTCTCAATTTTTGTTTAATTTTATTTGATTTCTACAAACATCTATTATAAATAAAAGTGTTATCTTAGTCTCCCTCGGTGTCATCTTAATACCTTCAGTGTCATTTTATTAGGATTGGTTAAATAATAATTACATCTTATGGTGAGGTATGCTGCTGTCAACCATGGATGTTAGCCCAATTAGATTATATCAGAGCATTTAATCTTAATAAAGTAGTGGAGTTCTAGTAATCGATTAAGTCATCCGGGGAATACCTGTGTGATCTTAATGTGATCGATCAAACACTACTTGATACACAGGGGCGGCTGTTACTAAAAAAAAATAGCAGATTCTTGAGGAAGTGTCAATCTCATGGCATATTTGAAGAAAGTAAGAACGTTTTTGTGGCGTGAAGTATCAGTCAGAACGTTTTGTTGACAGTATCATTAGCTGAAACAGTATAGATGAGATCTACACACATTTCCTAAAGGTGGAAATGTTGAGAATAGAAGATCTACCTAGAGCGAATGTCTCAAGAAATACCTACGTTCACTGTATCTCTTTAGTAGATAAGGGGGATGCGGAGTTTAAACAGCATCCCTCGCTCCCCTCTTAGACAATCAGAACATGACTTTAAGTACTAATTTATTACTGGAAACTTAGTGAAATAAAATGTGGATAATCCCTTGCCCCTCAACGATTTTTACAACACAAAATATTATCAAAAATTTCACGAAAACAAAAGCATTACACACAAAAATTGGCGAATGACCATTATTAGGTAAACTCCCCTTCCTCTCTTACCGAAGACATTAGTACAGTTCTGATAATATATAGAATCGAATACAGAATAGACTCGTAGTTGCTGTCATTAGTTTCAAATAAATTAGTTAGTTAGTTAGTTAGTCGTCGGATCATCATCACTGCAAACTGGACACATCCATAGTTGCTCCGATCTCTCCTTGAGTGTATCCGCCATCACACTTCTGCTGACAGTACCGGTCCTATGCTGGTTGACCATCATTCTTCTGCGCCCTGATGAATTCTTCATCATTCATCTATATTCAAATAAATATTTATAGGAAGTAAAAATGATTCCTAGACATTCAACAATAGTTGAAGTATTAGGTGATATACACTGTAGATATAACTTTACTACAAAATTATCACAGAAACTGGTAGTGTGTCAAGGATCTACAGTACCAACACGCTTCACATTAAACAGTAATCATATAAAACACGTTGAAAATGTGTGTTATCTAGGATTCACGATACGTCAACCCTTTCCCTAGATAATGAAATAAACGAAAACGGTTACCAGTTTTGGCGGACTGTCAAAGCGCGTTTGGATAAACCGAAAGCTAAAACTGAAAACAAAGCTACAGATTTATTAAACTCGCGTGCTGAGTAAACTATACTATGAATCCGAAACATGGACTAACTGCATAAAACATGCCTTTCACCTAAGATGTCTTCACAAAATCTTAAACATTAAATGGCACGATAAAATTACCAATATAAAAGTATTTCGCCGCACTCAGCTAAAATGTTCCATGGAAAAACTTAGTAGAAATAATTTGCGATGTAACTGAAGATTGGCGAGACATATCTGTGCAACTGTGGACTGAGCCCAGAGACTGCAGAACATATTCTTCATGCCTGTCAACTCTACCAAGAAAAGAGGGAGAAAATATGGCCTACTGAGACAGCACTGCTTCCAGACTTGAGGGACTCTATGGATGACCTGAAGCGAATCACACAATTCATTGAAGCTATTGGTGCTGTAACCTGATATCTGACTGAAGAACGACGAAGAAGAAGATTTGCGATATTTTGGCCACGACCGTAGAATGTCAAACTGACGCATTCCAAAAAAGTACTATTCTGAGAACTGTCTGAAAGCCAGCTGGCCCACGGCAGACCAATGATGACATACAAAAACATCCGTACGTCCTCAATCAAAGATTTCTCCATAGACTCTACAAACTGAGAAAATACGGCGGTAACTGGGGCAGTCTGTAATCACAATCTGCCTGCGGGAGTGACGTTGTTTAGGAACAATATGATAAAAGAGGAAGAAAAAATACAAATCTTCTATTACTGTGACACAAATCTTCTATTACTGTGACATGATCACCTAGAAAGTCTTATATTACTGTGACATGATCACCTAGAAAGTCTTATATTACTGTGACATGATCTCTTAGAAAGTCTTCTATTACTGTGACATGATCACCTAGAAAGTCTTATATTACTGTGACATGATCTCTTAGAAAGTCTTCTATTCCTAAGAGAAAATTATCATTGGCTTGTTTTTTATTTCTTGTTGTTTAATGATCGTCTGCGAGACGCAAAAGGCCATTCATTAATTCATAACTTTACTAAAAATGGCGGAGCTGACCTATTGTTGTTATGTTTTATATTCTTTCCAGAAAGTTGTCTTCTTTATGAATCTCTTGGAATCTCATCGGCTTTGGGCGAGTTGTTCTGCCTCCTCCAACGACATATGCGTGCATTCTTAGATATCTCCTGTCCATCGACATCTTGGGTGACATGTGATCTGTTCCCTGCTATTTCTCCTTCCATCAATACTCTCCATTTCACTGTCTCTTTACATGGCCGAAAAAACTGAACTTCCTTCTTAATATTGTGTTTAGAAGTCAGCCTTCTTGGATGCTGATTTTGTTTAGCACCTCTTGGTTCAACTTCCTTTCTATCTTTTATTATTCGCAGGACTCTCCTATAGCACTTGAATTCAAAAGCTGTTATTTTCTTTTATATAGTTTTGATTATTGTCCATACTTCGTGTCCATAGATCGCCACTGGAAATACACATGTACGTAACTTGGAGAGGACTGTGGGGTTCTAAAATAGCTGTTCACTTCATCTCTTGTATGAAAAAAAAAATCGTCATCTTCCTTTTTTATTTGCTTTTAACACTCTCCAGCCTCCGCTTTATAAATATGGCTTTCTCTTTACAAATATACGAGGTATTTCATTCTTATATTATTTCTGGGCTCGGTGGTATAGAGGTAAGTGGGCGGTCTTCCAAACTGAACTAACTGGTGGTTCGAAAGCGGATCGGCTACATCGTACCGGCAATTTGATCTATTAGTTGTATCTAAAAATTCCACAATATTTGAATAGCAATGTCCTTAAAGAATATACTTCAATGATATTTCTAATATTATTTAATAATTACCAATAGAAACATTGAAAAAATCCAAGCACAGAAGTTGAGTTACTAAACATGTAAGTATCTCTTCCAATCTGGAATCTAGGCTAATACATTTAGCATTGCTATTTAATTTTATTAGTTATTACAATTTAGAAATCTATTCACTCTATCTATCGACTTATTAACGGTAAAAAAATAAAAAGACATATGCTAAGCAGTTCTAGCGGACATTTTTATGAAGAAATGTGCTGATTTCATGCATGTTTTGTTTTATGAATGCACACATCTGCCTACCTTTGTTCGGGGCAGTCTATTATACACGAAACGGGTATAAAACATGGATTATTAGTTAGTCGCTAAAAACCCAGAAGGTTGATCTATGTATCATCTACACAAAAGCGAAAGGACGGGCTCCGATTTTGTCAAAGCAATTCTAGTGAAGAGAATAATGAAACACCTTAGCGGTGAATATGTGTGAAAACGCCCGCTGGGACGTTCAATCGAATTAATCCAGGTAATATGCACAATGTACATTGCTGGCTGCTTTCATGAAAAAGCCCATATTGTGAAGAGAGTAGCATTAACGAGTGGGCTTGTTGGATTTGACGATGAGGTGATCACTGTGTACCCAACAAGTTTCTCTCAGTCAATACGGGCCCGAACCATTAACGTTTCGGTCTCATAGCAGTCATCGACCACCGGTAACTTTAAACGGGTCCTTTCAAAACAGCAATACTGACAGCTTATTCAAAAGTTGAAGGTGAAATTTATTGCTTTGCAAAGGCCATAAACTTACAATAAGGACTTCTGTAGCTTTTCATACACAATTTCTAGAACGAGATCGCCAATAAAATGTTTCACTGGCAGAACATAGCAGCTGTGGGAGCAGTTAAAAACTATCATACAGATTGCCTCAGTGCTTTGATAGAAATAACAATCAGATTTAATGTTATTTGCTACATTTCTCTCCGTTTTCCACTCCAGCCATCACGTCCCACTTTTAGTTCATTGATAGAAATGGTGAACTTGTACGATAAAAGAATGCAGGATTGCTGAGTGAACTGGGAAGGGTGTCGCCCTTCTACTATACTGACCATCATTGTTGACTACAACAGTGATAGAATAACGTAGTACTGAATAGTGGCTTGATTTGGCAAAATTGGGCGGATGTTAAAAAGTAATTATCACCAAACTAGTCTTCCATTTGCTGCATAGTATTACTAGTTATTGACGTATATCACAGTTCTCTGGGCATAGTACTGGGTGAGCTCAGGGCCGTAAGTATGTCCTCGGTTGGAAGAGGTAATTTCATCGTTTTACAGAACAGGATGTATTACCTTTCTTTGAAAAACTAAACAAAACAACAAAACAAAAAACAATGGAGGGGAAAAGGGAAGGGTGTTAACATGTATGCAAAATAAAGGGTATTCACAATGAAATGTTTTGAATTCCTACAAGGGAGGGGGTGGGGTTTAAGCCCCCAACTCTCCGTACCAAAGAAATGTGTGCCATACATGTATTCCTCATCAATATCGAAGAATGCGAATGTTGATGACTCATCGATGCAGATGTCTGTCTGTCTATCTGTCTATCTATCTATCTATCTATCTATCTATATATCTATCTATCTATCTATCTATCTATCCATCTATCGATCCATCTATCTATCCATCTATCTATTGGTCTATCCTTCTATCTGTCTGCCAAACTGTCCATTCATCAATTGATTTATCCGTCAATCTGTCTGCCAAACTGTCCAGTCATCTATTGATTTATCCGTCAATCTTTCTGCCAAACTGTCCAGTCATCTATTGATTTATCCGTCAATCTGTCTGCCGAACTGTCCAGTCATCTATAGATCTAACAATCGAACAGGTCATAGATATGACTGATTTTAAAAATTGGGGATGGGGGCAGGGCGTGGCTTGCTTCTCTATAAAGGCCAATCTTCTAGTGTTAGTTGCGCTTTCATTATTATTACAAAACATTGAAAAAAATTGGGGAAAGGGAGGGGGTACACTCAATTGTACTTGTTTCCATGCAAACGCTATTTAAATCGTGTTACCTTCCCTCAATAGGAGAGGGATGTTGATATCCCCCCCCTCCATATCTATGATCTTGCCATACACCTCGTCTTTTTGGCTGTCTCTTTGTTCATCTATTTATTTAGTATATGTAGTATGTATATATGCATATATGTGCACATGTGTGCATCCATGTATCCATTTATCAGCATCTATGTTCATCCATCAATTCATCTACCCATCTACTTGTGTGGCTGTCAGCCCATTTATTTATTTATTGATTTATCTGCCTATCTATCCATCTACATATAGCTACACTCTCTCCGTGCCGTCGTGTCTCTTAATAACCGAAAAAAAACTAGCTTTTTCTTTAATATGGTGTTCAGAAAGCAGCCTTCTTGGGCGTTAATTGTTTTTAAGACCTCCTGGTTATTTTCCTTGCTGTCCATGGTATCTCAGAACTCTTCTATTGCACTTTAATTCAAATAATTTTATTCTCTTGGCCACTGTTTTATTTAGTGTCCATGCTTCACATCCATATGTCGCCACCGGAAACAACATGTTCATAGTAAACACAACGTGGTTCTTATGTTAGTACCCTATTTTGGTTTCTTTAGCTGTTTTAATTTTGACAGCGCCATTGCTGTTCTTCTCTTAATCTCGACTGCACAGTCACCCGCATTGTTTATATTAGTTCCTAAATACTCAAAATGTGTCACTTCTTCTAAATTGCAGTTCTCAATATTAAGTTTGAGTCTATCCATCTATAAGCTATATTTCCCTTTAAACCCGTTTTAGAGAATATGTAATCTATAAACCTCCTCCATTGTGTTCAATTTTTATTTATTTCTTTAAATTCTGGACATGTCATATCCATACCTCCAGTATCTGTTCCTTTTTTCTATTTATTTTTTTAATTGTTCATCTTTTTATGATTACAGAACAATACGCTTTCTTCAGATGCGTTCCGTTGCTCTTCTTATATATACCCTATACATCTCCACTGTCTTTTTAAAGATATTTTTTTCTCTCCATCGCTTTCTGTCTACTAGTCTAAATTATTTGGTCTTTCTACGAGCTCCTTTGTCATCTCGTCCAGCACCAGTGACAATATTCTGTTGAACAGGCTTACATCATGACCTTAAACAGTACTGTAAGACATATGTACAGACAGGGCCTCCCTTAAGGAGGGGGTTTTACATAAGAAAATCTTTTTTTTTCAACATGCCAGATGAATATATGTTAAACCACGGCCGTAGATAAGTCTTCGGTTAAAAGGGGGAGGGAGTTATCTAACAAAAGATAACATCCTTTGCCCACTTGTTTGTGCAATGCTCCATTTTCGCTAGAGTTTAGTGTGCAATACTTCATTTTTGTTAGCGTTTTGTGACCTTTTGAGGTCGTAAACAACATTATTTACCTCATTTCCGTGGGTATTTACATTGTCTGTGTAGTTTTTTTTAGGGGGGGGGCATAAACAGGGCGTGGAGGCATTTGAATACTACCATAAAACATCTCCTTGTCCACGGTCTTGGCATGTATTCATCACCAATAGCTCGACGAGTGCAGTCGATGCCGTCGGATAACGTCCCTTCTATTGCCATGATCATCTGTCCTCGTGTACGTGGATAGAAAGTTTCGCATTTCGGTGCTAAATGAAAAGATTACGAGCCTGCACCGCCAGAACTAAAGTATGCACTAACGCAATGTGTGCACACGTATGCGACACTAAATGAAAACGAAATACACCTTCCGCTTAAATTATTCCCCTTGTTAAATTCAGGTTTGTTAAATTAAACGTCATTGTGTTGGTTTAGTAAAGTTTATCAACAAAGCAGAACATTAGTCTCAGAAACGGAAACATTCTCGTGGCAGTCTCAACTTCAGTTGTGCACGCTGAAGCTCTTAGCTCCTTTGTGTTTGGTGGAAGAGCTGAGCAAACAGTGAGAGTCATTTCTGAAGGATATTCTTGTGAGATCAGACATGAGCTCAAATCCATCACGTGCAAAATCACAAGAAATACACGAAGCAGAAGTTATCAGTGAGATTGCCATTGAAGGTTTGTATAAATATGCTGTCCCGGCTTTGATAGGATGTATAGGAGGTACGTATTTGTTACGAAGGCGTGCATCTAAGATGACAGCTACGTCGGTAGAGAGATCCATCTTAGCAATGTTACATTATTACGCTGCCATCACTATTGGTCTTACTGCTGGCATGAAACTATACGAACCGATTATGGAGGCAAAAATTCTTGAAAAACTTCCAGACAGTACTTACGCAAAATTAATTCGAGAGAGCAAAAAGATCAAGAGATTCGTGAAATAATCATGTACAACATAATGCATATATAAATGTACGTCACACAACGATTCCACTATGTCGAGTTATCAAGGAAAAAATGTAAGCCTATATCTAACAGATATTCAAAATGTACTAGCAGTATCAACTATCGTCACACAAGCACAGCAACAGCATTTTCTGTAATCAAGGTTTCCATCATATATTCAAACAAAATACTATCGTATTATTTGACAATTGGAATCTTGTGTGTAAAGAATATAATATATGCGTGTGTGTGTGTGTGTACACACCAAACACACAATATAAATTTAATTATGTGTGTACACAGGAAAAACACAATATAAAGTCAATATGTGTGTACACAGGAAACACACAGTCAACTATGAAACACGCAAAGTCAACTATGAAACATAAAGTCAATTCATCATCAGGTGCCATGCCGGGTGACGTAGGCGGTCATGGCTCTCCACAGCTCTCTGTCCACAGTATTATGTATCAAAGTCGTTGTTGTTTCTTTGCCGTGCCAGGTTGTCAAACTGTCTAATATTTTCTCACGTTGTCGCCCTCTGTCTCTGGTGCCTTCAATATTGCCTGTTGTGATTATGTTCTCTAAACCTGCCTGTCTCATGAAGTGGCCAAAAAAAGAAGATTGCCTTTTTCTTATATTGTTGATTAAGGTCCGTTTCGCATTTAACTCTTTCAACACCTTTACATTAGTTTTTCTGGCAGTCCATTGTATTCTCGGCATTCTTCTGTAGAACTACATCTCTGTTGCCTCCAATATCCCACTTTCCAGTTTGTTTATTGTCGAAGACTCGCACCCATATGTTAGTATATGGGTTATATAGCACTGCAGAACTCTCTTTCTCACCTCTAATGACAAGGTCATATTACACAGTATATTTTTCATTTTTCTGAATGTTGTTTTTGCCTGTCCTATTTCTGCATCTTATTTCTGTTGAACTTCTTCCATCTGCTGTAATCATTGTTTCAAAGTCAATTATGAAACATATAAAGTCAACTATGAAACATATAAAGTCAACAATGAAACATATAAAGTCAACAATGAAACATATAAAGTCAACTTTGTTGGAGCATGTTGAGTAAAATCTTGTAGATATTTTCCGATTTTTTAAAAGTCGAAATTTTAAGTTTTGTTTACAATCTGGCCCTCTTTTCGCTATTTCCAGACTATATCATTATTGTTGTGTTATAAGAAATATAATTTATATCCATGGCTATGTTGGATGCCCCGCAAACAACTAATCTGAACCAGTGTTCCTCAGTATACGGATCCCAAGACCATTTGTAACATTGTGTTATTTTGCGTGTTTTCTCAAAGGTGGACAATACAAGACGGTCTTTACGTAAAGCTTCCAACCATCAATCTTTTTTAACAGAATAAATAAGAGGATTAGGATGGACAAAGTTAAACAAGTGTCGTCATCTTGTTAGATTCGTTCACTTGATCTCACTACAATTTCCTTGTGATTCTGCTACAATATGACATTGAGATGTCATTCCTCTCAAATATGAACATAGCTCACAAACTATGCAGAAGTCATGCTGAGAAATTCCAGAACAATTTTATCTGTTTCTGGTAGACTACAACATCCATGTCTGTATAAATATTAAAACATCTAGGTTAGCCTCCATACTGGCACAGTACTTAAAGTTGTCGCTGGAAGCAACACGGCCTAGGAGATAATTTAACGCAGTGGATACTCTGTCCATCATTCATGAATATATTGTATTGCGACATCCATATAATCGAGTATATGTTATTAGGATATCCATATAATCGATTCTGTTTTATGACATCAATTAAATCGATTTATTTTATTATGACATCTACAAAATCGCGGATGTTCATGTGATATAAAATGTACATAAAAATAAAGAAATCAACAATAAAGAATGACAAACAGCTGTCAAAGTTTTAAGTATATTTATCTCCCACTCCATCCACCTCATCCTCTCTCTTCCTCTATATTTCTCTATTATTTTCGAATTCCTGCTCTCGTAAACAAATATTTTTCTTTGATGTTTCTATGTACATTTTTAGACTCTCACGTGGGAGATATCCCTAGTGTTATGGTTCAAGAGGTCGCAGGTTGTTGTTTCGATTGTAACATGAAAACAATAAGGTTGTGGGGATTTAATTATCAGAACCGCAACTTCCACTATTTTTTATTTTGTCTGATACGGTTTAAATAGCTATTGACTCTTGCATGTTCTAATTTAAGCTGAAAGATAAGAGAGTGATTTCTCTTGCAGTGTGTGCTTATGTTGTCAATGTCCTTTGGCAGCGTCATTTCACAAAATAAATTTCGACCAGTCAGCCCATTTGCCAATTTGTTCAGCGAGATTTCCCTGGTATGTTTCTGAAAATTTGTTTGACTGTTCCCATACTACAATGGCTTTGCTTTAGTTCTTTGGGGGGGGGGGGCTCTTTTTGCAAGTCTGTCTGTTGTTTCATTTCCTGCTAGATCGCTATGGCCAGGGATCCATTTCAGAGTCACGCTGTTTGGATACGCGGAGATAAGATTGCGCGCTGCTCTTGCTATGTAAAGAATGTCTTCACTTTCATATGAGATATATTCCTCTAAAACAGACAGAGAGTCTGTAAAAATGGCTTGCCTGATGGTTTTTGTTTCATGAGATTAAATTGCTGGTGTACTAATCTAATGTCTGTCTTGATGACCACAGCTTTATGATGCAGTACGCAGCCCTGAATTAACTTCTTTCTAGATACATTCATTACTCTATTTATATGTCCACTGTGTTCTTAACAGTCTTCTATAAAACCACATCTCTGCTGCCTCAATATTACTTTTCTTTGCTCTGCTGAGTGTCCAAGATTCATTTCCATACACCAGAATTGGTTTTATATAACTTCTAAGAACTCTCTTTCTCAAATTAATTGACACAGATATATTATATAGAGAGGTCTACATTTTACTGAAATAAAAACATCCGATTGCAGCGTCAAACTTATAAAGTGAACTTTTTTTGGAAGATATCTGAATTATCGTCTGAAGCTACAGATGTTACGTGCTATGAGTGGTACACTCGGTTATCAACGTGTCACTTCGTTGAGATAAGCGAGGTAAGTATGGAGTAAATGGAGTATAATGAAATAAAAGTTCTACCACTTATTCATTTTATTCGGTGATGGTGTAAACGGATGAACAACTCAGTGATTCTATCAGACTCTCAAAGTATGCTGCGCAATATAAACGTGTATTATCAGAATTGAATGGGTCGCTCTTCTCAACAGCGCGCAGAGCATTACATGGATCTACTGTCCAGGTCATATTGGGGTCAGATGAAAGAAAGAGCCAATGATGTGGCTGGTAAAGTCTTGGTGAACGGCACCGCGATAAGAAGAGGCAGGATTAAATTGACTAGCGCAGTCATGAATACCCTACGAGAAGATGAGGAGGAGGTCGAACATGACAATGTACATATTCAGAGAATAGTAGAAATTGGAGGAACTGGAGGCGATGGGAGAAAGTGTTCCCTCTCCGGAAAGATCAGAAGAACGCGTAATCAGCAACTGACTGGGACACTGGTCTTATACACTTTTAGATGGCTGACGGAAAGGCAAGCAGAGCATATATGGCAATGCCCCCCAGTGCTGTGATGCTTGTTCCTAATCAAGAATAAAAAATCAAGAATCACGAGGGCTTCTCTTGATTTATTCCATTAAGGAATACCAGCTTTCATTTCTTTATTGTAAAATGGTTTATAAGATCCTCTACCGCCCTTCATGGCTGTTGATATTACATAGCAAGAAATCAGATGGTTTTTTTTCAAGTTTCCAATCTGCCTTGCCAAAATTTCAGCGAGATTTCTGTTTGAAATATGCTTTGTTGGGTGTAGTTTGGTGATGACAATTGGTCTATGCTAACTTCCGATACTATTACATATTTCTAGAGAGCAAGAGTCTATTATATCAGATGAACAGATAGCCAAGTCTAGTCGACTGAGAGATCTATGCAGTGCCGGATTTACCTATAAGCTAAACAAGCTATAGCTTAGGGCCCCCACTTTTTTGGGGCCCCAAATTTTTTTATTTCACTATCTATATATTCTTAATCGTTAAAGGACCCCCATATCTCAAATAGCTTAGGGTCCTATCAAGTCTAAATCCGGCCCTTGATCTATGCAGAAGTGTTGGTACAGACTTTTCATCCTGAAGGACTGACATATATGCTGTTTTGCAGAGCTCCTCTATATATTTTCCTGTTTTATTGCGGTTCTGGTAAGTAACCCCGACGTAGTGAGTGGTCATTAAAGTCACCAGCAAGTATTGTTTTGAGAAATTGTGTTACATGGATTTTCGGTAAGTTGCGTGTTGTCTGAGGTGGGCTGTATACGTTGTAGATTATATATTTTTCTCCAGTGTGTCAGATATTCACTTTCTTCACATCTGTGGGGTGGTCTGTTAGCCGGGTGACATGTCCATGAATGTCATTCCTGATATAGGTTATTATGCTACAGCATAAGGTGCATTTGCAGGCATAGCTGGTATATCCTTACATATATGTTTCAATGTCTTTGTGTATAGTCTCCTGTAAGAGGTTCACATGTATCATGTGAGTGCGTAGTAAATTAGAAAGTTCTAGTTGTTTTTTTTCCTTATGTCACAGATGTTTAGTTGCAAAATATTAAGTGAAGACTTGGTTTTATGACAAACTTGGCTCTTCCTTTTCTCCCTTCAAGGTTATCTTGATTTAATGTTTTGATGTTTGTATAGATGTTGACATTGTTGTTGTTGTTTTGTGTATTGTATATCGGTGTTTGCGTTGTTTTTTTTTGCATTCCAGAAGTCAATTTCTCGGTCAGAGCAGACTTATTACCCACTGCCTGCTGCGGATCTTTATAACCTAGGTGACGTTCTATCTTTTTTGTAAATACTTTTTGTTGTAATGGCATTATATTGCTGAGAAGTCTGTGGATTTTCGACCCACACCAGAGCTAGAAAATAACTATCACACCACTAGGAATGTATGTTTCTACATATGCGCTGCTCCGAGCTACTGCAGACAAGATAGGATTCACTGTGCTCATTCGCCGCCACCAAATGCCTACTGGTTATACCGAACTTCTGTATGGCTCCATGCATGCAACCAAATGTTCACTGTGCCCTTATGATGGGCCTCAGTCAGTGGAGAACAGCCCAGTCCTGTTCACTCTCCTCAGTGCTGCACAGTACATCTCTGGCTCCCTCCCAGCCACAGAGGATGCATGCATATATACTAATAACAATGCATATACAAAAAAATGCAACAACAAGTATAAAGCATATATGTATGGATGATACATGCTAAAAAACTTCCATAGAAGAGCTTCATTATAACGGCATGTGATCCCCTAAGGTTTTCTGTTGCATGGGTGGTTTGTCTAGTGGGCCATTTCTGGGACCCACAGACGCAACCTCATGCGCATTGATATCAATATATGAGATATAATACTATTGACATGCTTGTATATAAGCTGTAATACCATAGATATGCCAAAATATGAGGCAGAATACCATTAACATGTCAATATATAAGAAATATACCAATAACATGTAAGTATATGATACAAACTACCAATGACATGTAAGTATACGATACAGACTACCAATGACATGTAAGTATACGATACAGACTACCAATGACATGTAAGTATATGATACAGACTACCAATAACATGTAAGTATATGATATGTATTGTATGCTAGTAATAACAAAAATATGATGCCTGTAAGTGGATCTCTGTGGCAGAAGGGCTAGTAGTTAGTACCTTGCCCGAACTAGCTGGAGGTTCAAGTAGAAGAGAGGTCGACAACTCAGGTTGCATTGGCAATGTTACTGAACGTGTACTAAGAACTAAATAATAATTAAATAACGATGGTTCTGAACCGGATAGGCCTATGCGACAAACATTATTAGTATGTCGCAATCCTACATTTATATGTAAATCACATAAAATATGTTGTCTTATAAATAATAGTCAGTTGTCTTAGGAATAATCACTTGTCATATTTTAATAATTACTTGTCATGTTTTAATAATCACTTGTCATATTTTAATAATCATTTTCTAAAAATGTTTTTAAAACAAAATGTTTTTAATAATCTATTTTCTTATTAATAAAAAAATCAATTGTCTTATGAATAAGAATAGTTAGCTGACTTATGAATAAGAATAGTTAGCTGACTTATGAGTAAGAATAGTTAGCTGACTTATGAGTAAGAATAGTTAGCTGACTTATGAGTAAGAATAGTTAGCTGACTTATGAGTAAGAATAGTTAGCTGACTTATGAGTAAGAATAGTTAGCTGACTTATGAATACAAATATTCACTTGCCTAGTTTAAAAAAAATTAAGTCAACTGTTTTACAAATACAAATATCCAGTTGTC
Source organism: Meghimatium bilineatum (assembly GCA_034231615.1). NCBI lineage: Eukaryota > Metazoa > Mollusca > Gastropoda > Stylommatophora > Philomycidae > Meghimatium > Meghimatium bilineatum. The sequence goes on from CM067299.1 coordinate 100,945,579, forward strand.
TTATAAATAAAAAAAAATGTGTGACATTTTATAGATAGTACTCTATGTAACAAAGGCAATGGCATTCATAAAGCAATGCAAACTACTGAACTTATTTATATTGTCTTGAAAATCACTAGAGCAAAAAAAAAATCATGAGTTGATGGCTACGTCTTGAATAGGATATGCTACCAATTTTTACAAGAACATTCTATGTAATGCACTTTTCGAATGTTGATTCATTTTTTTGTTAAAGTTTCAGTTCTCTATATAGCAACTAGATAGCCAATGAAAGATTCGTTCCATTGTGTGAAGCCCTTAATGGTTTCTTTCTATTGGAATGGTATAAGGTAGAAATGAGAATTATCGCATTATTGGTGGAAGATCATTTCTCTGTGTCTCAATGAAAGTCTGCGCTGGCTATGGGAAGAAGGTTTTATGTACAGGTGTGGAATAGAACAGAATGACGAATATGCTAGTGACTTTCGCAAAAATCAAAAGCTAAACTTAACCGTGTAGTCAGTATCAAGAACAATAGAACATTCGCTGACTCTAGAGTCATTCATCGTTTCTGGAAACAGACGACAAAGGCTGGTTCGCCTAACGAGCAGTTAAATACTTTAAGCGATTGTTAATTTGACAAGCTTTTCCTTGGATTGAGATTCTCAACTACCGAAATTAATTCGAATCGTTCAGTTTGGAAGCCTGGCATGAACAGAGCCGTCACAAGTGAACGTAGTTGTGTGAGGAATCTCTTGTTTAACGGCCATCTTGTGAGCGGCATTCAGAGTAGGATGTTTGAACACCGTTTCATATATTTGAATCAAGCAGACCCCATTTATGCCCAGTTTGCGCTCGACACGACATCGTTTCCTAGAAACTCGTCGAAGTTTGACAGCTTCATTATGAGACTCTCGGATATTACTATTAAGATTTCATGATGTGCCTGCAAGATTATCTTGTGGTCATTACTGGGAAGCAAGCATAAAATATGTAGCTGTCCAAACAACAAATATATCCCACCAAAACGTGGCAATTAGTTCTATAAAAAATAATATGTTTTAGATAACCCCCCCCCCTCCCTTCCAATCCCCTTACACACACACACACACACACACACAACTTAGGCAAGACATATCTACGGTCCTGAATGCAGAAATCTTACCTATCATGTAGTCCATCAAAACATATAAGAAAAATGTTAGCTACAGAAAGTTGTTTCTGGCTCTGAGTCAATAAGTTAGCTACAGAAAGTTGTTTCCGGCTCTGAGTCAATATGTTGGTTGTTTCTGGCTCTGAGTCAATAAGTTGATTGTTTCTGGCTCTGAGTCAATAAGTTGGTTGTTTCTGGCTCTGGGTCAATAAGTTTATTGTTTCTGGCTCTGAGTCAATAAGTTGGTTGTTTCTGGCTCTGAGTCAATAAGTTGGCTACATAAAGTTCTTTCTGGCGGTAAAACGTGAACTGTTGCGAAAGTTTGGCCTTTAAAGATATATAGATAATATTTCGCAAAGAGCAAAAAAACATGTATATATAATAAACAAAATATAAATTAAAGTAGGCGTGCTAAACTTCAACACGGTTACAGATAATATATCTCACACGTGTTTTGTCGTTCCCAAAAAGGGGATAAAAGAATAGCAGCACTATTTACCTTCCATACATATTCTAAAGGGAGACTAAGGAGGTTTCAGTGTGGCGTTGGCTATCTCATTTCTCATAGAGTGAAAGTGACTCATAAACCTTGCTGAAGTCGGGTGTATCATGCCACAAGACGTAGATATCGTAGTCAAGCTGTAAACTATCACAAAAATTTTCCGTTCTCCGAATTACATCCTGATAGTCTAGAGAATTGGTAAAAACTAATGTAGAAGAAGATAATGCATCTAATCTGCGATTGAGAAAACTTTTTAAAATTAGGCACTAGTAGGGGATTATCTGCTTAGATAACTTTTTACCCTAGGCACCAATATAACTTTCTGCTGAGACAACTTTTAACCTAGGCAGTAGTAGGACTATCTGATGAGAAAACTTTTAACCTAGGCAGTAGTAGGACTATCTGCTGAGAAAACTTATTAACGTAGGCACTAATAGGACTATCTGCTGAGAAAACTTTAACTCAAGTACTAGTATGACTATCTGCTGAGAAAACATATTAACGTAGGCACTAATAGGACTATCTGCTGAGAAAACTTAAACTCAAGTACTAGTAGAATTATCTGCTGAGAAAACTTTAACTCAAGTACTAGTAGAACTATCTGCTGAGAAAACTTTAACTCAAGTACTAGTAGGACTATCTGCTGAGAAAACTTAAACTCAAGTAATAGTAGGACTATTTGCTGAGAAAACTTAAACTCAAGTAATAGTAGGACTATCTGCTGAGAAAACTTTTAACTCAAGTACTAGTAGGACTATCTGTTGAGACAACTTTTAACCTAGGTAGTAGTATGACTATCTGCTGAGAAAACGTATTAACGTAGGCGCTAATAGGACTATCTGCTGAGAAAACTTTAACTCAAGTACTAGTAGGACTATCTGCTGAGAAAACTTTTAACTCAAGTACTAGTAGGACTATCTGTTGAGACAACTTTTAACCTAGGCAGTAGTATGACTATCTGCTGAGAAAACGTATTAACGTAGGCGCTAATAGGACTATCTGCTGAGAAAACTTTAACTCAAGTACTAGTAGGACTATTTGCTGAGAAAACTTTAACTCGAGTACTAGTAGGACTATCTGTTGAGAAAACTTTAACTCGAGTACTAGTAGGACTATTTGCTGAGAAAACTTTAACTCAAGTACTAGTAGGACTATCTGCTGAGAAAACTTTAACTCGAGTACTAGTAGGACTATTTGCTGAGAAAACTTAAACTCAAGTACTAGTAGGACTATCTGTTGAGACAACTTTTAACCTAGGCAGTAGTATGACTATCTGCTGAGAAAACTTATTAACGTAGGCACTAGTAGGACTATCTGCTGAGAAACATTTTGTACCTGGTGTCATTCGTTTTCATTAGTGTGGTAAGCGTTTATCCATGTTTCATCTATATATAATATCATATTATTCTTTGCGTATCTCCCTGATTTGTCTCAAATATTTACTTCTCATACTTACTAAATGTGGTTTTCTAATAAATGTCGCTTCTGCCATATGCATACAGTGCCGGATTTACCTAAAAGCTAAACAAACTATAGATTAGGGCCTCCAAAATTATTTTTTTCACTGTCTATATATTCTTAATCGTTACAGAGCCCCATATCTCACATAGCTTAGGGCCCCATATATCAAATAGATTAGGGCCCTATCAAGTCTAAATCCGACCCTGCATGCATATTTCCGAAATGTAAATCCGGTACCTCTTACAGATTTCCATAATTTAGTTTTAGAAATGTGAATGTCGTTGTTCTTTTTTAGATACGTTTTCAATGTCTTTAATGCCAATGTTTCTTTGCAATCCAAAAGTCTATGAATTGCTCTCTTAATAATTTCTTCATCGAAATTATCTACATTTTTTCTACCTCTCGTTTATTTCCTTTTTTTTTTTAAATTATGGTTATCTTCCTGTAACTACCTCGATGGTGTTTTGTAGCTTATACCCATGACATACTGTGCACTTTTTGAGGGTTTAGAAATACTATAAAAGAGAGTACGGCGTTGTGCTTCTTGTGAAAAATATTTGTACACTCTAATAGTTATACTTTTCAGTGTAACGAATTTAACTTTCAAAGTCATCGTTATAATATAGTTGTAAATGCTGCTTCATAATACCATGTAATTATTTACAAAAACAAGATATGTTGAAGACATCACAATACGAACATGTCGAATATGGGATACACCTTTGAGGAAAAGGACGCTTTGCTATTATTTTAATATAATCAACTATGAATACTCTAAAAAATATTCTTACTTAATGAGGCACACATGTAAGTATTAATTTACGTTCTACGATTGTGCTATTTGATACATGAAGATGCTCACTAAAGATATTTCACGGCAATATAACTTAATCAATGATGACGTCTTCGTATTTCATCGTGTTTTTAATTTGCTAGTACATTCACACTTTGCCTAACAACCAATGAATAATTGGAGAATAAAAAACAGCAATAAAGAAATAAGACACACTTCTCATTGACAAAAAATATGGTAATTTGTAATGTAAACCCGCCTACTAAACAAAAATATTGCTACCTAAAAAAACAACTGCTGCAATAAATCCATTCAATCTAGAAAATAAAAAATCATAAATCTATAACGTGGTTATGAAATAATGCACTCATGCAAAATATGAACCATATACGCTCAGTAATTATAGAGCAAATAGACAATATCGATGAAACAACTATTTATGAACGCACTATAGTGCCTAGATAAACTCGTTCTTTCAGCATATATAGTCCTACTAGCGCCTAGGTTGTGTAAAGAAAAGTGTTTCAGCAGATAAACCTATCATAAAACTATATGTAGATGAAACTATTAAGAGATTTGTACCAAGCAGCAAAGGTCAAAGATTAATAATGACACATGCAGGTAGCAGACAAAATGGTCTTTTGGAGAATGGTGAACTCATTTTCATTTCCAAATCTGTCGATAATCGAAACTACCATGATAGAGAGTTGATATAGGAATCGGTACTTCCATCATTAGATAGACCCTCCTGTCTGGTTATATACAATGCTTCCTACCATAATGTTGTTGCATGTGAAGATAAGATCCCTACATCCTCGTCTACTAAGGAAGAGATAAAAATATGCCTTAGAAAAGAACATATTCCATTTATTGAAATGTACTGGAAACCGGAGTTACTGTTGTTGGTAAAGAATACACACAGAGCGAAGACTTCACACATTGATAATACTATAGAGAAGTATGGACATAGATGTATAAGATTACCACCGTACCATTCACATTTAAATCCAATATAATTTTTTGGGACTTAAATTAAGGGAACAGTGGCAAAGAATAATAAAACCTTCAAACTGAATGATGTTCAGAAATTGTATATACTATACTCTCCACCACTGACAAAGAATTATGGATAAACTGTGAAGATAAATTATGAAGATAATATATTGAAAGCGGAAGAAGAATATTGCCAGAAAGATGGTTTACTCTTCATTCAACCAAATACAATTATCAATCTTTACGATTCATTGGATTATGAATAGAACAATAAGAAGAACTCTAAACAAGGACAGGGGGAAAACGAGAAGTTGGATTTTGATAACATCAATATAATAGTGAACATATGAAAACAACACAGTCGATGTGACATATCTATCAATGTAAAGACATATGTGATATTAATATATACTATATAGCCTAGCCTTACTGGACAACAAGACTATGCTGATAATAGTTTAAACGTAGTAAGCTGTCCTGATTCAAATCCTGTTTTGATTTAATCTTTCTTTGCTAAAAAAAAAAGGAAGTTCTTTCTAAAACATTCATGCAGAGAAAACTAAAATATGTCTGGACAAGAGGTGAAAAACAAAAGGCCTAGACTGATAATATTAAATGTTGGACACTTAATTTTCTCCGCATTGTAGATTGAACTCAGAAAATGTTTTGAAAGAATATTTCAGAATGCCATCACTACTATTTGGAATGTTCTGGAACGTTTTATATGTGAAGAGGATTTATTGATGAGTTACAACCACTTATACAAGTTAGATAAAGTATAGATCGAGTTACTACAGGTGATGCCCGTGAAGAATACATCGACGCCATCATCTGTTCTCTTTCCTATTCTGCAATATGTTTTCTCGAGAATGAACAGCACTTCCGCTGATGGTTCCAGTGATGGACACTTGTTACTTCATTGCCACTTTATCGCTTTACATACACAACGCCGTCCTTTAGCGCGTGTTGCGTTTTCAAGATTCATTGTGTACTCTAAGCATCGCCACAACTACCCATATCGGGACATCGATATTGGTCGTCCCTCCAATGTTTCTGCATTTTGGCTGACCAAGCCGCAATGTGCAGATGCCTTGCGTCGCTGTGTGTCGACAGTGCTGCTGGATGTCTAGGTGTCGGAGATATTGCTTGTCTCTTTGCATACAGTTCTCATTCCATCTACAGCCTTCACAATTACGGACACGATCCCTAAAAGTGTTGGCGAAGAACACAACTCGAGATGCTTTATTTCTGTTTCCAGGGTGCACCACGAGGAAGTACCTTAGAGTCTTGGTTATCTGCTAACTCTAGATCCGCACGAGAGCAATGCGGGACCTATGCAACCCATATTAAATAATAGAATGTGTCAAGATTCAAGCACTTTATGAGAAAGTAGTACTTAAATTGATAAAATATTCATAAAGTATGTCTTCTACCTGTTCAAACACAAATATTATCTCTTCTACCTGTTCAAATACAAATATTATCTCCTCTACCTGTTCAAACTAAAGTCTTCTCTCCACAGCTTGTTCACTCAGAAGTATTATTTCTTCCACCTGTTCATCAGAAGTATTATTTCTTCTACTTGTTTAATCAGAAGTGTTATTTCTTCTACTTGTTGAATCATAAGTATTATTTCTTCTACTTATTCAATCAGAAAATATTATTTCTTCAACTTGTTGAATCAGAAGTATTATTTCTACCTGTTCAGGAACGGCTCTTATCTCTTCTACCTGTTCAGAGTCTGCTGGTTTCCATGTACGTCTATCGCTCTCTGTTATTTACATCATTATCGAATCCACTGCAAGCAGGTTCAGGACAGGAAACGATAAACAACCATGAAGGCACACATGACTGCAATTTTCTCCTTGGTGTGGCACATGGCCGGAAAGGTTAAAGTTATGGTCCCAAATCCAATGAAGTCCAGAGTTCCATTCCCGGTAAGGACCGGGTTTTTATGCTGGTGTGTAAATTAAAAACTCACCCTGAACATGACGTAGCGACAGAGAGGCCTTTATCAGACGGACCACTCGAAACGTCCCTGTAACTCCCTGACGGGAAAAATCTGTAAGGTTACTGACAGTTTTTTTGTGTGACAATTATCTTACATCACACATACAAAACATTGCTGATTTAATACAGATTTGTGTTTTTGTATATTTCTGCGTGTGATCCGGGAAGTGGAAGACAGAGAGTGGAGGAAACGAATTCTAGAATATCTATTCACTGATTGATAAAACATCAGAAATCAATCCAGCAACCGGATGGCAACCATGAAAGCTGATCATATTTGTTAACGGTCTGCTTGTTTTCATGATACACGTCCAATTGGCGCTTTTTTCTTAGTTGCTGCCTTCAGACTTTGCGCTTGACAAGCCCAAATGACAGCAGGACCCAGAAAATTGATTGCATCTTTGTTTCGTCCTGGACGCAGTCCAAATGGGCGCAGATACGCGCGTAAAACAAACATGATTAATCCTAAACTTGAGCAGTGGCTATATTTACAGCTGGGCTGGTGTAAAGACTCAAAGGGGGGACTTTAATTTTCCTGATGAAGCAGCATCGAGAGTATCAAAGATTGTGTGTTTTTAATTCGGCAGACACCATTCATGGTTATGGTCATTTAACTGTGTGATGGATAACACGACACATCGTTTGCTTAGCTGCTTGCAGACGTCGTCCCATGTCAGAGCTTGTACGCAGCATGAAGGAAGACATCCGGCGTAGCTCAGGGAAATCTAGATAGGTCTTCAATATTGCGTTCCTCCAATTGAAGACCACTAACCCGATAGATATTGCTATTGAATAATGCATTCATTTAAAATGCTATGCGTGAACTAGTTAACAAGTGGTGTGTGTATAATTCAATACAAATTTGAAGTATATAAATTGTTAAATAGTTCTGTGAATTGCCCACGTATATTTCATGTATGGGCAACAATAAGGGAGAAGGGGTCTGAAAAAGGTGGAAAGTTGCTGACAAGGGGGAAGGGGAATGTTGACAAAAGTTGACGTCATCATTTATGTGTTTATACATGTAACATAGTTTCAGCTTAACTGCAACTTTCTGTCCGGCACATCCGACTATAGCGTGACTTCTGGTCCACTTTGACAATCTGTGAGATGATGTGATTTTTTGTGATGGCAAGCCTCGAGACATGGATGTTTGAGAAAAAGAACTGCTGTAACATGACTTATTGTTGTAAACACTTTCAAGAAGATCAGTGCTAGCAAACATTGCACGGGATCGCAATTTGTCCAATTAGGTATTTATCATAATTTGGACCTCGATGATTGATTATTGATTTATAGTTTAAAAACTGACATACTGGGTCACCAGTGGCACAATATATTGGCTGCTAAGTCGGACAACTATTGTTTAGCTTATTAAATTCATGCCACTTAGACATTTATCGAAACGTTTAGCTAGTTTTAAGCATTGTGTACAAGTTGGTGCACGTTTCTGTCAGTTTCTGCTTTACTGTTCTCCTTGGTGAGATTTTGAGTCTTCCAAATTCTGTTCGTCAAGTATCAATCTGACAAAATTTGTGGATGATTTAAATCCCATTTTATTGCGCAACACATATCTGGTTCAATCATGCCCGTTAGACTATTGATGGGTGGTTCAACTGCCCCTTCCCCTTTTAAGGGGAAATGGTATCAAACATATCAGAATAAATAAAGAATTATCGAAAAACAGGAAATGACCTTTTCGTTTCAGACATCTCTCCCCATACCGGGGACGTACATACTGAACTGTACCTATGTCAGAACCTTTTTCTAAGCTCTTTCTGATAATCGTATTATGATATTAACATTGGGCAAGATGCTCTTGCTTGGCTAGGGATCAGGGGGCGTAGATACGTCTTCGATTGGGAAGGGCACGAAGTGTGCCTAACAGGGTCATTTCTTATTTATTTATTTTTTTTACCTATCTTTGAGAACACCATCGGTTGGTAGGGGGTTTACTAGCTTGTCTTTTAGCTTTCTTTGTTGTACTAGATGACATATTCTGACTTTACTAGCTGTTTTTGGCTTTTTTCGAAGTACCAGATGACATGTTCTGACTGTACTAGTTGTTCTTGGCTTTCTTCGTTGTACCAGATGACACGTTATGACTGTACTGGTTGTTCTTGGCTTTCTTTGTTGTACCAGATGACATGTTCCGACTGTACTAGCTGTTCTTAACTTTCTTAGTAGTACTAGCTAACATGTTCTGACTGTACTAGCTGTTATTGTCTTTCTTCGTAGTACCAGATGACATGTTCTGACTGTGCTAGTTGTTCTTGGTTTTCTTCTGTGTGCTAGATGACATGTTCTGACCTTCTAAGGAAGGGACTTTTTAATCCCCTTCAAACCCCCCCCCTTTCTTTTTCATCTACGGTCTTGTTAAGAATTATTTCCTGTCAACATATGCGCAGAATTTCCCGCAGACATGCAGGATAATCTGATAGGTTAAAAATTCTGAAATATTCAAGAATTTCAAGCCGGTGAGTAATGCGTCTAATGCACAGCTCAGTAATTTGTATTTTCTCCCCTTGTTCTTCCCGTGTTTCTGTATTCTCACTCATCTTCTATGCCATCTTTTTGTTCCTTCCATGCAATATAAATCTTTGTTCTTATTGGTTGTCTCTGTGTGTTTGTGTATTGTCGTCCTGATGAAGACGTTTTGGTCGAAACGTCGTGTGTTCTTGTTGTGTGTTTCTTTTCAGTGAACTCTTGTTAATGTCATCAGTGTGTTTGTGTTATTACTGCAACATTCCCTACATATCCCCCCTCATAAATTATTGCAGTAGCCCCTATTATTTTATTACGTTCGGTTGTCTCCTATACTCTGTTCACTTTAAAAAATGAAGTCTATGAAAACACACCCCCATATTACTCCGCGACAACAGGTGATTTTTAAACAGCTGATGACATGTACAAACAATATTATTTTAAGACATTTAAAAACAATAAATATACTATTTAAATAACGAGTATAGAGGCATATCAATCTTAAGCCAGGTAGGAAATATGTTTAGCAAGATACTAGAGAGAAGGTTGCGCGCATATATAGAACCACAGCTCAATAACACACAAATGGGCTTTCGGAAAAATAAAAGCTATTTAGACGCAATCTTCGCCCTAAAACAACTTTCAACAGAGCATAACCAAGACTTATATCTGGCTTTCGTGGAACAAGAGAAAGCTTTTGACAGAGTGGATAGAGCACAACTATGGATAACATTACAGACATACGGACTCCCCCAACATCTGATAAACTTATGTCAGAGCATATACGCCAATAGTCAATGCGCAGTAAGAACGAGCACAGGTACATCGGATAAATTCCAAATTCACTCGGGAGTGAAACAATGATGTCTACTATCCCCCCTATTGTTCACAACACACACAGATCACATTTGTAAAGTAGGAAAGACAACAGAAGAAAATAATTTGTAGGATAGCTTAAACAAATTGCCATTTGCAGACGACCAAGTACTAGTAGAATCATAAGAAGAGCAACTACAAAGACACATAGACAGATTACATCAAACATGCCAAACCTTTAACATGAAGATAAATATAGAGAAGACTGAAGTAATGAAGATAGGAAGAACAGAAATAAACACCAACATATATTTTGGACACAACTGACTTAAGCAGGTGACAGAATTCACATACCCAGGAAGCAATATAACAACAGACGGCAGGAGCAGCATAGAAATACACAATAGATGTAGTAAAGCATACCACGCCCTGGGACAAATGACACCAAACTTCAGAAACAAAAATGTAGATTTATACACCAAAATAGCACTATTCCAAACAATTATTATACCAACTCTGTGTTACCAAGGCCAAACATGGACAACGACAGCACACGATAAACGTAAACTTGTGACAGCTAAAATGGCATGCTCACGCAGAATCCTAGGAATATTACTAAGAGACAGAAGGAGAAATGAAGACATTAAACAAAGAGCCGGTACCACCTAATCTTGGAGTATATTAAGAGCAAATAGATCAAATGGTTTGCACGCATCAGCAGACTACCATCAGACAGCATACCACAGCAAGGTATGCTACACAGATACAGTGAAGGCAGACCTAAAGGTCGACCACGGAAACGATGGACCACCGAAATAAAAGAAGCGACACACTTCACAATATACTCAGCACAGAAGTGGACCATCTCCAGAAAACTCTCCTAACCCTGACGCTGAAAGGCAACACATGGTTTAGCGAATAGGTAGATAGATAGATTTAAACAAGATTAAAAAACATTTTAAAATTAAATTTAAAAACAAACAATATTATTGAACACTTAGCAATCGATTAATGCGTTCTGTGTCCAGCAACCAATCAGAAGCACTGAACCACTACATACTTAGAATGAACAGAGTATAGCACTTTGTACTTATTCTTTTATATATCTTTATGGGGAGGAGTGTTTATGTTACTGCATGTAACTGTAAATGTGAAATACTACTGATATGGGGATACATTTACATGCTTGTGCATATCTTTATGTGTACATTTCATACATCTATATATTGACTTGTGAATACACATATATGTGTATGTGTATTTGTTTATATATATATATACACACACATGGAGAACTCCGTAACTCTATATTTTTGCTGTAACCTGTAGGCTCCTCCAGTACATCACATGGAATAACGAAATTTGGCACTGTTATAATTTGGCTCAAATGGAAACGGGTGGCGTTCACAGAAAATCTTAAACTTTCTCATGTGCTCCGGCAAAGCTGGCCAATGATATGATTGGTTAACATTTTACCTCTAATCGATGTACAAAGGTCAAACGACTGTAAACAAATCCATAGGCATAGAAAATATTTGTTTTCCTTTCGTTCGAAGTTTACGCTGATTTAACAGGCTAAATATTATTTTTCTTTTGCTGATGTTGTGTATATTTATGTCTGTGTGCGAATCGAAAAATGCTATTCATATTTGCGTTTATGTTGTATTCTTAATTTATTAGAAGTTGAATTCTCCCATAAACTTTGAGATCACTATATTCTGGAAAGAATTGGTCACATGACAAACATCACATGACACACAGTACACAACATTTATAAAGCTAGAATTTTACATTACAGTCAATAGTGTGTCCGCAATAGCTCAGTTCGAACAAGCGTGAAATACATTATGGGGGGGGGGATGTGTTCGTGGGTGTTCTATCAAGGAGATGTTTTTGTTAATGTTTTGAATTAATATGTAGAAAAGGAAAAATTTACAAGTCTTCGCTATTATGTATTATAAGAAAAATATTCACATCTATTCTATTTGTATGTTTGATTTTATTTTCGTCCTGGTGGACTGAAATTCTTTAACAGGACTATCATTATATGGGAGGACTGGCATTGTATGGGAGAACTGACATTGTATGGAAGGACTGAAATTGTATGAGAGGAATGACATTGTATGGGAGGAATGACATCGTATGGGAGGACTGACATTGTACGAAAGGACTGACATTGTATTGGAGGACTGACATTGTATGAGAAGAATGACATTGTATGGGAGAAATTACATTGTATGGGAGGACTGAAATTACTCGTATATGGGAGGACTGACAATGCATGTAAAGACATTATATATCAAACATGTTTGTTTATTGTACCAATGGCCCAATAAATCTGATTTTCGTTGTTACTTATTAATAAATATCATGTTTAGAATTCTTAATATGAGTGTTGGTGTGTGGGCCCTTCAATTACCCCCACCCCCTCCCCAAATTATCTATGAGTTTAATTGGATAAACGCCTTTTCAGATGCATATTATTTTGTCTCCGGCTATGAGATATAATACTAATAATCATTTCACGTTCACTGACTTCTTCTTTTCTATATAACTCCACCTGGAGATAAATTGGCCGTGACATTCGTGGTTCTGCCTACAGAAGACACACAAAAATAACCATTAAAGATCTGCTCCCATTAACCTGTCTTGATTTCTCAGCTTTCATGTATATACACAAGCCAAACTAGGATTTGTGTTTTACTGTTCTGTTTTCTTGTGGTGCATATATCAATTGTGAACCATGTGGGAAAGTAATGGTCGTTCGTGAATGTTGTTGTTTACGCTAACAGACTTGTGAAAAAACAGAGTTGGTTCTTTATAAGACCAAATGTTTGCCTATCGTCTGCATGCTGCTGTTACATGTGGGAATCTAAACGGATGTTCTCAGATTGGAAACATTTGTGTTTTCTTAACTTGACTTAGAGAAAATGGCATTTTCAATCATAAACAAAGAATATTACAATTGTATAGCTTTCTTTATTTGTATTAAATAATGAAAACATTTCTCGGATACATTCAATTGGATACTTTAAATATCTATGGTAATTGTATTCGTAAGCTAATTTGCCTAATTTTTTGTTATTTTTGGTTTCTTTGCATGACCAAATTAGAGAAACACAAAACGTTATTTAGCTACAATAGCCTGTGCTGATGTTTCTCCATAATATCATTAACATCGAGATTTCTTGTGCGAGAGTACGTTAGCCACGGCCTACATTATTATTGTTTAATCATGGTTTCTGATATAACCAAATCAACCTGACTTACGTGGTTCAAAGGATCGTACCTCAGCATAAGAAGAGCTTGGAGTCAATATCTTAGAATGCGCTATTTGAGAGTGAAGATAGGCGTGGCTCGTAAAAAACATCTATCAAAGATTTCAAAAGGAGCACTGAACCAACATAAAACCGGAACCATCTTGCCGTACAACCTTGCCAGATTTACTGAAGCGGAGTTCTGAGCACCTATGGACATATACTAACCTAACCTAAGAGAAGCTTGTTATATACTAGGGAATCCATCTATAGAGCATCCTTTTATAACAAATTTCTCTATTTAACAACTCTTATGAAAACCTCCACTTATAATTATTCTTTATTGTTCATACTGTATATAGCAAATTTCTCTTACATACACATTTGATCAGTCCGGACCAAGCTGTTACAATGGGATTTCACTGTATACATATACATTCTACTGCAGGCAATTGTGCATCCGGACAGTGATGTTGATGATGTTGTTTCTCCTTCGCAAGCGAAGATGAGCATGGCATGAAAACAAAATATTAAATGCGATGGAAAAAAAATATATATATAATAATTACAATTGGTAATTAACTAATTTGGTTTGTCAGTTCGTAGATGCCCGATGAGTCCGATTCGTACAGGGAAAGTTATATTGCAGTGCATGCAGGAGTGCTGAAGGTTCGAGGTAGGAGAATTTACGGATTTGTAATTCCGCTTCTTGCGCTTGTGAATTGCCCGCAGTGTTCTTTATTTTTCAAATTTCGTGATGCCAGCAGTGATCTGGGTGTGCTATGCTGAGCGATCAAGTGATGTAGTCTCCCAGGAGCTAGGATCGATGCTGCAGTTCTTGAGAGAACTTTTTATGTGATCCTTGAAGCGCTTTTTCTGCCCTCCACTTGAACGTTTACCTTCGCACAACTCCCCATAGAATAATCTCTTTGGAAGGCGCTTGTCTGGCATACGGACGATGTGGCCAGTCCAGCAGAGTTGGGACCTAGTCAGCATTAAAACCGAACAGTACGAACACACACACACACAAACACACACACAAACACGCACTCAATAATATATATAATTTTTATGTTTCAGTTAAGCGTGCACTGGTATGTTCATATGATGCGTCATCTTTTACAGATTATATGTTATTGTGATATATTTTGGTTGAAACGTGGATTTCATGTATTTCCTGTGTGCTTTCAACAATTCGGAAATCTGAAGTTTTAATTTAATTAATTATCACGTGTTTTCACTTGTTTGCAAGATCATACGCCAAGTCTAATTACAACGTCAATAAATATGACAAAAATCAGCAACGCATTTATAATAATTTACGAAAAGAACTGAGCTTGTTACATTCCCTGAAGACGTTTTGGGGCAGAGGCTTGTATATGATCGCTTTGTTTATACGCCAATATCTTGCCGCATATAACATCAACATAAAAACGTGATGATGAAGGCGAGGACGTATAGCTTTTACTCGCTTTCGGAAACATATTACAATATCTAGTTATGAATACTTTCCATATCGATCTCAAAGCCAAAGCTGGACATGATATAAAGAGTTTAGTTATTACATTCGCCAAGCATTGATCACTTTCTAGGATCGTTTTTACGTGTAATAAATCAAAAGCTATCACACGATAGAAAGCATTGTGCATGCGCAAGACATTTTTGAGAACCTCATATCATATCTTCATGTGTTCTCTTTATTACATTTTCGTCGTTTCGTGATAATGAAAGAGAATCGTTATACGAGGGGTCTCAATATTGAGAGAAATTGCTCTGCGAATTGCAAAGAATTCTGACATTTAGTATTTGTAACGATCACACAGATAGACGAATCCCTTGATGTGTTCTCGAATGATATATGCATTACAGTTGCTCGAGTCTTGACTCGTGTCTCACTCTCACAGAAAGTAAAGAAATAGAGCATCGACCATAGAATAATTATTGTCCATGAGCAGCGAGCACAAGCATGCATTACAGTATTACATGTAATCATTAGTCAACTTGCTGCTTTGGGAAACTAGGGTTCCCATACTAGAGAATTGACCAGACAGGGCATTCGTTACGTTATCTTATGCTCTGATGTCCTCCATTTATTGGTTAAATGCATGTCTTAATATCTAAAACAATGTCTTTTTATAAACAATCACCGTGGATGACAAAGATATGCAGGCCAGTGGACCATGTACCTTTGTGACAGTCTACTGGGTGTCAGAGAATGCCAGATGTGCTATCACCGCATAGGTCAACAAATCTGACAGAAAATGATGAAATATTTGACACAGAAGTATATGCTGGATATATTCTGGCAGGATATAACGGTTCTGGAATATTGATGCACTTGAATACCTCACTCTGTGGGCCAAGTTTGCATTCATAAACCAACTTTTACAAACTAATACCTTTGAGACAGGGAACTGTATCGTCGAAGAGTCTATGGGCTATCAAGAGCTACCTTCTCACGGCTAATGGGATTACTTCATCATCATCAATATGGGTGTATGTAAGCGACATGTTCTACTATTTTGCATGCAGACATACACAAATACAATCGGTAGCATATCCTACTCACGATGTAGTCAACAACCCAGCAATATTGGCTGCAGTGATTTTTCTAGACAATATAAGTATGATCAGTAGTGTGCAGTGCTTTCTGAAAGGTTCGAATGCGTAAGTGTCTGCGGCGGGATTTGAATGCAATATGCAGACAACAATTACATAAAAGCTTACAACGATTTGGTGCAAGCAATATTGACCACTTCTGACCACACAGTCTGTATGACTAATTGACTTTAATACTTCTAAAATAAAGGAACGCACAGAAATTCAATGTTTCCAGTGATTAGCAAATGGTCATTACCATGCTCCAAGCTTTGTTTGTTGGATTTCAGTTTTGCTGCAGTTAGTGCATAAAATAAAACAGTGGCGGAGAAGCTGTTTATTGATGATATGAACACTGAGATTAATGACACATATATATTGTGGACACGGGCTGTTTATAGATCTCACGTTGGATAGAAACACTGAGATTTATGACACATCTAGATTGTGGACACGGGACTTTGGTCTCGCATTGGATAGGAACACTGAGATTTATGGCACACCTATATTGTGGACACTGGACTTTGGTCTCGCGTTGGATAGAAGCACTGAGATTTATGGTACATCTAGATTGTGGACACGGTAGTGTGGTCTCGTGTTGGATAGGAACACTGAGATTAATGACAGATCTAGTTTATGGACACGGGACTTTGGTCTCGCGTTGGATAGAAGCACTGAGATTAATGACACATCTAGATTGTGGACACGAGAGTTTGGTCTCGCGTTGGATAGAAACATTGAGATTAATGACACATCTAGATTGTGGACACGGATGTTTGGTCTCGCGTTGGATAGAAGCACTGAGATTAATGACACATCTAGATTGTGGACACGGGACTTTGGTCTCGCATTGGATAGGAACACTGAAATTTATGGCACATCTATATTGTGGACACTGGACTTTGGTCTCGCGTTGGATAGAAGCACTGAGATTATGGTACATCTAGATTGTGGACACGGGAGTGTGGTCTCGTGTTGGATAGGAACACTGAGATTAATGACACATCTAGATTGTGGACACGAGAGTTTTGACTCGCGTTGGATAGAAGCACTGAGATTAATGACACATCTAGGTTGTGGACACGGGACTTTGATCTCGCTTTGGATAGAAGCACTGAGATTAATGACACATCTAGATTGAGGACACGGGACTTTGATCTCGCTTTGGATAGAAGCACTGAGATTAATGACACATCTAGATTGTGGACACGGGACTTTGATCTCGCTTTGGATAGAAGCACTGAGATTAATGACACATCTAGATTGTGGACACGGGACTTTGATCTCGCTTTGGATAGAAGCACTGAGATTAATGACACATCTAGGTTGTGGACACGGGACTTTGATCTCGCTTTGGATAGAAGCACTGAGATTAATGACACATCTAGATTGTGGACACGGGACTTTGATCTCGCTTTGGATAGAAGCACTGAGATTAATGACACATCTAGATGTGTGATCACCCAAAGAGCCACAAGAATTATCAACACGAAAACCTTTCAATATCAGCCGGATGAGTCTGAACAAATTTATAAAAGGGCAAATCCCCAGGATGCGATGAGATAAGAACAGAAATTATCCTGGCAGGCGTAGAAGAAAGTGTCCTTGTATACCATAGACTATGTTGCAAGATCTGGAAAACTGGTATATGCCCAAAGGACTGAAAACGATCAGTTTATATCCCTTTACCAAAAATGGCAACGTACAATTATACAACTACAGAGCTATCGCTTTGATAAGACAAACTAGTAAAATACTATTACATATCATATTGAATAGAATGAAAAATAAGAAGATAGAAACAGAAATGCATAATACATACGCAGGCTTTAGATCCGGCAGAGGCACCAGAGACCATATCTTCAAAATGAAAATCATTATTAAAAAATGCCGGGAATTCAAAACGCATCGACTACACCAAAGCCAATTATGGAAAATTATGATCGACATGGGATTTCCAAAACATCTCACATATTTACATTTAAATTTATATCTCACATCTCACAGCAGTAAAAATGGACGGAACAACATCAGAATGGTTTAATGTACAGGAAGGAGCTAGACAAGGGTGTACACTATCACCGTACCTGTATAACATCTACGCTGAAAAATGTAAAAGGTGACATGATATATGCTGACTTCCAACCTCTTACCATCGGCGGTTAGCAGATCCCAAAATCAGATATGCTAACGACACAGTTCTCTTAACAACAACCGGAGATAGTCTAAAGTTGTTACTATGCACAAAAGAACACAGCCAAGCCAAAAAAGATGTACTCAAATATGAAGAAAATAATAATTATGACAACGGATACACTGAAAGTACAACCATAGATAATAATTGACAATTTCGAACTAGAGGACGTAACAAATTTCCAGTATTTGCGCACAAATATAAATAACTCAGGAGACTGCGCCGTCGAATCAAGAGAAGACTTGCAATGGCGACATTGAAACTTACGCAAATGAAAAATCTTTGGCAATGTATACCAGCAGCATAGCCAAACAATGCATGATCAGAATATGCGCATTTCCAGTGACAATATACGTTTGTGAGACATGGGAATTAAATAAAACAATAGCAAAGAGAATCGCTACTTTCGAAATGAGATGATACAGAAGAATTTTACGTTAACGATGAACAGCTAAAAAGACAAATCAAAGAAGTGTTAAGATCAAAATAAGTCGAAAAGGGCTGACTCCTTAACAACATCCTAACAAGAAAGATGTGGGTTTGTTTTTTGCTGTTTTTTAATATATTTTTTTTTGGGGAGGGGGGTCATATAAAGAGACATAACAGCATGGAAAGATTAATAGCTGTTAGCGGAGTTAACGGCAAATGAGGAAAAGGGCACACAAGACGACGATTGTGCAGTGATATATCAGATTGATATATCAAGTGTTAAACATGTCTCTAGCTGCGGCAGATCAACTCGCTCAGAATCGCGTAGAGTTCAGAGAATCCATAAGGAAGACACGCACGTTCTGGGAAAGAATATGTCACATGATGATGATGATGATGATGAATGTGAACTTCTTTGGGTCTACCCAAAGTGTAGTGATGTCGATATATAGCCAAACAATGTTATATATATTCTATTTTATCAGGTAGTATATCCTGAACAGGATGTAGCAGTCATCACAGCCTTTCGAAACATGTCGATTTTGAGCCAGTCTTCCTGCTTCTCTTAGTGTCATGTTTATGTGGGTCTTTGTTTTCTTGCGTCCATCTCTTTCTTGGTCTGCTACTTGTTCGTCTCCCTGGCATCACCCCCCCCCCCAACACAACTATGGTCTTCTCTAGGTTGTCAGGGCGTTTGATATGGCCAAAATATTATAGTTTTCTGGAATGAATATGCTGTTTAGCCAGTTTTCGTTTACATCTTTTTCTCTCTGGATGGCTATATTGGTGATCTTTTTGATCCAGTGGTATACTGCGGATTTTTCTGCAACATTTTGTTTCAAATGCTGCTATTTTATCTTTCACATTGTTAATGATTGTCCATGATTCCAAACCATATATTGCCACTGGGAATAGGAAAGCTCCTAGGAATGGTTTTTTTTTGTGGTTTTTTTACAGCAGCTCAGCCATGTGTTTTTCATTTGTATTAGCTACGAGACTTTGGTGCGATAGCCAGCCTTCTTCTGACTTCTTCATAACAGTCATCGTTACTGCTGATAAGAGAACCAATGTATTGAAAACTTTTGACTCTTTCCAATTCTCTGTTGTTGATACTCATTGAGAACTAGCTAGTGGTGTTGTCGCTTGTCATAATATTGGTCTTGTTTCCATTCAGAAATAGGTTTGTATATTCTATATAACGCATATACTTTATTCTTGCACGAAGTCCCTTTT
Organism: Meghimatium bilineatum; assembly: GCA_034231615.1. Taxonomy (NCBI): domain Eukaryota; kingdom Metazoa; phylum Mollusca; class Gastropoda; order Stylommatophora; family Philomycidae; genus Meghimatium; species Meghimatium bilineatum. The sequence continues at coordinate 100,965,481 of CM067299.1, forward strand.
TCCTTAGAAATCTTGTTCTGGAGATTTTATTTTCTCATGCCTGCTATTTCTGCAAGCTAATGGGACAGATGCTTGAACATTTAGCCGGTTCAGCTGTTTAATGACCCAAACATTTCTGCCTCTTCAGTTAGGATAAAATCCTCTCCCTTTCTGCGCTTCTCTTGTCCACAGAAAACTATGAAGTGAATGGGAATTTTTTTTGGAGGGGGGGGGGGAGATCAGATCAACGTTCCCATTTAAGATTTGACAGAATGTTAGCTACAAACACATGCGGTAAGCTGGGCACACATCCATTAAATCCCTTCATTTAGCCAGTCCAACAATTCACATGTCAAAATGAACAATAAGCCAAGCAACGACGCCTCTTTCTGAAACTGCCCGGCTGTTCGGTTATCTCGTGAAAACACAAGCCAATGGCGAAGAAATTAATTAATATTTGCGTTTAAGACTAGCAACCAATCAGCATATGATTCTCGAGATGCCTAAGTTCTATTGGTGGATAGGAATATCAATTCAGTTTTCAGCACTACGAAGTAGGCGGTAACAATTACAATTTTCCCGCTATTAGCTCAGCCCCCACTTTTCTTTTTTTTTTTACCCACTTTCCGATTGAATACCGTAGTGATTATTTGTCTGGGAATCTTGACAGATTTGTAGAAAGTTAAATGCAGACTTGTCAATGTTAGTCTGTCACTTTTACCCTCGTACAACTATCATAAGTTCATGATTTTATTATAAACAAACCATTTCACAACCTGTTCATAAGTAACTATACTTTAACTGTCATAATATCAGTGTAACATGATTAGATCGAACCCGTTTCTTAGAACGAAAATAATATAGCCTACTTGCATAGATTATTATTATAACTTGTTTTCGTCCGTAACAATGCGGATCACAATTTCATCAAAAGATAATGTGTGTACTTGTGTGGGTATAGTTAAAAATCTGTAGTGTTATTTGATCGGTGAGTAGCATGCATTTCCTTACATTGTCACATGATCTTTAATTTGGCATACTTTTTGATTAGTTCGGGGGAGTGGTATAAATACACAATAAAAAATGCATTGTCTAAATATTTGTATTATATATAGGCTATATATATATATTTATTCGGTAACATTAAATGAATAAAACAATCATATTTTGCCAACATGTAGGTAGCAATTTCAAAGTCAAATCAACGACATTACTTAACTAAATTATTTATCAATTTTTCAACTGTTGTTGTTACTATAATAGTATAGTTTTATAGTTTTTTTATAGGTTCAACTGTAATGTCCCAGCTGTAAACTGTGACACGTATGTTGCTCTCTGGACTACATGCTGCTAGCCTGTAGGAGTGTGAAAACACACGTAGAAGATTAATATATTAAGGGTTTTCAATTTTGCATTACTTTGTACGTCTCAGGTAATGAGTGCTAGCTTTACTTTCGGCTGCATCTTCCTCGGAACTCATTTCTTCATTTCTAGAAATGATTTGTTATAGGAGTTTTTTCCTCTCTTTATTGTTTTTTTTTTTTTTTTTGTACACTGATTTAAGATTGTGCAATTATCGATCTTTTCTCACATCGTTGACATATAAGCCCAACAAAAATAGTGTGATGAAAAAATAATGTGATCAATGGAATATAAATACATAATTCGTGCTTTCGTAGACATAATAAAACTAAGCAAACAAAGAAGTGAAACTACTTCATATTTGTGAATGTTTTTCATCGTATGCAAGCATTGAGACTGTTCCTAATAGGCTTCCAGGACGTCAATTTAACATTCTTGGTTTCCTTGCACGTCCAACATTGATTAAAATGTTGGACTATAGGAATAATATTGGCGGCGACTCCCCACAGAACGGAAGAAATCAAGGACATCATCATCATCAATCTCATCATTGTTCTGAAACAGAGTCAAATATGGGTACCTGCCCAGCTGCAGGGGTGCCTGCAACTATGGCCTCTATTTTGAATATGAGTCACCAAAACGCGATTCAAACATCAAGGCAGCACAGTACATTTGTCTTAAGTTCACCACCTCTTGCAGCATTGCACAATTTGACAGAGATGAAGTTCCCTTCTTCGTCATCTTCTATTCTATCTCAGGATTACTCAACAGACACACTCAAACAAATGCAAGCAGCCATGTCGCACGCTCTCTCCACTCCTCATGGAATCAGTGACATTCTGAGCAGACCTCATAATAATTATGGTATTCCAAGACTGGATACTAGTATATATCTGGGACATCAGTCACGATTTCCTAAACTAGCAGAATTACCTGGAAGACAACCTATATATTGGCCCGGCGCATTACCTGAACCATGGCGATCACCCGGTAAGCAACAAATTGTAAATGTACCTTCCTAATTCTCCTCTTCGTCTCCAATGATTCAGCTTTGACTGAGAGCCTATTTTTCTGTTTTTCTATAAAATAATAAATAAAAAATAATTAAAATAATAAAATAAAACACATAGTAATTAAATTTTGCGACTGATTGGAACCATACACGAGGCACACAAATCAACGTTTCTCCCAAAATGCCTTTATCAATAACAGAACGTAGTACACGTAATGGACGGCACTGCCTGTAATCACATAAAAACAAAAACAAAAGAATGAGAACACTTATGCTGAGAGAAGATCATAGTTTTGATACAGTTTTGCTTACTGTCAATGTATGTAAAGATATCTCATGTGTTTGTCATAAGTTGTCGTGTTGTCCTCGCTATGTTTTCCATCTGGTGTTTGTAAGTTGCCGTGTTGTCCTCGCTATGTTTTCCATCTGGTGTTTGTAAGTTGTCTTGTTGTCCTCGCTATGGTTTCCATCTGGTGTTTGTAAGTTGCCGTGTTGTCCTCGCTATATTTTCCATCTGGTGTTTGTAAGTTGCCGTGTTGTCCTCGCTATGTTTTCCATCTGGTGTTTGTAAGTTGCCATGTTGTCCTCGCTATGTGTTCCAACTGGTGCTAGTATGTTGTCGTGTTGTCTTCGCTGTATTCTATCTGGTGTAAGTTGTCGTATTGTCCTCGCTATGTGTTCTATCTATCTTGCAGCTGCACGAAGAACAATGTTGAACGTTGGCACGCAAACACGCTGTACTGAACAGTTACATGAATGCAGGGCCGTATATAGGTTTTACGTATGGGGAAGAGGATTTTACCTTCAGAAAGATCATTTGTGTGTTTTCGTGTCTAAATTCTTCTATTTTGTTGAAAAATGTGACGACCTTTTAATGACAAATAACTATGAGAAGAGAGAGAGAGAGAGAGAGAGAGGGATTACCAACCTTTTGTCTAAATTCCTAGTGCTAATACTCATATTATAATTTCCTAAGGGGGCTGTGAACACCCCCCTCCCACTTATATACGGACTTGCATGAATGGTATGTATGTGTGTGTGTGTGTGTGAGAGAGAGAGAGAGAGAGAGAGAGAGCATACAGCACACATTATGGGACGTGATATTGTTTAGTTATGTTCGTGTAATTGCAAGGTGTTACATGTTGGGTTCAAAATCCAGTCAGAAATATAGTCTTATAATGGTGTATTCAACAGGCTCACTTCACGTGAGTTCCAACACTTGCTTCAATCTAGACCTAGTCATAAAGTGATACACCAATACAAATCCCTAGGTAAAACATACAAACCATCATCTTCAGGCTAGAAACTGGTCACGGCAGATTGAGAAGTCACATGTACAGAAAGCTCAAAGTTTGCGATACAGACCTATGCTGATGTGGTTGGAGTCCACAGACTGTAGAACACATTGCTCCTGCATATCAACTCTACCAAGAAGAGAGGAAGAAAATATGACCAATTGAAACAGCAAAACGTAATAACATGAAGAGTTCCATGGATAACCTGAAGCTAAAATCACACAGATCATTAAAACTATTAGCGATGTAAAACACTGATAACTGACTGAAGAACGACGAGGAAGACGGTAAAACATAACGTCTACAATATGAAGTGTAAAAAGTAAAGTAAAGTAACCCATAGCATTTATTAATGCCGTAGGGGTGTGAGATGTTAGCGATCTCACATTTCACAGGCTCTGCAAATGAGGGCGGTAGCCATATCCTCTCCCTCGCAGTCTTTACTTCCCGGATTAATCCCGGATTAAGACCCGGTACCCATTTAAGGCTGGGTCTACCTGGGAGCCGTTGCGATCTGAAAATATTTCCGCCTCAACTGGGGAATGAACCCAGGACCACTCATATGCGAAGCCAGTAATATGAAGTGTACATAATTTTAAAAGTTACATATTAATGCTACTCGTCCTGAATGTCTTGAGTTCGAATCACCAGTGCAGTGATTTGAGAAAATAAGTAGGACTAAATTTTTTAAGATATTCATGAAACAAGTCCCACCCCCCCCCCCCCCCCATCCTTCCCATCCACACTCGGACATAATGTGTGTTGATTATCCAGAGAACTGTAGGGGCAGGTTGAAAATCAAAATAAAACATTGCTTTAACATTACACGGTGTCCTATCAATATGATACATCACAGGAAAGTTGACAAAAACATCACACGGTGTCCTATCAATATGATACATCACAGGAAAGATGACAAAAACATTACACTTGGAAAATATATCTGCTGTTGCTGCGTTTGTGCTTTGCTGTTAATTACCTATGGAGGATTGAATGAAACGAAATCTTTCCTGTGATTTAAGATTTAAAATTGATTTTATAATTTTAAATTGTGCACCCATTACCACTTTCTTACAGCGGCATATTCTTTTGATCTTCGGTAGATGATGGAATAATTTAATCCATGCAAAATGTATTTTGCCTAAATTTAACTATTTGATATACGTATATGTCCTATATGTATCGATAGTTTTCTTGAATATCTATTTCAAACTCATTGCAATGTTACCCAACATAAGTAGCAATAATAATCATATATGAACTATTTTCCAGGTATGACGATGACCTTATAAATCGACGTAAATGTTGCATAAACGGGTGCGACTGCTTTCAATTCACTACAATCTGGTGCAATATTGTCCCCCATTACTCAGTAATATTTCCCCCCATTACTCAGTAATATTTCCCCCCAGTACGATAATGTTCTCATTTTATGCTCTAATATCTTCAGTTTGTGTACATACCTCGTACAAGACATGTTGATCATTTGTAGTTCAGCTATGCTGAAAACAAATTAACATTGGGCATAGGTTAATAAAATTTCTAAAAATTAGGTTTTAAAAACAGGTTTTATTAATTGTTCAGAAAATTTCATGAGTTCTAGTGAAATAGTTTTAAAGTTACAGATTGTTAAACAGAGGCAAATATTTTGAAGCACACTATATGAGTTTTTCTAATGTAAGACTATATTACAAATATTTTTAAACGCCCTATTATATATATATATATATATGAACTATTATAATGTTACACTAAAACAATATAAATATTGAATAGCATGATGGTGTTCATGATTTGCATAAACACAAGGCTCAAAAGGTGATGAGGCTTGACTTCATTTGTACAAATATAAATAACCAAATGGTCAGAGGGTGTCCGACAAAGTGGATGGTGCCGCAGTAACCTAATGAACAAATAGTAACGCAAAATGAGGTAAACCGGTTACTAAAACACTTACCTAGCCTATTAATAAAAATATATTTTTTTAAAAAAACATACAATAAAACTAAACAGGACAATTCTCGACGTATCGGCTCAAATTGAACCTTTTTCAAGAGACAAACAACAGAAAACGACAAAATAAAAAAAAAAATTAAAAAAAATAATTTTATTTTGTTTTTTATTTTGTCGTTTTCTGTTGTTTGTCTCTTGAAAAAGGTTCAATTTGAGCCGATACGTCGAGAAATGTCCTGTTTAGTTTTATTGTATGTTTTTTTTTAAAATATATTTTTATTAATAGGCTAGGTAAGTGTTTTAGTAACCTGTTTACCTCATTTTGCGTTACTATTACTTCATTTGTACTCACGTTTTTCCCGTGTGTATTCCATCCCTCTGAAATAAGCAGCTCACCGTCTGCTGAGAGCACCACTTATAGAACGTAATTAACGCAACTTCAAGCAATAACTTCAGGAATGTTGGGGGGGGGGGGAATACACTTTGCAAACAAGATGGAATCGAACCCGCAACAACTTGAGCATAATACGAACGAATTAATCACAACACCACGGAGACTCCCCCGCCTTCTTTGAATAATCATGCTGTAGTATTTTTCTATTGATTGGAAGCAAGTTTACTTCAGTAAAATGTAGTTTTTTCTTTCTTTTTTCATTTGCTACGTTTCCAAATATTTGCAAACGCTTTCTTCGTCTCTCTCTCTCTCTCTCTCTCTCTCTCTCTCTCTCTGTGTGTGTGTGTGTGTGTGTGTCTGGAGTTTTAAACATAAAAATTCGTACGTGTGAAATCAATATCACCGGAAGGGATTCAACAGTGTTATTAAAATTGGGAGAGATTATGTAAGTTATAAACCAGCGTCAGAGGGCGCCCATAAATATGCCTCCAAACAAAAATTATTTGGAACCAAAGAAATCCGAACATAAATATGCCTCCAAACAAAAATCCAAGAAATTAACCAAGAAATCCATACAACCGTGAAATTTATCCATAAAACTTCTCTGACAGTGTAGACATCAAGTAGCGAGCAGAAAGTTAAGAAGAAAGTTAAGCTAATAAGTACTCATTAACCTATTATCACTGCATAGATTATCCTATTATCACTGCATAGATTATCCTATTATCACTGCATAGATTATCCTATTACCACTGCACCTATTGTCACTGGGGACTGCACTGGTTTCGCATATAAGTGGTCCTGGGTTCATTCCCAATTTGAGGCGAAAATGTTTTTCAGATCGCAACGGCTCCTAGTTCGACCCAGCCTTAAATGGGTACCAGATTAATTCGTGAAGCAAAGACTGCGAGGGAGAGGAGATGGCTACCGCCCTCATATAGCAGAGTCACAGAAATGTGAGATCGCTAACATCTCATACCCCTACATCATTAATACATGTTATGTGTAACTTTACTTTACTTACTGCATAGATTCACGCAGTTACATCTACATGTTTATGTTTTCTGTATTTGTTTACTGCTGCCTGTCTAAGCGTCTGTCTTAGGGTTTTGTTTATTGCTGCCTCTATGAGCATATGTCTTAGGGTTTGGATTTGTGCGATTTGTGTGTTGCCGGGGTCTAAGAGGGGAACAGAGAATAGAAACACTGTTTACCTTCCATGGATGTCGTAAGACAACTAAGGAGGTTATGGGTGGAAGTTGGCTGCCCCATTCCCGTCAGGGTCAAAGTGACCCAAAGCTATGCTGAAGTTGAATGTATCAGGCCGAAGGGTGCAGATAGCGCCGCTATGCTGTAAACCTTGACACAATGCATTCTATTCTCTGAACCATATCCTGCTTATCTGCAGGAGTTTACTTCTTCATCTACATCGTTCTTCAGTCAGTCATCATGTTAAGTCACTAATATCTTCAATAGACTATGTGATTCACTTCAGCTAATTCCGGGAACCCCTAAAGTTCTGAAGTTTTGCCATGTCAATAGACATTATTTTCTCCTTCCCTTCTTGATACCGTTGAAATGCATGCAAATTGTGTTTTGCAGTTTCTTGGCTCAATCCATAGCTGCACAAGTATGTATTACTAATTTTGAGTTTTCTATACATGGCTTCTCGTCTGTTGTGGCCAGTTCCCAGTCTGAAGATAATGGTTTGTTCTTTGCATGGCATTTGGGGGTAATGGTCATTAGATTCTGCCGTTGGATGCTCTTGCTTCCAGTTATTTTGTTGAGGTACTACAATGTGTATTGTCCTGCTCTGTGTAGATAAGTATAGAACGGGTCGTATTGTCCTGCTCTGTGTAGATAAGTATAGAACGGGTCTTAGTGTCCTGCTCTGTGTAGATAAGTATAGAATGGGTCTCGGGCGACAAAGGTGTCAGGTTAAATTCCCACCGCATGTAAGTTATGCATCTAGATCGTTCAAACTCAATTACAACCTATTCATAGTAAATTACTTAAAAAATCAATATATGAGTTGTCTGTAAATTACTTAGAAAATCAATATATGGGTTGAATATATCAATATATCAATAAGATATATATCAATATATATATATCAATTACTTAGAAAGAAAATCAATATGTGGGTTGTCTATAAATTATGTCAACAAATTATATGTGAAAAAAGATTGACAATTGTTGACAAGGGGGAGATAGGGAACATCATGGAAAGCTCATCAACAATACTATATTTTATACAATAATTAAATCAATAATTTAATACATCACTTGAATGTAAACATAAAGTTAATGTATATTTTCATTTTATACAGATCTGTCTTGACATATGGCAGTCATTCTTATACTGATTTATCTTGACACATGGCAGTAATTCTTATACTGATTTATCTTGACACATGGCAGTAATTCTAATTTCATAACATATTTTATTTGAGTTTTCTGCACGCAACGTTAAATAGTTTTTGCATGACGCTTGTTCTAGTTTTTCTTTGTCATTCTGAAACTATTCATAACAAACAAATGATATAAATATAGTTTTTCTAATCTGTAAATACTGCTTGTGCCCGTAGGGAGTTGCACGGAGGTTTCGTGTTGGTGTGTGTGGTAAATGTCGCATGCCCTTGCTATCGCCACAACCTGTTCTGGGTGCGTTCTTTAATTTACACTCCGCCAGGAATTTTAAAAAAACCCAGTCCTTGCCAGGGATCAAACTGGACCTCACACAGAAAAATAGAAATATAAATAAAAGGTACGTAGAATATCATTATATCAGAAATAATTTATAGTCGCCTTAAAATTACACTAACTGCTCATAAGAAAATACAGTGGTCATTTTTGTTACTAAAGTGATTAATTAGTAAATGAACAGAATAAATATTGTTTCAAATGTAAACAAGCTTGTTTAATGTTCTACTAATGTGATAATTTCATAATTCGAAGAGGAATAACTTACAATTTACTGTCCTAGTGAAGTTAATTCTAACAGAACATGAATCACATATCTGGTATATCTTACAGCTTTCCTGAATCATTCATCAAAACTATTTCTATGATTGGATCAAAAGAAGTGTACATCGCGTGCCAAGATGGCAATGTTGGATATCGCATAACTGTCACAACTGGACAGTGATCAAGGATGTTGAGCTGCAATATCTATTTTCTCACAATCGCATAATTATATAGCTAGGGGTTGACCAAATACTAAACACATTCAAAAACAATTAATGCAGGACCGTAGATACTTTCTCCTCAGGGAGGAGGGTACCAAAATGTGAAAAAATGCAGTTCCTGCGTTTTCGTATGTCAGATCATCATATTGAAACATTCGATGATATATTTATGAAAGCTCGCTTGGGTAGGGGGGGGGTGTCCGGTGGCACCTTTTATTTGTCTATTGTCCACATTTCATGTTACTAAAAGTCACGTTCCGATTTGCTAAAGAGGGAAAGGGTTTGAACACCCCCACCCCACCAATCTGCGGACATCAACCCGTGCCTGCTCCAGAGACATCAGTATTTCAAATTATCAGATACTAGTGTGTTGCCGGTGATTCGTGTAGTCTTTAGCACATATAACTGAGTAATGATGTTATTCTTTGAGATTTTAATGACATGCTTCACCATACCCTGTTCAGTGTAGCTGTGTCGACCAGAGAAACTATTGTGCAAGCAAGAAGGGACCAATGACCAAATATATCCATTCTGTTGTGGAATCCCTGACTGTCTGGGATTCGATATCCGACACATGGTGAGTGTGAACGTGAAAACAGGCTATTGGTTCAGTCCACAGATTACGGAAATGTTAAATCCCCGACCCCCTCATTTCACTACTAGGAAACGAGATATAATATTTAATATTGGAAAGCATAACAACAACATTGAGTGATATCCACACATCACCAAATATTCAAGGAGTTAGAAGCAACAATATTGAGTGACATATTGAGTGGCATCACTACACCACCACATCTTGAAGGAGGCACACACTACACTATTGAGTGACATTCCTACTCCACAAAATCTTGAAGGAGGCACCTACAACAATATTGAGTGACATTCCAACACCACCAATCTCGAAGAAATTACCAACAACATTATTGAGTAACAATACAACACCACCAATACTTGAAGGAGTTACCAACAACAATATTGAGTGACATTACTACACCACCAATACTTGAAGGAGTTACCAACAACATTATTGAGTAACAATACAACACCACCAATACTTGAAGGAGTTACCAACAACAATATTGAGTGACATTACTACACCACCAATACTTGAAGGAGTTACCAACAACATTATTGAGTAACAATACAACACCACCAATACTTGAAGGAGTTACCAACAACAATATTGAGTGACATTACTACACCACCAATACTTGAAGGAGTTACCTACAACAATATTGAGTGACAATACAACACCACCATATCTTGAGGGAGTTACCAACAACAATATTGGGAAATATATTTAATGGGAAATGAGAAAGCGGATGCTCTGTCAAAGACAGGAAGCGAAATGGAGCAACACAGACACCCACAGTCTTACGGAGAAGTTAAAAACAATAATCCGCAACACATACACAGCAAAGTGGAAGAAAGAAATGTAAGGGGAATACGAACATGATGCAATACATCTCCTCCAAAGATATCAACAGACCACAATATTTCGCCTTAGAACAGGCTACTGGAGACTTGGGTCACCTTTATCGATTAAGGATCTCATACACAGATGAATGTCCATGTGGATCCGGAACCCAGACTCCGGAACACATACTTCAGGACTGCCCAACATACAAAGAGCAGAGACAGCAGGCCTACCAGAGGTTACAGATTTGTGGCAAAATCTATGGGGCAGCCGCTCTGACCTGGAGAAGACAGTGGATTTCGTCTTGACGACAGGCCTGACGGTATAGCATGACCACATATGCTGAACGCAGAAGAAGAAGAAGTGACATTCCTACGCCACCAAATCTTGGAGTTACCAGCAACAATATTGAGTGACATTCCTACGCCACCAAATCTTGAAGTTACCTACACCAATATTGAGTGACATTCCTACACCACCAAATCTTGAAGAAATTACCAACAACAATATTGAGTGACATTCCTACGCCACCAAATCTTGAAGTTACCTACACCAATATTGAGTGACATTCCTACACCACCAAATCTTGAAGAAATTACCAACAACAATATTTAGTGACATTCCTACGCCACCAAATCTTGGAGTTACCAGCAACAATATTGAGTGACATTCCTACGCCACCAAATCTTGAAGTTACCTACACCAATATTGAGTGACATTCCTACACCACCAAATCTCGAAGAAATTACCAACAACATTATTGAGTGACAATACAACACCACTTTATCTTGAAGGAGTTAACTACAACAATATTGAGTGACATTAATACACCACCAATACTTGAAGGAGTTACCTACAACAATATTGAGTGATATTACTACACCACCAAATCTTGAAGGAGGTACAGACAACATCATTAAACATCGTACAAAAACAAGATAATTCGCTTTATTATGTAAGCTTCTCCTCCTTTTTTCTAAAAACGTATCTATATTCCTGGTTGAAAAAGAAATCCCACATACTTTCCATCAGGTTTGTTTGAGATTTGCTATAGATAATGTAGCTATTATTATGCGTTTTTCTCTTCAATTTGTTTGTTGGAAAGGGGGTTTATAAACTGTTGAAGTAATTAATAAGGGAATGTCACCTTATTCGTGACATTTGTTGACAGGGGGTAGGATGGAGGTTAAAAAGTGGGAATCATTGTTGACCTCCTGACCTCCCGCTGTCAACACAACTATTTAGAATTCAAGGAACTACCCCACCTGTTTAAGTAGCACATAATAACCCCCACCCCAACGAACGAACGAAAATATTTTACTGAAAAAGTATGCGAAAAACTACATGATTTTTTTCCTATGTTCAGACGATTTTTTTAAAATTCAGGCAATTGAATTGTAGAACAACGGTAGTGGTCACCTCAACTTTTATCAATTTTTATTAAGTCACTCACCCTCTGTCCCATGTCAACAAATATCATACTTTTTTCAGAACCCCATATCCCCAGTTTCTAATTTGACATAGTTACTGTCTATTACTGTACTGTCCTTGAGACAGGCAGGTTTGGAGAACATAGTCACAACTGGCAAAAATTGAAGGCAACAGAGACAGAGGGCGACAACGTGAGAAAATATTAAACAGTTTGACAACTTGGCATAGCAGGGAAACAACAACGATCTTGATACACAATACTGGAGATAGAGAGCTGTGGAGAACCATGACCGTCTACGCCAGCCGGCATGGCATCTGATAATGATGTTGAATGTCAATTACAATGATAAGATTCCACTTTAGCATTTAGAGATTTTCTGGATGTTACTTTTGTCAGCAGTCTCCGAAATTCACATATTATTCAAAGCTAACACAGCAGTATCTCACACTGACATCTCATTATTCAAAGCTAACATAGCACTATCTCACACTGACATCTCATTATTCAAAGCTAACATAGCACTATCTCACACTGACATCTCATTATTCAAAGCTAACATAGCACTATCTCACACTGACATCTCATTATTCAAAGCTAAGATAGTAGTATCTCACACTGACATTTCATTATTCAAAGCTAACACAGCAGTATCTCACACTGACATCTCATTATTCAAAGCTAACTTAGCACTATCTCACACTGACATCTCATTATTCAAAGCTAACATAGCACTATCTCACACTGACATCTCATTATTCAAAGCTAACATAGAACTATCTCACACTGACATCTCATTATTCAAAGCTAACATAGCACTATCTCACACTGATATCTCATTATTCAAAGCTAACATAGCACTATCTCACACTGACATCTCATTATTCAAAGCTAACATAGCACTATCTCACACTGACATCTCATTATTCAAAGCTAACATAGCACTATCTCACACTGACATCTCATTATTCAAAGCTAACATAGCACTATCTCACACTGACATCTCATTATTCAAAGCTAACATAGCACTATCTCACACTGACATCTCATTATTCAAAGCTAACATAGCACTATCTCACACTGACATCTCATTATTCAAAGCTAACATAGCACTATCTCACACTGACATCTCATTATTCAAAGCTAACATAGCACTATCTCACACTGACATCTCATTATTCAAAGCTAAGATAGTAGTATCTCACACTGACATTTCATTATTCAAAGCTAACATAGCACTATCTCACACTGACATCTCATTATTCAAAGCTAACATAGCACTATCTCACACTGACATCTCATTATTCAAAGCTAACATAGCACTATCTCACACTGATATCTCATTATTCAAAGCTAACATAGCACTATCTCACACTGACATCTCATTATTCAAAGCTAACATAGCACTATCTCACACTGACATCTCATTATTCAAAGCTAACATAGAACTATCTCACACTGACATCTCATTATTCAAAGCTAACATAGCACTATCTCACACTGACATCTCATTATTCAAAGCTAACATAGCACTATCTCACACTGACATCTCATTATTCAAAGCTAACATAGCACTATCTCACACTGACATCTCATCATTCAAAGCTGACATAGCAGTATCTCACATATGCCTATAGTATAAGTACACTGTCTTACAATCAACATGAGTTGTGGTAACGTACAGAGCGCAACTTAAACGACCAATGTATCTGGTTCAATTTCAGCAGCAAGCAGTTGTGCATCCAAATTTTCAACAAATAATGACAGCCTACTGAAGGTAAATATTGTCTGAAAAATCACTATAGCCAAAATATGTTGGGCTGATTGATAACTCCAACCATAAATCTAACATACGTGCTACCAACCAATCAAAGACATTTCATTAATCTCACAATCTGTTCATTCTAATTTCTATTGATTTGTGTCATTATCTAAAGTTCTTACAATGCTTCTGTTTCAATTATCCGTCTTATACTTATCGATTTCCCGTTGTGTTGATCTATTTAGATGCAAAGAACCCGCGTAGTCTATTCTAATCGATTTCTGTGAAAGTTAGGTTATTGAATTATGTGTCACATATTTGCAAAGTTTTGCAGTTTTTGTGGAAGTAGTTTGCGAATATGCGCCCCCATAATATGAAATGAAAGTTGAAATACAATATACATTCTGTCTGTAATTTTGAAGAGAATCGTCACAACATACGTTGTTATTTATGATGATAAAGGATAATAAGTTCTCATGTGAAGGATAGAAAGATGGAGAGTTTCATTTCTTCCACCAAATGCAAACATAAATTATGAAGAAATAATAGATTTGTCGCAAGGCAATCACGTGGGAAGCAGAGCATCCGGGTAATCATACAAATATAAAAGTGTTACACAAGTCCACACCACAAATTTGTGTGTGCCTTGGTTTGTGCGATCTGTTTCTGTGAATATTCAACCTGATGATGTGAAAGGTGGCACCATATTTCCCCTATTAGGTCTAGTTTCTTTTAGATACAGGCAGACTACTATTGTTCTACGTTTGTCTGTATTTAATAAATTAGACCAGGTAGGGACAAATTTCGTGCCATGTTTGACATAAGCAGGTCAGATGTGCACACAAACAAACATAATATTTAAGACACCCAAAAGTGTGTTTCCCAATGTAATCTATCAGATCTCTAGAAAAAGGACAACCATAATATTCATGCTCTCAAATTGCACACGATACACAGAGACGTAAACAGGTGAAGTGGGGGGTGATTTGGGACTTCATCAAGTTACAAAACAGATTTCCTGCTGTTGTGGATACGTCATTGTGACTGGTTTAGCAAACCTATAACTAAAACGCTCGTATGAAACATGAGTTCTCAGAAGGTCTGATTGCGACTAAAGTGTGTTCTATCTTTGTTGTTTTTCATTACATCTATCGATTGTATATGTAAAGTGGACAACACGAATTAAGATGACAGCCTACATAACCCACTGAACGAACTTCTTTTTGCATACGATTAAGCAATAATATCAACATCAGAAGAACAACAACAACATATAAATAGACTTCACACAATATATAGGGACTAAAGAAAATAAAGATGCAGATAAACATAGAAATAAACTGAGGTAATGTTAATCGCAAATGACCACCAACTTACACAGGTGAAAGAATTCACTTATCTTGGAAGCATCATATGATCAAATGGGAAAAAACACCAAAGAAATCCAGCATAGCTACAAAATAGCATACCAGATATCAGGGCAGATGTCTCCTATTTTCAAAAACAAACATGTGGAAATGAACACCAAAACTGTACTATATAAAACGCTCATCATACCATCACTATGGTACCAATGTCAAAAGTGGACAATATCAACAAAAACCAATTTTTCACAATTTGTGACAGCCTAAGGCGGATGTGTCGGGCCATTTGCGCAAATAAAAAGACGACACAACGCATTTCCATTCACTGGACTACATCCTGCTGGAAATCTAGTAGGACCATGATCCTGCTACAAGTGAGATCCAGCGGGAATTAAGGAATGAACGCTGAAGAAGAAGAAGAACAAGTTGTGAAAACTTGTCGCAATAAAAATGACTTGCCCATGTAGAATTCTCGGAGCAACAACAAGAGGCATATTTCAAAATTAAAACATCAGAAGACTAACAAACACAATGCCAATTCTGAATTACATAAGAAGTGTTTTTCACATGCTTCCAGACTGCTATCAGATAATGCAACTAAAAAAAAAAAAAAAGCATTGCTATATAGACACGATGGATACAAAGTCAGACGCAGACCATGAAAAATATGGACTACATAAAACGAAACGAAAACAAACATGTACGAGTATGAAGCACACAGAAAGGCTGTCTCCAGAGAGCTCTTCTACCCATGACGTTTCAAGGAATAAATGGTCGAAAGGGAAAAGATTCAGAAAATAGGTTAAGAAAACACTACTTCCTAGTTCTCAAACTCCTGCAGATTTCCAGAATTTAGCCGAGAGATTGGAATGCACTGTGTCATGGTCTACACCCTGATGCATCTGTCTTATTTCAACAAGGCTTTTTGGATCACTTTGACCAGGACGTAGATATTTGTCCCATGGCGTTGTTTGCCTAAATAAAATTTTAAAAAGACATTCGTGAGATTTTTTTTAACAAAACGCTGGGGGGGGGGGGAGATTTTGGTTACGTTCCTAATACTAAAAGTCATGTTATGATTGCTAACATCGAGGAGGAGGGGTGTTCAAATCCTCTTCTCTGTGGGCGTAACTTTGATCATATATAAGATGGGTCAGCCAATTTCACCCACAACCTCTTAGTCTCCTCTTACGACATGCATGGAAGTTAAACAGTGTTGCTATAACTCTCGCTCCCCTTTCAAACCCGGCGTTTTTGAATGAATACAAAATAATAAAATATTACAGCAAATAATAATATACTCGGAGCCTCTGACTGCAACGGTATTCTTTCTACCTGTCGAAAGGAAATATCGTCAATCCTCATAAATTAACACAGAAACACAGAACCGTGGTCATACCACTGATAGTGGAGATGAGGTTTCTATTATAATGGGAAGGTCCTTAAAAGTAGTTGCGGATTTTTAAATTTCTCAGCCGCGAACGCGAGGTTTTTTTTTGTAGAGTGGACGATCTATAAAATATGGAAACTGTCGGGGGTTCGGGGGGGGGGTGTTCATTTATATTTAGAAAATGTGTCTATAAATATTGTTGTTCGTCCGTCACATGATGATGATGACCATTTTTTACAACTATTTTTTAAACTGAGAATTGTGTCCTTAACTATGATTTCATTGATGGATAATACGCCATATTATGGCCACACATGTCCTTGGACAGGAAGGGCATGGGATGACCCTCTATAAATATAAGAAAGGTGAAGATAGTCTTATAGCACAAATATGATCATATGTATGTGATATATATTCACAAGTCACCAGGATAGGAAGACTAGGTAGCTGAAATGATATAAGCAGGAGGATGACCCAGTGTCATAGTCTACAATGTCTTATGTATTAAGATCTGGAAAAGTGAAATATGGCCAAAATATTGGAAAAAGTCAGTATATATATATATATATATATATATATATATATATATATATATATATATATATATATATATATATATATTATCACTCCCAAGGAAAGGCAACTTGAAACTGCACGAATTATAGAACAATTGCATTGATCAGTCATGCCGGCAAGTTACTTCTCAGAAAATCAAGAATCAAAAATTAAACAACATATTAACAGAGAAATAAATATAGTTCAGGCAAGTTTTAGACATAACAGAGGTACAAGGGATCACAACTTCAACATGAGAAATATCATAGAGAAATGCAGAGTTTAATGCAGACATACACACCTGTTTATTGACTACTCAAAATGCGTTTGACTGAGTAACACACCAGAAATTATTGAATATAATGGGAAGCATGGGCTTCCCACACATCTCACGTTGTTCATTAAAATACTTTATCGGAAACAATAGGCTTCTGTTCATCTCGACGGAGAAACATCTGACTGGTTTGAGGTCCAAAAAGGAGTCAGACAGGGATGCATCCTCTCATCACACTTTTTCAACATTTATGCAGAAAACATCATGCGAATTGTGCAAGAATACTCACGTTATGAGCAGTTTCAACTTCTAACTATAGGAGGCACGAAATCTCAGAAATTAGGTACGTAGAAGACACTACCCTAATATCAAGGAGCCCCTACAGGTTTAGAATGCATGATTCTGTCAGTAAAACATTTTAGCGAGACACAAAACCTTTTTCTCAATGCAAAAAAAGACAAAAATAATCCATGTAAGCGGAAATGAAATTAAACCTAAAATAGTCGTTGATAAAGTGCAACTAGAAAATTCAAACAACTTTGAATATCTAGGATCAACCATCGACACCGCAGGAGATTGTTCGGCAGAGATAAGAAAGACTTTAGCAATGGCGCTACAAAAAAAAAAACAAGAAAAATCTATGGCAAGGAGCAAACAGAAAAACAAAGTTATAATTACTAAGAAGCTATATCTTCTTGGTGCTTGACTAGAAACTGGCTCCAAAGCACGCGGGGCATTCCCATAAGTGATCCGCCCTCCGTTCCAGCAGCCATTCCAGTGTATGTAGACTCATAGTCCGGGTCAGGTGTTGATTGTGTGATCTTCGGGACTTTCCAAAAAATTACTTTTCCTTTCTTCATCTCTAGATACTGCCATTTCTAACATTCTCTGTATGTGTACGTTTCTCTTGTGTTGCCATTGTCCATGTTTGACGTTGGTAGAACAGCGTTGGCATTATCATCGTTTTGAGTAGTGTTTTTTGTTGGTGTATAAATCTACATTTTTGTTTCTGTAGATTGGTGTCATTTGCCCTAGGGCTTGGTATGTTTTACAACATCTATTGAATATTTCTTTACTGTTCTTGCCATCTGTTGTTATATTGCTTCCTAGGTATGTGAATTCTGTCACTTGTTTAAGTCTGTTGTTTCCAATATATATATATATATATATATATATATATATATATATTGGTGTTTCTTTCTGTTCTTCCTATCTTCATTATTTCAGTCTTTTCTATATTTATCTTCATGTTAAAAGTTTGGCATGTTTGATGTAATTTGTCTATTTGTCTTTATAGTTGCTCTTCTGATTATGCTAGTGCTTGGTCGTCTGCAAATAACAATTCGTTGAAGTTATCCTTCAGATTGTTTTCTTCCGTTGCCTTTGCTACTTTGTAGATGTGATCTATCTATATTATAAACAGTATGGGCGATAGTACACATCCCTGTCTCACTCCCGAGTGGATATAATCAGATGTGCCTGTGCTCATTCTTACTGCGCATTGACTATTGGCGTATATACTCTCACATAGGCTTATCAGATGTTGTGGAACTCCATATGTCTGTAATGTTATCCATAATTGTGCTCTATAAACTCTGTCAAAAGCTTTCTCTTGGTCCACGAAAGTCAAATATAAGTCTTGATTATGTATTGTCGCTCTTTCTGCAAGTTGGTTGAGGGCGAAGGTTGCATCTGTACAGCTTTTATTTTTTCGAAAGCCCATTTGTGTGTTGTTGAGCTGTGGTTCTATATATGCGCGCAACATTCTATCTAGTATCTTGCTAAAGGTGTTTCCTATGTGGCTTATAAGAGTGATACGCCTCTATACTTAGTGCAGTCCCTCTTACTGCCTTGTTTCTTCCAGATGGAAACAATCACCGCTGTATCCCACTCTTGTTGTGTCTTTTATGTCTTCCATATCACATTGAACAGTCTGTGTAGCCACTTTATACCTGTCACTGTTAGCATTTTTATTAGTGCTATAGGTATGCCATCTATTTCTGGTGCATTGCTGTTTGGTGCATGTTTAACTGCGTCTTCAATATCGGATTTCAAGATGTATGGTTCTAGTCTTCTTCTATTGTATTTATTATTGTGATCTCTTCTCCTTCCTTTAAGTTTAACAGTTGCTTGCAGTAATTTATCCATCTTTCCATGATTTCTTGGGGGCCTATTTAGTATGTTGCGGTGTTTATCGTCGATTACTTCTGTTGGTTTGTGTCTTTTTTATTTCTCATGTTTTGTACTTTCTTGTACAACATCTATGGTGCGTTTTACCATAACTTGATTTTTGCAGATTTGATGATTTTCTTGGTGGTAATCTTTGCTGTCTTGTATGTTAAGTAATCTTCATGCGTTTTGCTTATTGCCAATTTCTTGTATTTTTTAATATTTCCATTCGTTCTTTACCTGTCTGTCCACCAAGCTGCTATTTTTGGTTTCGTGCCTTTATGGTTTTCATATCCGCATATGTTTCCTGCTGTTTGTATGGTGGTATTTTTAAAATATGTCCATTCTTCTTCTAGTGCATATATGATCATATGTATGTCATATGTATTTAGTACGCTTCTTTAAAATAGCGTCCCTGCTAGAAAAAGGCTAGGGATAACTTTTCCAGGTAATTAGCATATGAGGCTACGATTTTGTGATGAAGGGGAGAGGGTGATAAATATAGTTGACTCGAAAAGGGGCGCTAATTTTTTAAGTGTTTGAAAATACTAGGTTGGTCGAACTTTGATGAGAAAAATTATTATAAGTAGTAAAGTGCATATGAGAGGAACGATCGGTATGGAGAATGAGGGATGTTTAAGCAATTGTGTGTGTGAAATAGTTCGTTAGCTGAGATAGGATCGAGAGAGACTGGTATAAAGTTTATCCATATATCAGCTGTCAATAGCTTGTACGTAATTTTACAAAAATGTTAGCTCTTAATTCTATTGCTTCTCAGTAATGTACGATATGCACATCTAATCACGCCGCAGGGAATCGTGCATCCGAACCGTTCAGAAATCAATGACAAACTACTGAATGTATTTATATTGCCAAGAACATCATTACAGCTCAAAAATTCTGAGTCGATAGCTACATCCTGAATAGGATATGCAACTGAAAAGATGCCTATCAGCTCTAATTTGCCTACTTGTTCATGTTTCAAACTTCAACGCTAGGTAGCGACTCTTTTACGTTATAGTTGAGATCATTGAAAAGTCTACAAACTGATTTATTCAGTGTTTTGACAAGTTTGAAAAAACACGTGCGTTAAATACTTCTAGAGCACGACTCACAGTTTACGATCGACTGAAACTCAATCTTCCTTAGATTTCTTTCCAATGTAAGACAGCAGACCTCGTTCAGTGACAGGAGAATCGCTTAACTCTAAGAGTTACAAGCGGTACTGCCTAATTTGTTGATAGCTCTTTAATGTCAGCGATCGCAGATAAAAACCAGCTCTGTCTAATGATCATCTATATCCTCCAGCGAGAACCTCCCACGGAGAGAAGAGGCGTTGAGTGAAGACATGGAATAATGGTTATTATTGAAGGTCTGTTGTATCCATCTTGTTTTTAAAGGAGGTTGGAAGAAGACGCGTCGCTTCACTGTAGATCTTGTGATGTAGTTGGGAATCTTGTTACAAAGTTTATTTTAACAGATTGTGTTTGTTACAAAGTTGATTAACAACTTGTGATTGTTACATAGTTGATTTTTAGGTTATACTTGTTACATAGTAGATTCATGTGTTCTGTTTGTTGCATAGTTATATCTATAGTCTTTTCTCTGCTTTGCTGTAAGACGTCGCAGGATTGAATGACGATTGATTTTCGGGCTATGACAGGTTTGGTAGCTTGATGTGCAGTAATATTTTGACGCCTCAGAGCATTAGTAACTCCTTCACTCCATTATTCTTGATATTCCCCTGCCTCTTGTTGTTGTCATTGTCATAATGTGTGCTCTTTCTGCTGTTCAAAATGTGTTCATTCTTATTAAATGGCCGAACTATTTCAGTCTCTGTTTTTCAACTTATTTGATCACATACACTTTTCCAGCAGTTCTTGTAATCTCTTTATTTCTCACATGATCTCTTCTTGTTCTGTTTGCTGTTGTTCTTATACATCTCATTTTACACATAGTAAGTTTTCTCTCGTGTTCTTTAGTTAGTGTCCATGTCTGACATTGAGAACACAATGTATGAAGATTTCCGCCGAAGACGGATGTGTCGTGCCATTGGCGCAAATAAAACGGCGACACAACGCATTTCCATTCTCTAGACTACATCCTGCTGGAAATCTAGTAGGATCATAATCCTGCTACGATGGAGATCCAGCGGGAGTTTGAGAATGAACGCTGACGAGGAAGAAGAAGAAGAAGTATGAAGATTTAATTTGGAATTTGTCTTTTCGTTTCCATCGGGATAGATTTGTGTTTTAAGATTGCTGTAAGTTAATTTACATAGTTGGCTTTTTCAATTCTTGTCTCGATCTATTTGTCGTTCTATTGTTCTATATATTGTTCTATATTGTTCTCGTATTTCTGTCGTCTATACAAATTCTTTCAAGATTTTTAAACTCCTGCACTTGTTTCAGTGGTTGAGCATGTATCTGTATTTTGATTATATTTCGTTCTTTTACTATAGACATTACAAATGGTTTTTTTCTGTCATTATCTTCATGTGATTGAGGCAGCTTTCGTTGAATAGGTTTATGTGATCTTGCAGCTCTTCACTTGAACTGTGAAGTAGGCACTAATCATCAGAAAAGAGTAGTTCCGTTAGGTCATTTGGCTGGTCATAACATGGTGATGTGGTGACTGTTTTGGTAATATTTTCCACACAAATAATAAACAATAATGGTGTAAAGACACATTCATGTCTAACTCCTGGTGTTACTGAAAACAACTTTGCAATTCCTGTACGTTTTCTAACTGCAATGCACTATTTGTGTATAAGCAATCTCCAGAAAAAAGCATTGGCTTCAGCACATACCTTGCCAGTTGTTCCAGAATTTTAGCAAACACATTTTCTGATATGGCTAAGTAGGGAGATACCTCTGTGTGTGCCACAATATTGCTTCCGTTTTTCTTACATGTTGGTAATATGATAGTTCTTTGCCAATGTATTAGGACAGCTCTATCCTTCCAAACCTTTCTGAAGATATGAAGTAACCAGGTTACTTTAGTCTCTCCAGCGGCTTGGGTTGCTTTGATTTATTTTTCCATAAATTCTCGCTTATCTACACTTTGGGTTATTCTGGATAATGTCTCTGACTGCTTGTCCAGGATTTCGTGGTTCTTCTTTGTTTGAATATCTTAGTTTGAAAGGTACTATGTTTAATCTCTAGTATGTTGTCTTCTCTATTCTCTAGTATGTTGTCTTCTCTATTCTCTAGTATGTTGTCTTCTCTATTCTCTAGTATGCTGTCTTCTCTATTCTCTAGTATGTTGTCCTCTCTATTCTCTAGTATGTTGTCTTCTCTATTCTCTAGTATGCTGTCTTCTCTATTCTCTAGTATGTTGTCCTCTCTATTCTCTAGTATGTTGTCTTCTCTATTCTCTAGTATGTTGTCTTCTCTATTCTCTAGTATGTTGTCTTCTCTATTCTCTAGTATGTTGTCTTCTCTATTCTCTAGTATGTTGTCTTCTCTATTCTCTAGTATGCTGTCTTCTCTATTCTCTAGTATGTTGTCCTCTCTATTCTCTAGTATGTTGTCTTCTCTATTCTCCAGTACGTTCATGAAGTCTTTAAAGTCTTTTACATCTCTCTCTCTCTCTCTCTCTCTCTGATCTTCTCTTCTTCATGTGTGGGTATGCCCTGCAAACCCTATTTGTTACATATTTTATTATTGCTGAAGTCGGATGCTTTGGATCATTTGTGCAAATAAAACGACCAAACAACGCATTTCTGTTCTCTGGCACAAATCCTGTTGGAATATCTTACTATAAGAAAGATCTGGTGGGAATTTGAAAATAAACGATAAAAAATAGTTCTTGCACATATTTGTTATGTAGCTTTAATGCATCAAATGTTCTAATTTATTATATATATATATATATATATATATATACACGAGTATATATTAAGTGCCATATTCTTTTTTGGATACTTTGACAACTCTCTGTTTTGGGCAAGCAGGCCTGCAGTGACCTGAGATATGCTCATACATTACTCGATGTCGCTGGTCCATCGTCTTACTCTTCTTCCCTTTCCTGTCACTGCACTCCATAATCAGCCTTTCGATGGCATCATGTATCCTAAATACTGTAGCTTCCTTCTTAAGATGATATTTAGAAGTCACCCTTCATTTAGTTTCAGTAATTTTAAAATATTAAAGTTCTTTTTTTTCTCTGTCCTTGATATTCGTAGGATCTCTATGCAGCACTTCATTTCAAATGAATTTATTGATACATATATTATGTTTTGTTCCATAGTTGATTCTTCACAAATTATGGTAGTTTTTTTAACATTGCTGATACTCCACAAATTGCTTTATTACATAGTTGATGCTCCACAAATTGTTTTATTACATAGTTGATGCTCCACAAATTGTATTGATACATAGTTGATGCTCCACAAATTGTATTGATACATAGTTGATGCTCCACAAATTGTATTGATACATAGTTGATGCTCCACAAATTGTTTTATTACATAGTTGAAACTCCACAAATCAAGTTTTGTTACATAGTTGATGCTCCACAAATTGTTTTATTACATAGTTGAAACTCCACAAATCAAGTTTTGTTACATAGTTGATGCTTCACAAATTGTTTTATTACATAGTTGAAACTCCACAAATCAAGTTTTGTTACATAGTTGATGCTCCACAAATTGTTTTATTACATAGTTGAAACTCCACAAATCAAGTTTTATTACATAGTTGATGCTCCACAAATCAAGTATTGTTACATAGTTGATGCTCCACAAATTGTTTTATTACATAGTTGATGCTCCACAAATTGTTTTATTACATAGTTGAAACTCCACAAATCATGCTTTGTTACATAGTTGAAACTCCACAAATTAAGTTTTGTTACATAGTTGATGCTCCACAAATTATGGTATTTTTTTTTAAATTGCTGATGCTCCATAAATTGTTTTGTTACATAGTTGATGCTCCACAAATTACGTTTTGTTGTATAGTTGATGTCCACGTTCTGGTACAGATTTATTGCTGCTATGTAGTTATGGTGGAATATGTCGCTGTCTTTGGAATTGGGAATTCAAAAATAACGCTTGAAACTAATGTTGTTGCCGTATGGTGCTGGGCAGTAAGGTGCATTCTCATGTAGTAATAGAATACTTAAAAGTGTATTCGTACTTTGTTTTTCGTGGGTGAGGGATGAAGTTTATATGGGGTAACCAGAGTACAGTGAGGTCATTCCTCTGCACTATTTTGAGCCTATACAATGGGTAATGTTATGGCGAGTCTGTAAATATTATTCTAGTGACAGGTTATAATTTTCTCTCACTTCAAAACTAAAATAGTGTCATAAAAATAGTATATCTCTAAGGTTTTTGGTTTGATGATTCTAGTATATCTCTGAGGCTGTGGTTGGATGAATCTATAATATCTCTGAGGCTGTGGTTGGATGAATCTATAATATCTCTGAGGTTGTGGTTCGATGAATCTAGTATATGTCTGAAATTGAGGTTGGATGAATCTAGTATATCTCTGAGGTTGTCGTTGGATGAATCGCAGCCTCTATTATTTTTTATGATCAAAAATATATAATATAACCAAAAGTGGACTCACGGCCGAGGCTGAGAAAAGCGTGTCACATCACAAGGGATACAAATTAAATAACCAGTGTCTAACTAGTATTCTAACATCGATTACGTTATACTCGAGCGCAATGAATGCTTAATTTAAATCATTTTTTTTTTAATATTTACATTCACAGACTCGTGTCAACGTTTTGCGCCACAGTCAAGTGCAATTGTCGTGGACAAGGATGGAAAGAAGAAGCACACAAGACCCACATTCTCGGGGCAACAGATATTTGCTCTAGAGAAAACATTTGAGCAGACAAAGTATCTGGCCGGGCCTGAACGTGCAAGACTTGCCTACGCTTTAGGCATGTCAGAATCTCAAGTCAAGGTAAGAGAAACATGATTGTGTGTGGCAAGGTACAATCATTCATTGTGTGATACATCGTAATAATGCTTGTTAGCAACTTACTGAGGTACAATCATTCATTGTGTGATACATCGTTATAATGCTTGTTAGCAACTTACTGATGTACAATCATTCATTGTGTGATACATCGTAATAATGCTTGTTAGCACCTTACGTGGAAGACAGGTAATGAAGTTCTACTATTTCACTCGGACACGCTTGTTGTGATATATTCATTTCTACTTGTGGTATTTTTATATGTGTATGTTATGTGCGTATCTTGAAAAAGGCCTTTTGGTCAGAAACGTCGATTATGTCCTGTGTATTGTCATTTGTATGAATATATTCTGTGTGTTGTTGTGTATACCATATTAATTCATGTAGACATCCGTCAGTGATAGTGTGTCAGTTGTCATCAAGTAGAAGTTCATTACCTGTCTTTCACGTATTATTTTCAATTATGTTCTACTAGCAGTACTACCTTCTATTGGTTAACAACTTACTGAGGTACAATCACTCATTGTCTGGCCTATCGTCTATCCACATGTGGATGACGGTCAGAATATACACAGTTACCTTTAAGCGTAGGGGTGGTGACAGGGAGCTGTAGTTGTCTATCCAAGGACACATGTGTTGCCTTGGCTGAGTAGAATCCATATTTGTTCAGGGTTATCTTGGTATTATTTATCCATCTTTTTCTAGGTCTTCCTCTTGCTTTGTATCCGGATCTTCTCAAGTTATATGTTATTGTCGGTAGTTGGTTATGTTTCCTTCTCATAAGATGTCTAAACGATTTTATTTGTTGTTTCTCGATGCATTCTGTGCGTGGTCTTACATCGACTCTGCTGATTTCGTCATTTCTTATTTTGTCTAGTTTGGTCACTCTTGCGGCTTTTTTCGTAATAATGTTATGATAATTTAGTGAAACCACTAACGTCTAGTCATAGTAAAGGTTATGATAATTTAGTGTGGCGCATAATTGAGAGGTTAGAGTTGTCATCTCAAATCCGCGAGGTTTAGAGTTCGATCCCCATTAAAGACTGTGGGGTTTTCTTCGGACATAATGCAAATTTAAACATCCCTGAACATGACGTCGCGATAGTAAGGGCATTTTTTCACACACGCTACTCAAAACCTCCTGCGACGTCCTAACAGAAAATGCAATATTGACAGTTCTACTAACTTCTGTACTTTGAGCAGATGAAAAGACATGACATATTGCTGAAGACGTTACTTGTGGGAAGAGTTGAGGGGAGGAGAGCAAGAGGTAGGGAGAGATACAAGTGGGAGGAAAATATCGTAAGATGTGCAAGTTACAGTATATCAGAGTGCACCACCAAAGAAAGAGACAGATAGAGATGGAACTGCAGTATCTAACCCAAAAAAAATGCTCGCAAAGTGACTTAAATATAGAGTAAGGTAATGTTAACCAACCATCGTTTTTACAAAGCCCTGATGCGATTTCATCTATTTAGACAACTAATAGTTTAGCAGAGCACATATGACGCATAAAATTATATCAACACGCTATGATATCTGTACACATCCATAGTTCTTCACGCGTTTGTAACCACAATACACCTTGACATTTCCAACGAAATTAAACTTTTTAACCGCAGCTCATCTGTTCACATCCATCGTTATTTAATCGTTTAATCCCAGCAACATCCGTAAATATTCTTCACTTGTCAATCGTGTTTAACCACAATGATATCTATATATTCATCTTTCGTCAATCGTTTTTCTGTAATGTAACTTCCCATATTTATATTATTATTCTTTATACTACTTGTGTTCCCACTCTGTTAATCTGTAGCTGATCACATTCAAGATTAGTAATCTCGACAAAGATCTTTTGATCGAAACTATGATTTGTTCTTTATTGTGGGCTCTCAGTAAAACATATTTAACCGATTCTAATATTTAGTTTAAAAATTTATCTAGCTATATGGTACAAAGTTTTACCCGTCTCCCATGATTTCAATATTTGGCTCATAATCAAGAATTTGGTGGGTATATTTTGTACACAGTACAGTGGCTTGTCTGCAGTACCATAAAAATCCGCCGAAGAAGGATGTCTCGGGCCATTGGCGAAAATAAAACGGTGACACAACGCATTTCCATTCTCTGGACTACATCCTTCTGGAAATCTAATAGGACCATGGTCCTGCTACAAGAGATATCCAGTGGGAGTTTGAGAATGAACGCTGAAGGAGAAGAAGAAGTAACTCAAATTTCCCCTGGTTCAGATATCAGATAATCTTAACTCACTGGCAATACGATTGCCTTGGATGTATTAGTAATGTTCAGATATCAGATAATCTTAACTCACTGGCAATACGATTGCCTTGGATGTATTAGTAATGTTCAGATATCAGATAATCTTAACTCACTGGCAATACGATTGCCTTGGATGTATTAGTAATGTTCAGATATGCTTAAATTATATATAAGGGCCTATATATATGTGTACATTTACACACATATACACAAATACATACATTCATACACACGTGCATGCATGTAGATGGACATAGGTACGAGTATCTTCAATCTGAAAATCCATATGGAATAGCTATTTATTAAAAATATCCTTTCTTTAACTATATAGGTCAATGGTTCTCAACCGTTTTCTACTGAGGAAATCATTTCCTTTAATCAAAGCAGTCCTTTTTGGGACATATTTAAAAAAATAAAAATAAAGATAAGGCAAAGGTCATTGACTTTATGTGCAAGTCACCAAGATATTTTTTTAAGCTTCATCGTTATATTTCTTGTTTATCGTTCATGTGGCTCAATTCAATTCATGTGACCCACCTGAGCGGGAATTTCAAAATTTTTCTCCATGGCCCTCTTCAAGTCTCCGTGGCCTGTTAGAGGGGGGGGGGGGGAGGCTTGTGGCTCAAGTTTAGAACCACGATGTAGACGACAAACGAATTTTTTATGTTAAATAGTCTCAGAAGTCTGCCTCACCATTTGCACTTGCAATCCGTCTTCCACCAATCTGCGTGTTTCTATAGCCACGGCGGAGACAATATCAGCACGTGCATGCAAGAAATCCTGCTCGCGCAGGGAATCCGATTAACTGCTCAGCCGTCAAGATTGACTAGCAGTTATTAAATTTATCATCAACAGCACGAGTGTACACGTTTTGCACTAACGGAAAACTCTTTCCATTGTTCACAACGTCGTGTAGTTCTAGAAGGCTCCGTGTTTTTCTGTCTTCCTGTTGGAAACAATAGCACTCCTTGAAGTGAGTTGCAGACAGTTTCTAGAAAATGGTTGAGATCTCACAGTATTTCGTTTTATTTCACAGATCAAATCTTTATGCTCACCCGATGCTGATTTAATTATCTTCAAAACTTTCTTTTCAGTTTAATTGTGAATTTTTTTTAAGTCACTGTTTCTTTCAGTTACTGATAGAACTATTAGAAATGAATCAGTCTTCTGAAACTATATACTGCTCACACATTGATCTCTCCAACTCCCTGTTGCGAACCGGATAGTGCAGAACATAGTCATTGTCTGCGCAATTATGCTTTGCGTGCCTCATTCATTATGTCAGTTAAAACAGAAATTGTTTGACGTTTAAGCAGGCCGATTCCACGTGAACTGCCGCTCACTCCTGTCCCTTATTCTGGTCTGGAAATCACAATGACGTAACTAAATGGCATGGATCTATAGAGTGTAATCATGCGTGTTGAAATCAGGGTTCGATCCCCGTCTGATGTGCAACCATCTGTGATTAATCAATTCGTTTAGATCGTTCTACTGATGTTGATTCTAACACATGAAAACAAATTTAATGTTTGCCAATCTCGCTCCACACTTGTTATCAGATAGATTGCGTATATATAACAATTGCTTGGAATTTTAAGCAATCGTTCAGCAGAATAAATCGATTATTAAAGGATTGATCAAAACAAGAACTTTATTATAAGAGCTCCAATGATTTTAACACTGTCTAAATTCTGAGACATATGCTATTAGTAACAGATCCTTACACCAGCGTTCCTCAACCGGTGTCGGGCTGTGGCAACACGTCTATGGGGCCGTGAGATCTTATTCCTGAACTATAATGTTTTTTATTAATATATAGAAAATGTTCTCAATAATCCAAAGTATCCACCAACATTCTGTTCAATAACACCTCCACCCAGACTTGGCATCCTGAACCCCAGAATTGGCTGGAGTTGTGTGTGAACAACATGTGGACACCTCGGTGGTAGTGATTATCGTCCAGTCATCATCCACGTGAACAAAACAATAATTATAAGATCAACTAAGCCAAGATGGAACTACAAGAAAGCAAACAGAAGCATTTATAAATACAGAACAAATCCACTCACAAGAGACTACAAGTAACAGGCATAGTTGTCAACACAATTGTCAGGGACTTTAATAAAGGAATACTTAAGGCAACTAAGGATAGAATACCAAGAGGAGCGAGGACTAATTAGGTAACAGTACATAATAGAATCAATCAACACATTCCAAAAACTAGTGAAAGAACGACTGAAGAAAACATGAAGAACACTGACAGAGAAGTAACCGTCCTAACAGAATCACATCAAATTACATAAGACCAAAGCAAAGTTCATTTAAGAGAGAGAGAGAGAGAGAGAGAGAGAGAGAGAGAGCGAGAGAGAAACTAGTGAGAGCAAAAACCACAAAGAATATTACTCTGAAAATAAAGGAAGAAATTTGTGGAAACAAACCAAGCAAATAAATAATGATAGCAACTCTCAGCGGCAAACAATTGCACTGGAAGATACAGATAAACTACACACTGGTAAGCAAGACACAGACATGCTTGCAGAATCCTACAGAAAAGAAATCACCACAACCATCAATGCATGCAGTCAATGAAATATTCGTCAATAAATAAAAAACTGTAGGAACAGCACAAACTGTCCAGAAGCCATGACTAACCCATTTACGTTAGAAGAACTAAAAGTATCTAGAAGG
Source organism: Meghimatium bilineatum (assembly GCA_034231615.1). Classification (NCBI taxonomy): domain Eukaryota; kingdom Metazoa; phylum Mollusca; class Gastropoda; order Stylommatophora; family Philomycidae; genus Meghimatium; species Meghimatium bilineatum. Next base: position 100,995,934 of record CM067299.1, read on the forward strand.
AAACTAAAACATAGAAAATTACCAGGATCAGGCGGCATCCCCAATGAAATGTTTAAAATTCTAGAACATTCAGCAATATATAAATTATTACACAATAACAGTTGAGGTACAAGCAATGTACCACAGCCATGGAGAGAAGCGCTCATGTTTTCTCAAGGATAAATAGAAGCCTAACAAGTTGTGTCTGCAAGACAATGGAAAGCATCGTCAACAGAAGATTAAAATAGTACCTAGAATCAGAGAAACTATTCCGAAATACAGAAAGTTAAAGGCAGCAGACTCAAGAGAGGAAAGTCGTGGATGGGGCGTGCTGAGGATGTCATACGAAGCGTGTGCAGATTACAGGATGTGGCAGCAGTTGCGGAATGGATAGGTCTACCCTCAGATTTCGAAACTTGTTTGAGAGTAGTAATATCACTTAGCAAGGAATGCAGAGAATGGTGTCCCACAGCTCTGGAGAAAGAAGTGCAGGCTTTAATCAGTGAGAATACCAAAGAGGGGGATGTGATTATATACACTTATGTATCTGTAATTAGGCATGCTTGAGCCTTTACAGCTCAGTGCGCAGGTAAAACGATCAAGGAGGAAAATGGTGCCTTTGTGGTCATTACGAGTAGTATGACCATGGAGACTATGGCGGTGACCAATGCATTTGAGTGGCTACGCACACAGAAGGCAACGCATGTCTGCATCTTGAGTGACTCTTTGAGTATGATTAAGAAGGTACAAGTGGGTCTCGTTCGCGAACAGTGGATTGAGGCCTTGAGAAAGGCGAGCTTGAAAATGGTTACATTTATTTTCGTGCCGGGACATGTGGGCGTTCGAGGCAATGAAATAGCGGATCAATTGGCATCGTGCGCGATTGTGGCACAGGGCGATGGGGCAATGGATCGCGCTGACATTTTGAACTCCTTAAGAGATATAACACGCGAGAGTGAGACTAATGTGGATGATGATTCCTTTTCAATGGCTAGGATTAAAGATCAGGGATTGAAATGCGGTGTTGCTAGAGGTGAACATTTTGGAGGGCGCAGAAGAATGATGGTCAACCAGCATAGAACCGGTACTGTCAGCAGAAGTGTAATGGCGGATGCACTCAAGGAGAGATCGGCGCAACTATGGATGTGTCCAGTTTGCAGTGATGATGATCCGACGACTAACTAACTAACTAACTAGAGAAACTATTATTGCCAGAACCTTTTAATTTAGAGAGTGCAACAGCACAGAAGATTTTTAAAAACATGCCTTCATAGATAATTGAAAATGAATTTAGAAAATTAAGAAACATTTTGCCCCATGGATATGCCTCTTAAAAGCCTTTGACACTGTCTTGAAAGGTGAACTGATAGTAACGATGCAAAGGAAAGGAATCAGGAGTAACATGGATAAATGGATACGATACTTCCTACACAATGGGAAAGAAAGAATTACCATGGATTGGAATTACCATGGATTGGAAGGCCACAACAGCAAGGGAAGTTTCATAAATTAAAACAGTTCTTCAAGGTTAACTCCAATTCTCTGGTTCTTGTTTTCATAAATGATTTAGTCTGCGAACTGCCAAAAAGAGTGAGAGCAGAAATATATGTTGATTACTTCGTGGTGTTGTGTGTAGAAGATCACCTAAAAATCGTAAACAAGAAAATAAAACAACGGACAACATACTAACATGGGCAGAGATATGAATGGTAAAGATCAATGCATACAAATTCTCAATAATACTCTTCATGCTCTCAAATAAGGACAAAGCAGGAGAGATAAAATTCGGAAATACACGTATACAAACAGAAGAGAAGCCGCTCTGCTTGGGCACTACACTAAATAAGAGATTGACATGGGGGTCTCACATTAACAATAGATGCAAAAGTAGGAAAGAAACTTGCTATTGTCTATTGTCTTTCCCCATGTGAATGACTGTTCATCGCATTCACACTTGCCGTTAAGCGTAAGGGTGGGAGCTTAAGCTGTCATTCCAAGGCCAGATGTGTCGCCGAGGTTGCATTTAGTCCATGTTTGTTCAAGGCTATCTTGGATGTTTTCTTTCCACCGTTTTCTTGGTCTACCTTTGGCTTTACGCCCGTATATTCTTGTATTATAAGCTAAAATTGGTATTTGGTTTGGAAACTTGCTATCCAGACGAAATTGGATGGAACACGTTGAGTGGGAGAGGGGGCCGATGAAGCAAAATTAAAGAAGATATGTACATGTACAATTATACCAGTACTAAAATACGAATTAGCAACATGGACTTCAGCAGCTAATTCCTGGCTACATAATACTAAAATACGGATTAGCAGTATGGACTTAGCAGCTAATTCCTGGCTACATAATACTAAAATACGGATTAGCAGTATGGACTTAGCAGCTAATTCCTGGCTACATAATACTAAAATACGGATTAGCAACATGGACTTCAGCAGCTAATTCCTGGCTACAGAATACTAAAATACGGATTAGCAACATGGACTTCAGCAGCTAATTCCTGGCTACAGAATACTAAAATACGGATTAGCAACATGGACTTCAGCAGCTAATTCCTGGCTACAGAATACTAAAATACGGATTAGCAACATGGACTTCAGCAGCTAATTCCTGGCTACAGAATACTAAAATACGGATTAGCAACATGGACTTCAGCAGCTAATTCCTGGCTACAGAATACTAAAATACGGATTAGCAACATGGACTTCAGCAGCTAAATCCCGACTACAAATTCTGGACACGGTATAAAATCAAACACTTCGTCTTATCGCAGATGTCATGAAGATCTCTCTCATAAATGAAATGGGGAAAAAAACATTACAAGCATTACTCGTTTACCAAATGAGGCGGGATACTAAGATCATGATCCACTCAGAAAGTATACGAGGATTCCAGTACACCCAATGAAGACCAGATTCGCTGACCTAGCCAGTAGAAGGCTGAATAGAAGCAGTTTGATTCTATCTTATCTGTGTGATGTATCTACAGAACTCTGTCCTCACTACCACTCTGTAAACATCTCTGCTCTGTGCAAGTTTTCCAGCTTCTTCCAGTGTCATGTTCAGAAGGTCTCCGATATTGTGTGTCCATCGTTGTCTTGGTCTGTCTCATCTTTTCTTTCCTATAGCTTTGCCCTCCATGATCAATCTTTCTAAACCAGTGTGTCTCTTTATATGTACGAAACATGTTAGCTCGAGTTTTTATAGTTTTCCTCTATAAGCCAGTCATCTTTTATGTTCAAGTTCTTGCGGACGTCTGCGTTGGTTCGTCTCTTTGCCCATAATATTCTTAAGACCTTTATATAACATTTCATTTCGAATGTCAATATTTTCTTTTTCATTGCGGATATCACTGCCCACTTCTCACAACCATATGTTACCGCTGCAAACAATATAGCTTCTCATAGTTATAATTTAGTTTCTTTGTTTGCCCTTACTGTAGATTTTTTATTTATGATGTTTTTGTGGGATCAATGCTAATCTTTTTCTGATCTGTGCAGAGCATTACCCCGTGGTGTTGATGGCTGATCCAAGATATTCAAAGTTTCTGACATTTTCTAGTTGTTCTTTATCAGTTACTGTTGTATGTGAGTGTTTATCTCTGCTCATATGCACTATTTGTCTTTTTTGCATTGATGACAAGATTTTGTGTCTCGCTATAATGTTTGACAGACAGAATCATGCGTTCTAAACCTGTGGGGGGGGGGCCTCCTTGATATGATAGTAGTGTCATCTACATACCTAATTTCTGAAATCTCATGTCCTCTGATATTAAACGGTTGAAACTGTTCATAACGTGGAAAACATGAAACTGTTCTCGTCCATTTCACACGATGTTTTCTGCGTGTATATATATATATTGAACAGATATTGTGAAATGATTCATCCCTGTTTGACTCCTTTTTGAATATCAACAAATCCATTTCTTCTTCAAGGCGGACATACGACTGTTGTTCCAGCTAAAGAATTTTAATGAGCGATATGAAGTGGTTTGGGAAGCCAATATTTCAGTTATGTTTCATAATTTCTTGTGTTTTACGCAGTCAAATGCCTTTGAGTAGTATATGAAACGGATGAATATTTCTGCATTGAAATCTCTGCATTTCTCTAATATATTTCTCACGTTGAAGTTGTGATCCCTATTACCTCTGTTCTGTCTAAAACCTGCTTTTGCTATATTGATTTCTCTGTTCATATGTTATTTCATTATTTTCATGATTATCTTCATAAGTATCTTGCTGGCATGACTGATCAATTGTTCTTTAACTTCTGCAGTTTCAAGTTGCCCTTTTCCGGAATTAGTATATATACTGATCTTTTCCAATTTTTTGGGCATATTCCACTTTTCCAATCTGTTGGCCATATTTCACTTTTCCAGATCTTAACACAGGAAGCATAATAAACTTGGACAGTTTTATTCAACGATCACAAAAACTAAACAGAGAACACAAAGATGAATCACCAGACATGACAAACGAAATAACACAAATACTTTTCCTAGTTTCGTGGGAGCAATATCAAAATTTCACTATCAGAACCAGCATAAACAACAGACTAGGAAATAGCTAATTATTCTTCAAAAGAAAACAAAAGTAAGCAACATGATTGAAGATTCGTATCCCAGGAAACGTTGATGCACGTATATAATAATGGTCAACAGCTAAAACAGTGAGGAACGGAAGTGCTGGAGTATACATAAAATGTCCAGAAAAATAAAATGTTTATGTGTTCATCAACGGGAAACTATTCTGCGGAAATACATGCTCTAAGCATTTTTGCGGAAATAATTAAAAAACACATCACGCATGTCAAAAGGTATTTCTTACTGATGCCCTGTCTATCCTACATGCTCCTGACAGCGATAAACTGCCAGACATGACGAGAGTCATACAAGAAGTTAACATCCATAGAAGGGTAGTACTAAGTCAATACAATCCCATTGGGTATGCTTATACCACGATATGAAACGGTACATTTGCTAGCAAAATGACAAGCTATAGAAGTATCAAGAAATCTCCCAGGAAAAGAGGACCCTCATCAGAACTATTAGAAAAGACAATTATCACTATCTCAACAGAACTAAGCAAGTTATCGTCTTCCGCATTAAGACAAGAAACAGCAGAAGAAAGAGCCACATAGATAGATTAAGGGATAAAAGTTCCAGTGTCGGGTAGCAACCCTAAACAGGAAATGGGTGGCTGGGGTAACACAAGAAAAATATCAAAATGAACTAAAATAAGTATAAGTGCAACCAAAATAATTCATAAAATAACATAACAACGAGACACAGTGATAGGCGACGTTTCGACTAAAAAAGTCTTCACAGGGACAGACAAAAACCACAGTAAACCAATCTTACATAGAGACACAAATGGTTGTGATAGGAAGGACAATAGCGAATGTAGGACGAAGGAAGCAAAGATAGGGCAGCATGACAGGGGAGAAAAGGTGTGAGGGGAAGATAGTGGTCAGTAAGGAGGGGGAAATGCACTGAAGAAGTGAAAATAGATAAGATATAATGACAGTAAAATAAAATATAATTAATTTTAAAATACTTATCTCGAAAACAGTTGGTGTGGAAAAAAAAAAGTATGAAACCAAGATGTTAAATAGCAGACAGTGGCCAGCTCCCACGACGCGGAGACGAGAAAAGCATATCATCGAGCAATAAGAGGCAATAAATCGGACAAAGGACGAATCAACAAGGACAGGGAGTTAAGAGAACGCGCGGCAAAGAAGAACCTAAGCGTAAGGCATGGAGGTGGAAGCTAAAACGAGGGGGGGTATCAATATCCATGACTCGAACCAAATAGCCATCACGGAAAAGCGTGTCGTAAGAAGGTATCAAAATAAAGGGCTGATATAGAGAGACGTGGGAAGAAGGTGCCGGAGAAAAGGTGTAGGTGGAGAGTAAAGGGACACGAAACAAAGGCTGTGGCGGATGGAAGCAGACCCGGATCTACAGCCAAGGCATGTAAAATGGTAGGATGGCGCAAGAGGAAGTGTGGTATCGATTTGTCGTAGGTGACTAGTCAGTGTCATCAGACCACCATGTTGTGGTCAGTGGAAGTTGGTGTGGCAGAAGTCCCGATGAAATATAACGAAAGATGAACCAAGATCACAACCGCAACGACAAGCACTTTTTAAGCCAGGTGTTGGGAACTGTGACCGGTCGCATAAACCGAGGATGATATAAGTATGAGCTTGCCGCACGTTGCAACCCTTATGTGGGTATTGCTCTCACTGTACACTAACTCATCTATAAGGAACAACGATCAACTGACAGAACCTCGAACAACCAATACACAATCCCTTAGTGCCGCGTACCGTGGGGTGGAAAATGTCAGATGAAACGGGATCACATGATAAAGACGTCAGTAAAAGAATGACTACGCTATACCGTGATCATCTACAATATAGAGGAGGGGGGTGGCGAATAACAGCAACACTGTTTACTTTCCATGCATGTCGTAAGAGGTTATGGGGTGGAATTGGCTTCCTATCCCACATATGGTCAAAGTGAGACAGAAGACTGTACATACAAGACAATCGTCACTGTAATATAGAAGTATGAAAGTTCAAGACATTGGTTATCAACCTTTTTGTGCAAGTAACCCTCTTTGAAGACAGATATTTCTCCATACTCTAATGGAACATTCAAAATTAATGTCGTTGACGTTCTCTACAGAGCACCTATGCGTTTTATAGTTTACAGAGTACCAAGGCTTTTTATAGTTTACAGAGTACCAAGGCTTTTTATAGTTTACAGAGTACCAAGGCTATTTATAGTTTACAGAGTACCAAGGCGTTTTATAGTTTACAGAGTACCAAGGCTTTTTATAGTTTACAGAGTACCAAGGCTTTGTATAGTTTACAGAGTACCAAGGCGTTTTATAGTTTACAGAGTACCAAGGCTTTTTATAGTTTACAGAGTACCAAGGCTTTGTATAGTTTACAAAGTACCAAGGCTTTTTATAGTTTACAGAGTACCAAGGCTTTTTATAGTTGATAGAGCACAGAGGCTTGTTTAAGGTTTATAGACATATATCATTCAAACAGTAACCTTGCTGTGGTTCCCTAGAAGTGTTTATGCCACCCCCCCCCCCCCCTCAAAAACAATGTGGACGAAAAAAAAATCCGTGTTCCCTTCCAAATCTCAATGACCCTCAGATTGGATAAATGGTCCACATTGGGAACCACTGATGTAAGAAACAACTATTCTCAAATAAAGTCGCCGTGAGAGGGATTGGGGGGGGGGGGGAAGGGAGTAAGAAAAGAGAAAGAGAGTTCTCATTACATAAATATGAAAACATGTAATAGTTTCTCACAAATGATATGTGACTTACTGAAAGTACAGAGACTGGTTTAGAAAAGAAATTTAGCAGACGACGAAGAGTGCTGTTGCTAATTTTACTCTCCTTGAAGTTCAAAAATAAATATATATTAATACAATACATAAAGAAATTGACGGTAACACCTGCGTAGGAAGACGTTTGATGGCTTTACAATAATTCAGGGGCGTAGTCAAAGTATACCACACGTAGGTGGACTGTTAAATTAAAGTATTAACCAGTTGCGCTAAGAAAATATGCGCATGAAACAGGGAGAAGTTTTAGATTTAAAAATACGGTACAGAGCAGGTAGTCGATATTTCATTGATTTCTGTATGGATTATAGAGACTGTTACATTTACAAAAGTAGATGGTGTCGAAGAATGCCAGTATAATATAGGATCAGGTGACGGTGGGAGAATGCCAGTAAAATATAGAATCAGGTTTTGTGGGAGAATGCGAGTATAATATAGGACCAGGTGACGGTGGGAGTATGCCAGTATAATATAGGATCAGGTAGGAATCGAAGAATGGCAGTATAATAAAGGATCAGGTGGTGGTGGGAGAATGCCAGTATAATATAGGATTAGATGGCGGTGGGAGAATGCCAGTATAATATAGGATGAGATGGCGGTTGGATAATGCCAGTATAATAAAGGATGAGATGGCGGTGGGATAATGCCAGTATAATATAGGATTAGATGGCGGTGGGAGAATGCCAGTATAATATAGGATGAGATGGCGGTGGGATAATGCCAGTATAATATAGGATGAGATGGCGGTGGGAGAATGCCAGTATAATATAGGATGAGATGGCGGTGGGATAATGCCAGTATAATAAAGGATGAGATGGCGGTGGGATAATGCCAGTATAATATAGGATTAGATGGCGGTGGGAGAATGCCAGTATAATATAGGATGAGATGGCGGTGGGATAATGCCAGTATAATATAGGATTAGATGGCGGTTGGAGAATGCCAGTATAATATAGGATGAGATGGCGGTGGGAGAATGCCAGTATAATATAGGATGAGATGGCGGTGGGAGAAAGCGAGCATAGTATAGGATCAGGTGGGGATGTTTGTTTTGTTAAATAACAAGTACTATTATGGCGAGGTACGCTACTTTCAACCGAAGACATTAGTTCAATTTCCTTATATTAGTATTTTTAACCATCAAAAAGTAACGGAGGTCTCAGTTCTGGTAATCCAGTCACCGCGACCTCTGGAGATAGAATACAGACATTAGGTGGCGATGTGTATCAGAGTGTTTGCATTATATCGTTTCTCAGAAGTGTTTGCCTTATATACGAATTATACTCGCAGTTTGTTAGAAATGCAACTCTTAAGGATTTTCCTTGAATAGAAGAGCAAAGGATACTGTAGCGGATTAGTACAGAGCATGTCTTTCGCGACCAAGGTACCGGATTCCAACTCCACCGTTGGTAATTGCGCATTCGGTACCTTCAGAAAGCAATGGGAAACTACTGAACGTATTTATAGTGCATAGAAAATCAACACATTTTAAAAATGATGGGATGACAGCTACGTCCTGAATAGGATACGCTACTAATTTTTTTTAGTAGAAAAGGAACGAGTTTAGTCAGTCTTCTACGTGATCTATTATCATTAGTCCTCTTCATAATTTCACAATAGAAACGACTTTTTTATGTGGTTTGGAGTTATTTTAAAGATGCCATATACAGGAACACATCAGTTCTCCAGATAAATATAGAACCAGCAAAGATAGCTCTAAATGTACAAATAAGGAGAGAGAGAAATCAGGAGAGCACTCCACCACTAAAGTTAAACGGTATGGGAAAATTGCAAGACTGAATTCAATCAGAAGCCACGAAAACAGAAATACAAGCAATTACAGAAATGTTTTGTCAGCTTTTCTCATCTCTGGGAAATGTTTTGTCAGCTTTTCTCATCTCTGGGAAATGTTTTGTCAGCTTTTCTCATCTCTGGGAAATGTTTTGTCAGCTTTTCTCATCTATAGGAAATGTTTTGTCAGCTTTTCTCATCTCTGGGAAATGTTTTGTCAGCTTTTCTCATCTCTGGGAAATGGAAAGTGGGATATTTTATATAAAACAATCACAGAAAGGAAATGTGGCTAAATGCCATAACTAGAGAGGTATAACATTATTGTAGAGGTATAACATTACTGGATGTGGCCAGAGAAAATCCTGAATAGATAAATTTTGGAACTCCTAAAAGATGAGATAGATGGGGAATTACGGGAGGAGCAGGCAGAATTTCGAGAAAAATTCAAGCGCAAACCACACATGGACACTTGTTATAGAGCAATCTGAGGAATATCAGACTCCGTGTGCACATTTTACAGACTTTGAAAACGATTTGATAGTATAAATTTTACATTGATATGGGAAGTACTGAGATATTATGGAATACCAAAGACAAATTATACAGGAATTCTATTTGCAAGTCACTTTCACGGTAACCTACACAGGTAAGTTGTCAGAACCCGTTTAAAGTTAAAACAGGAGTCAAACAAGTTTACTACACCCAATAATCTTTCTACTGGTCTACTGGTTATATATTGATCATGAGACAAACTAATAAAGGAAGAAAATATAAACCGAATTGCTGAAGTTGTATATGTCAGACCGAAATGCGCAGATATAGCATCTAAGCTGTAAACTATGACACAACACATCCGTTCTCCAGATTATATTATGCTAATCTGCAAGAGTTTAACAACGAACACAATTAGTAGGAATACAGTGCACATTTGATAAGCAATTACAGGGTCTGAATTTTGCAGTTTACCTATGTCTACAATCATTGAAACAACAGGACATGCAGAAAAAGGCAAAGACCGACTGATGGAATATGCAGAATAAATTGGACTTGAAATCAATGTACGTAAAACAAAGGAAATGAAAATTAATTAATCACAAAAAAAGAACTTTCACATGTGATCAAGGATGAAATTACGACATGTCCAGCAAACCGGATTTTAGTGTTAACAGATAGCTACTCTAGATATTGTGCAAGAGCTTAAAGAAAGTTAGAAAATTAATCAAAGATCGGAATAACAGCAACTTACAGGCACAAATATCAATCAGGAGCTAGACAAGGGTGTATCGTATCATCATTATCGTTTATTAATATGGGTAGTATTACAAAAACTGTAAAAAAAATATTTAAAAAACACCAGACGCTTACCAGCCCAACGACTTAACTGAACTATTCTTTGCTGACGAAGTGTCTCCACAGTTCAAGTGAAGATCCACAAAATCATATAAATCTACTCAACGAAAGCTGTCTCAATCACAGCATAATCAATCTTGTCTGTTGTGACTATGTTCTCCAAACCTCATTGTCTCATGAAATGGCCATAAAATGAAGATTCTCTTTTTCTTATATTACTGATTAAGGTCCGTTTCGCATTTGACTCTTTCAACACCACCATATAACAGCTAGTACAAATGGTAAAATGATTGTCAAACACAACAGAACATATAAAACAAACTACTTCTAGTATGAGAATGGAAACTGAGATTCTTACTGCAGTTTTTCAACAGCTGAGACTCATTTTACTAGGGGACTTATAGTATCTGATTCTCAGTCTATGCTTCAAAAGATTCAAAACTTTCGTTGTTGGTATGCGTGGACTATACAATCTGATCCAACCTTCAGAGTGTCACATGGATTTACTGCCCTGGAATTACTAACATTTTTCGGAAATGAGAGAGCAGGTAGGCTTGTGTTGAATGCACCTATAGTTGGTGAATTCAGAATGAATGAGGGGGCACTTGGCCATTGCTTGAAGCCCCCAGTTCAATGTAGACACCAGTATAGATCATGCATCTAGGATACGATTGGAATAATGTGATATTCAGTGACACTATCACAATTGGGTGTCTGTGGGGCAGATTGATGATTTAGTTCAATCAGCGAGTAACGGGAACCGACAGTATACATACACCTCAATATTTTCTTGGGAATATGGATCACATATAGGTTTGCCCAAAATGTGGGACATCGATTCATAGTCATCAATAAATAACAATGAACCTAATTGGAGTTCATTGGCAAAGAAGGATGAGAAGTTCTGCGTGTAGATAACATAATCACTAAGGCCAGATTTGTTTACAATACTCTACGCTCAGCATAGTATTCGTCAACATTATTCAATATTATCCCAGGGACAAAAACAATATGGCTGTTTAATTACAAATGGGAAATCTGAATTTTTAGTTGTTTTTTTTTTTTACTTCTAAGCAATGACAGCCTACTTTGAAAGTAATGGCAACCTACGGGTATATTGTGCCTAGAAATCTCCAATGGATTATGCCTTCGAGCTGAAATGCTACAGGAAAATACTTAGAATATCATGGAAGGATAAAATCAGAAACTCAGATATTATAAACACATTGAATATTCCAGAGTGTTGGTTTCTAAACACAATAACAAAAAGAAAACTATGCCTGTTTGGTCATATAAAGAGACATAACTGTTTAGAAAGACAAATAATGGAGGGAAGAGTACCTGGGAAGAGGAGAAAAGGCAGACCAAGAAGACGATGGACTGACGACATTAAAGATAACATGAATACATCGCTAAAAAATGCACGCCACATCGCCAAAGACATAGAGAGGTTCAGAGAGTTCATTTGGGAAGACAACGTTCTGGAAGGAATACGTCACATGACACAAGCAATGACACGGTACCTACACAAACACATCCAAACGGCCGATTTGTATCAATAGATATCTCCGTCGTTTACTTGACACTAGATAGATGGTCAGATCGGTACAAAATGATGTTGTGGTAGAGAACACATCAGTGCCCGGTAGAAGTAGAGATAAAAAGTAGAAAATAGAGATGGACACACCTTCAACCCTGACAACATAACCAGATAGGGCTGGACTGTGACACACAGAGAAAGAGGAGAAAAAGAAAACCGAGGAACATCTGAAGAAGAACAGTAAAGGAAGAGACCAAATCAATTTGGACCTCATGGAAACAGATGAAGAGAATAGTTACTGCAGAGACATCATTGAAGAATGACGGTTACCGCACAGACATCGTTGAAGTATGACAGTTACAGCACAGACATCGTAGAAGTATGACAGTTACAGCACAGACATCGTTGAAGTTTGACAGTTACAGCACAGACATCGTTGAAGTATGACAGTTACAGCACAGACATCGTTGAAGTATGACAGTTACAGCACAGACATCGTTGAAGTATGACAGTTACAGCACAGACAAGGTATAGAAGAGTGACATCAGTCATATATTCCTATTAACTTCATCACTGTAGCAATTTTAAAAACAGCTTCGTAACTAACAAAAAATATGATAGTGACTTCATAAGTAAAATAATTTCTCACACAGAAACAGCGATAACAAGAGCATAAAAAATTATTCAGTCTTTAGAAGTTAGAGAATCCAACAACTGCATTAGTGGCCCGGTGATTCTTACGGACAGAAATGTGATCAGACAAACGCGTCTAGTCAACCATGCTTCATTTATTTATGTTGCCGAAAGAAAGCACGCAGCTATTGCCGCTATTCAAAGAACACGTGGTCTTGCCTGATCTTCTACGCTAGCATAACAATTTCCATGTTAAACACCTGTCCACATTGAGACATCAATTCATAACTGCTTCGGTTTCCGTAAAGGGAACCCCGATTAAAGAGCACATCGTTCTATTCAGCACGTTAACTTGCAAGTCAGATTTTCGCATCTTGGTTCTATTCATCGTCATTTCTTATAAATCAACTGACAGAATTCAAAATTAACCTTTGAAACTTATTCAGATATTAATATTTATGAAATTCACGTTAGACGTCCGTGTATGGTAAGACCACCCTAGATTCGTGTTCTGAACCGGAACAAAATGACCCTTAGTTATGAAGTGTTGGATTTTATGTTATAGAACCCGTGCCGTATTTATTGAAGTGTAGTTTAATCCGTATAGAAAAACTGACTAATACACCCACAGTATTAATGGTTTACTTTTCATGTAATGTGTCGGCAGATCCGTCATCTACTCAAATAGAATTTCATTACACATACACTTAATAGCGGCAATGTTTATCTTTCTCTTTAGTTGCTATTTATTTATTCAATCCTGTATTGATCATGCAGTGTTACCAGTTGTATTATGCGTTTATTGTCTGTTTAGTGTGCTTTTTAGTTCCAATTTTGAATTAAGTAAGTGCTTGTCATTAACAGGTGTCAAATACCAGAATAATTTTCATAGCGCAATTCCGTAAAGCGGTTGTCTAACGTATATGCAGAAAAGAATGAGCTCCCTTTACACTTACCAGATACCATGACTGTCAACTTTCAGATGGTACATTCTGCTTTGCTGCCAAAAAATAAACCTGTAACAATGTGTATTTCCGCTCAAAATACCTATAACATTTTGTGTTGCAGCCTAAAATACCTCTAACATACTGTATTCCTGCCCAAAATACCTATAACATTCTCTATTGCTGTCCAAAATACCCTTAGCATACTGTATTGCAGCTCAAAATACTTCTGATTTTTGTAGTATTACTACCCAAAACTACTCATAATAATCTGCTATCTAAAATATTTCCAACTTTTCCCCCAAAGTTATATTCATATCCTACATAAAATGTTCAGGAAAGGAAAAATTGTGATGGGCATATTCAATGAAATGTTAGTATTTTCTGCACAAGTACAGAAACTCATCATCATCAAGTGCCGTCTCTGCAACGAAGGTTGGTTGCAACTATCTCCAACATCTCCTGTCTCTAGTTTTGTTGATGCACTCTGCTAGACTGTCACCTGTCCATCTCGTGATGTTACTCTCCCACTTGTGTCTCTGCCTACCTCTAGCTCGGCTCCCTTCGATTTATTTCCTGTAATAAATATTTCTTCCTATTAAGTGTTGTTAGAACATCTTTGTTTGTTTTCTTCTCTTTCCATGATGTTCTCCCTATTCTTCTATATATCAAATCTCAAAGGCACCAATTCTGTCAGAATTGTTTGTCTATTGTCCATGTTTCTGAGTCATACATCTATCCATAAGAATAGATGTCCATTAAAAAAATTCTAATTTTTAGTTTGTAATTTGTTTAGATGTTAGTATTTTCCTCATGTCATTGGAAGTGCTTTTAGCCATTCATATTCTCCTTTTAACTTACGTTTCACATCTGCCATCATTTGTTATTATGTGTCCAAGATATTGATAATGTTATACTTGTAGTTTCTCTCCATGTATTGTTATGTTTAGCACCTGTTCTTCTGTAACTTTGCTGATGACCATGGGTTTTTTAAATGTTTATATCTTCTTTACTTGATATAAGTATATATATATATATATATATATATTTAGCATATTCTTTACTTGATTTATCTACTTGGTCTATTAGTCTCTGTAACCCATGCTCACTTTCTGCTAAAAAAAACTGTCATCTGCATATCTCAAGTTGTTAATTATTTTCTCACTAATTAATCTTGAGTCCTATCATTCCTTCCATATGTTCAAAGTTTTTCATTGTGTAGATATTAAATATGCTGGGTGATAAAATGAATTCTGATCTTACCCCTCTTTTTACTTCTATGTATGGCGAGTAGCTGTTTTTAAGTATCCGCTCAAGAACAGGTTCATCTACTAATTTGTACCCTACAGTCTTCCGTATTAATATCCGTCACTCCTACATGTCGATATTTTGTCGTCCGTCAAATTGTCAGGTGTGTTGAATTGTTTCTGTCTCTTCAGTTCTTATATCACTATTTCATTTATTTCCTCCCCGACTTCTGACATTTGTGTCCTCAAATAATATCGTCATGTATCATTGGCTATGCCGTACCCCCCTCCCCTTCTTTTCCTGTATTTGGAGGGGGAAGGGGTGTGAAGATGTCCGCTCTAGGCTCTACTCTTAAGGGCTTATTAGAAGGTTCCTAAACAGTAGAAAGTATTATACATTGAATAGGTTGTTATTTTTCAAAATGTCCGGATTGAATACGATGTCTGCGACAGAAATTGAACCTGGTGTCTTGGTGGTGCCAGATGTGCATGTGTCTTAACACCACAGAGCAGGATAGTGTACATTGTCATGTGTTGCTCATATATTGACTGATTACTCGAGTCCTATATAATAGTCTTATTATTCCATTGGGAGTTATCTGGCTAAAGTGACATAATTTGAATTTTACGTAATTTGGCTTGGTAATTTCGTATACTTTTGTGTGGCCAGCCAATGAAAATCACAGGAAAAGTCAAGTTGCGTAACATTAGAAGGATTCCCTTAATCTACAAGGCTCAATTTTTCATTAGTTTAATTCACTTAGTTCTACAAGTCTCAATTTTTCGTTAGTTCTTGATTCTTGATTAGAAACTGGCCTCACAGCACGTGGGGCATTCCCATAAGTACTCCGCGCTCTGTTCCAGCAGCCATTCGACTAGATGGTGTTTCGAGTCTAATGCTGCCGAAACAGACGTCGACATCAGGGCACAACTCCGGTCCTTGCGGCAGGTTTCTTTGTTGTTCCCCCCACCCACGCCGTGCCCGTAACTAGTTCAAGAACAACGTTGGCCTGTCGGAACAACATGGTAACTGTTATCGAAGGTTACGACTACGGGATTGTATAGACGACGTGCCTTGAAGCTTCTATAAGAAGGTAACCTTAATATAAAGGCATGTCATCTACTACGTTTTTCTGTTGCATGGTTGGTTTATCTAGTGAGCCATTGGTGAGACCTACAGACGCAACCACCTGCGCATTTTCGTTAGTTTAATTTACTTAGTTCTACAAGTCTCAATTCTTCGTTAGTTTAATTTAATAAATTCAATCTTTCCGTGATATTTTTTTTTCAAGTTTCAATTAGTGCATGTTTTAACTTCATAATTTTTAATGTATAAAGTTATTTTAAAATCCAGGACTTTACATTTTATTTTCACCAATCTAAAAGTGAATATTTTTGTACATATCTTTTCGAGAAATGTCTAATTGTAAACATGTTTTAATCTATTAGGACTCATCTTTAAATATTTATTCTCACAAAGTTTCCGTCTTTAAATGTTTTGATTGTGGACGTTTTTGTTTTGATTGTATACGTTTTTGTTTTGATTGTAGACGTTTTTGTTTTGATTGTAGACGTTTTTGTTTTGATTGTAGACGTTTTCAGCAGAAACCAATTAAACATTATTTTACCACACAAATGGATGTTTAGTATATTACGGAGGCATCTTAGGTGGATATGCTTGATGCACACTGTCCATGATTGACAGGCATAAATAATTGATGGTATTGATGCTGCGTGCAATACTATGAGTTCGTTGGTATCTGTTACTCTCCGTCTTTCCTATATATTGTTCGCAGTCTTCTAGTTTTTACTGTACGAGTCTCACATGTGATATGTGTTTATATGTCAGAATTTAAAAGCTATATATACACCAGAATGATAAAACAATGCAAATCTAAGACTATTGTCTTCGTCACATACGACTGACCCTATTTTTTCACTGATTAGGAATCAAATGATGTTTTGTTTACGTATTTTATATGTTTGGTCGTTCAAACACAACTTTATATTGCTTCCTATCAACTGAGAATTCATTAAATCAATAAATAAAGTACCGTGCCGAGTGGCATCGGCGATCATATTTCTCCAACAGCTCTATGTCTCTTGTGTTGTTAATAAGTTCAGATGTGACATCTGGTTGTGTCATAGTGACAACCGAGCCAGACATTTCTCTCTCTGTTCTCCTGTGTCCCTTCTCTCTTTTATCTTTCCGGTGGTGGTTACTAAATGTTTGAACTTTTGCTTTTCTCATCATATGTCCTAAACCTCGTGACTGTCTGCTTCTAATTTTTGCTATATTTTGTCTTTTTACTCCAGCATCTCTGAGGATTTCTTTATTTTTTTATTTTTTTTCAATGAAATTTCCATCATTCTTTTCAAAAAATACATCTGGGGTTTTAGAGTTAATTAATAAAAGTTCGATCACCAGAAATGACTGAATTTTTTATCTGTCTGATTGTAAATTTAAAAACTCACACTCAACTTGACGTGGCGACAGCAAGGCCATGCTGCCTTTAACGCACACGCCACTCGAATACTCCCTGTACCTCAACAAATGGGGGGAAATACAGTGAGACAGTTTTTTGTGGTTTTTTTAAACAGGAAGATATCACAATATTTTTTATTTTCCTAATTTTATTCTGAAGATCTCTTTTGCAAATAACTATATTGTTTATGTTTAAATTCATTTCAGGTATGGTTTCAAAATCGCCGAACAAAATGGAGGAAGAAGCACGCCGCAGAAATGGCTACTGCCAAAAAGAAACAAGAGCAAGCAGAAGATATGGACGATAACTCCGAGCCAGAGGATGAAAACGGTGATCAGATTTTAAAATCTGACTGTAATTTTCTATCTAATGTTGACTTTAACTGAAACTTCAAGAGAAGTTTGACGAATACGTGGGATATTATTCGTAGAAATTGACAATTTCCTAGGAGCAAGTCACTGAAAGTAACAAGCACACATAAAGAAGCAAACGGAACAACTATGTTCATACGCTAGCTTTGCTGTTCTATCTCAGATGTTACATTTCAAAGAGGAAAAATTGATTTCCTTTTGATATGTTCAGCGGAAGTATCACGTGCATTTGCACTAATTATAACGTGGCGTGTTATGATCGAAAGAGATCGACTAACCAACACCGGAGCATACTATTAATTTAAAAATGCTGAAAAAAATCACTGAGACCACAACCCCACAAGAAGTCCTCATTATTAACTGAGACTACAAGCCCACAAGAAGACCTCATTATTAACTGAGACTACAAGCCCACAAGAAGACCTCATTATTAACTGAGACTACAAGCCCACAAGAAGACCTCATTATTAACTGAGACTACAAGCCCACAAGAAGATGTCATTGTTAATGTCAAGAATAATTTAAGCATATCCTGTATAGGAAATAGCTTTAAAATTATTGTTGAACTTTTAGGAGGCACTCACTAATACAATGTGAAGCATTGTCAATACAATGTGAATGCAATGTGAAGCATTGTAAATACAACGTGGGCGATTAAATTTCAAAATGTAAAATTAAGATAAGTCACTATACAGTCATATCAGCGCGGGACTAAATACAACAATATGTGTTCGTGATCAAAAGACTGGACTGAGCATCATTTACTGAATAAACCCCGTGATCTCCATTGGCATCGTATGAGGTTAGAACGGCTCAAGAGCAGAGAAGAACACGTACAAGATAATGTGTGATCTTGTAGATCGGCTTACCTGCAGCTCAGTGATCTATGTATATTGTCAATGCTGGCTTATATTCATAAACAAATGTGTTGATTTAGCTGGCGTGATATTAAAATCTGCAATTGCTCACAATTTTTGTTCCCAGGTGGACTGCAATTTTCGTTACGATAGTTATTCTCTGGCTCTGTCCCGGGGTGGGCCGAAAATCCACAGACTTCCCAGCAATATAATGCCATCTAATGTCATTAGGTCAAAGGGCATGAGCCCATAGACCGCTGGATCAGCAACCAACCAACCATTGTCAACTTTCTTTAAATGTTCATTTATTTTCATGGGCTGTATCAGCTGAAGGGTACAA
This sequence comes from Meghimatium bilineatum, assembly GCA_034231615.1. Taxonomy (NCBI): domain Eukaryota; kingdom Metazoa; phylum Mollusca; class Gastropoda; order Stylommatophora; family Philomycidae; genus Meghimatium; species Meghimatium bilineatum. The sequence continues at coordinate 101,014,840 of CM067299.1, forward strand.
CAAATCTGAATGGTACAACACAACTACGAACGTAAAATGAATACTTACAGCTTGTAAGCACGTTGGGACAGTATATAGTGGTGCAGTTTTGGTTAAAAGTGAACAGTCTAGTGGAAGCCCCTTCGGACTCAAATATCCCACCATTGGCATGTCTAAAACAGGGGACAAGATATGACTGGTCAAAACCTGATTATTCAAACCAAGACAGTGTATATACATGACCTGATAATAAGAACCTGTCTGCACCACTGAGCTTGGATGAACCGATTTTTCTGTGGTCACTTTGTGTTCAATGTGAAATATTGTGTGTGTCCCAGCCAATAAAAAGCACGATTCAAAGGCCCGCCAGCTAATGTAACCAGTTGTAAAGCACGATTCAAAGGCCCGCCAGCTAATGTAACCAGTTGTAAAGCACGATTCAAAGGCCAGCCAACTAATGTGACCAGTTTTAAAACCCTACTAATGAAGTCTAAATATCTGCTCTAAATTGGTTTATTTCCTGTGTAATCATAAAATAATTGACACAAGCCAATGACTCACACCTATGTTGCCGGGGTCCGAAATAGGAGCAAAGAATAGCGACACTGTAACCTACCATGCATGTCGAAAGAAACGACTGAGAAGGTTGTGAAGGGTGAAGGCTATCCCATCTCATAGAGGGGTAATGACTCAAAATCCATATTACAATCGGATAGCGCTATGTAGGAAAGAAAGGGGGGGGGCCTCAAAAAGCGCACATATAAGGCCAAGCTGTTTGTCATAATACCGCGTTTGAAACGACGCACTAGTTCTCTAAAAATCCTGCTGATCCAGTGGAATTTTAGAACGAAACGCAGAAGAAAATAATTCCCACAAAACTAGATACAATCCAGGTATACGAGAAACAGGGGAAGCAACAGGTATACGAGAAACAGGGGAAGCAACAGGTATACGAGAAACAGGGGAAGCAACAGACTCAACAATCAATATAGAGTATGACGACTGCAAATGTCATTGTATATAAAGTCAACTCGGGAAAGAAAGGGACACAAATGTGTGCGTATTTCTACCAACGGCGATTAGTTTGTTGTAGTAACCACTGGTTTTGTTTTCTGTTTAGTCTTGATCAACTCTGTGACGACAAGGTATAGAATGGGTATGTCGCGGCCAAGGTGGTACAAATTCTGCTGCAGTCAATTAGGACCGTACAGAAGGCAACGACAAACTACTAAATACTGCCATGAAAATCACTACAGCCAAAAAAATGCTGGGTTTATGGATACATTCTGAAAAAGATATGCTACCTTGCCTTGTTAATATCAATACAATCCAAGAACCTTGTGAAAATGTATGTGAATAATTCATACAATCCAGTGTTTATATCCAATCTTAGAAATGTTTCAACTGTTTGTGGATAACAACCATCTGTTTACTGTTTTTCTGGTTCCTTCTCAAATTCATGTCAGTTAAGAGAATATAGTTCAGAGAAACGAATGCTATGTATCGTTATTTACAGCATGGCTGAAATACCAATAGATGAAATGAATTTGTATAGACAATAAAAGATGAAATAAATTAGTATATAAAATAAAAGATGAAATAAATTAGTATATAAAATAAAAGATGAAATAAATTAGTATATAAAATAAAAGATGAAATAAATTAGTATATAAAATAAAAGATGAAATAAATTTGTATATAAAATAAAAGATGAAATAAATTAGTATGTAAAATAAAAGATGAAATAAATTTGTATATAAAATAAAAGATGAAATAAATTAGTATAGACAAGACAATAATAGATGAAATAAATTTGTATAGTAAATAAAAGATGAAATAAATTTGTATAGAAAATTCAGATTAAATAAATATAGACAATAATTGATAAAATAAATTCTTCTTCTTCTTCTGCGTTCGTTCTCAAACTCCTGCAGATTAGCAGGATGTAGTCCGGATAACGGAATGCGATGTGTCATGGTTTACATCATTGCTGCGATATATGCGCCTTTCGGCCTGACACATCCGACTTCCGCATGGCTTTGGGTCACTGACCCTATATGGGATGGTACATCCAACTCCATCCCGTAGCCTCCTTAGTAGCCTTTTACGACATGCGAGGAAGGTAAACAGTGTTGCTATTCTTTGTTCCCCTTTCGGGCCCCGGCAACACACGGGAGGATAAAATAAATTAGTATAGACAATAATAGATGAACTAAATTAGCATAGACATCAATAGATGAAATATATTAGTATGGACAATAATAGATTCAATATATTAGTATGGACAATAAAAGAGATATTTAAGTTGACACTATAAAGAGAAATTGAAAGTGCAGAAAACCTGCAACATGTTTGAAGCAATTCAGACTCAAATATTATGTTTGCAACACTTTATTTGGTTCATTCATTGTACATTTGTTTCCATTTGGTTCATTCACTTATATAATATTCAGTATATAGGTTGCATGGGAAAGTGTGTGAAAAATTATGTTTAAATTACATGATAAAGTGTGTGAGATATTCATCATCATTAGGTGTCATGCCGGCTGACGTAGGCGATCATGGCTCTCCACGGCTCTATGTCTCTAGTATTATTTATCAAGCTCGTTGTTGTTTCCCTGCCGTGCCAGGTTGTCAAACTTTCTAATATTTTCTCACGTTGTCGCCCTCTGTCTCTGTTGCCTTCAATCTTGCCTGTTGTGACTATGTTCTCTAAACCTGCCTGTCTCATTAAGTGGCCAAAAAATGAAGATTGTCTTTTTCCTATATTATGGATTAAGGTCTGTTTCACATTTGACTCTTTCAACACCTCCACATTAGTTTTTCTGGCAGCCCATGATATTCGCAGCATTCTTCTATAGAACCACGTCTCTGTTGCCTCTAGTTTCCCACTTTCAAGTTTCCTTATTGTCCAAGACTCGCACCCATATGTTAGTATAGGAGTTATGTAGCACTGCAGAACTCTCTTTCTCACCTCTAATTACAAGGTCATATTACACAATATATTTTTCACTTATCTAAATGCTGTTTTTGCCTGTCCTATTCTGCTTTTTATTTCTGTTGAACTTCTTCCATCTGCTGTAATCGTTGTGCCTAAATATTTGAATTGGTGGACCTGTTTTAATACTATATCATTCACTTTGATCTTGCACAGTGTGGTATTATGCTTCTTTGAAATAACCATTACTTCTGTTTTCTTGATATTTAGGAAGAGGCCTTTCTCTTTACTTTCTGTGACTACTACATTAATTAAATCTTGAAGATTTTCCTCACTTTTTGCAATGATGATGTTCGTCCGTCGTGATCGACGATGACCAAAAACTCAACCATAATAATAATAACAATAAATAATAAAATAATAAAGTTAATAGTGCGTTTTTAAATGACTAGCAAGTCCAATGCGCGCACAAAATGTTCTTTTACAGAATTGACAACAATAGAAGGTATCTGTGTGAGGTTGAGATGTTTTTTCTTTTCTACGTGTCCGCTTCTGTCTTGCAGTTTCTTGTCTGAATTCTTCTGCCGCTAGTGCTCCCGTTCTAATGCTGTAACGCCAAGCCGTTCTATCCTGAGCGAGGCTCTCCCAAGCGCCTACGTCAATGTTAAGATGTTTCAAGGATGACTTGAGCGTGTCTTTGAAACGCTTTTTCTGTCCACCAGCTTTTCGAAATCCTGCCTTGAGTTCTCCATAATATATTTGTTTTGGCAATCGCGAGTTCTCCATACGCACAAGATGGCCTGCCCAGCGTGCCTGCGCCTTCATAAGTATTGTGTGGATGCTTATTGAGGTTGATTTTTCCAAGATCTCGTAGTCTGGTACTTTGTCCCACCAATGGATGTTTAGTAATTTACGTAGGCAGGTAAGATGGAAATGATTTAACTTTCTTGCATGTCTAGCATACACTGTCCACGTTTCGCAGGCGTATAGTAAGGTTGGTATAACAGCAGCATGATATACTTGTAGTTTGGTGGTTGTTCTTATACCTCTTCTGTCCCATACATTTTTGCGTAATCCGCCAAATACAGCACTAGCTTTTGCCAGTCTCTTGTTAATTTCCACATCAATGTTGACATCGCGAGAGAGAGTGCTTCCAAGGTAAGTAAAATTGTCGACTACCTGCAGTTTTTCCTTATTGACGATGATGGAAGTAGCAGTATGTTGGCTATTTGATGTTGCTTGGTGCATGACTTCTGTTTTTTTGGTGTTAATAGTGAGATCAAAGTTGTTGCAGGCCTTTGAGAAGCGGTCTATGGTGCTCTGCATGTTTACGACAGAGTCAGCATACAATGCACAGTCGTCAGCATAAAGTAATTCTCTAACAGTACTAGATTTAGTTTTCCTGTTTGCTTTTAGACGACGTAAATTGAAAAGACCACCATCCGTTCTGTAATTGATCATTATGCCTGCTGTTTCATTACTATGGTGTGTTTCCGTTAACATGGCTGTGAATAACAGGCTGAAAAGAGTAGGGGCCAGCACACATCCCTGCTTTACACCATTTGTGACAGGGAATGCAGGAGATACTCCTCCGTCGCAGATAACACTAGCCATCATACCGTCATGAAATTGTCGTATCACAGTGACAAGTTTTGGGGGGCATCCGAACTTTGTAAGCACCTTCCACAGTCCTTCTCTGTTAACGGTATCGAATGCTTTATTTAAGTCCACAAATGTTGCTAAGAGTTCACTATGTTGCTCTTGTGACTTTTCCTGAATTTGTCGTGCAGAGAATATCATATCAACTGTACCACGACCTGCACGAAAACCGCACTGACTCTCTGGGAGTAGCTCGTTTAGTAGAGAATTATTTAATCTGTTGAGTATGACACGAGCGAGAATTTTACCAGCTATAGACAAAAGTGATATGCCCCTATGATTATCGCAAGACTGTTTGGTACCTTTGCCTTTATATAGGTGCACTATAGAAGCATCTTTTAGATCTTGAGGCAATGTACCTGAGTTCCAGAAAATACCAAAAATGTCAGTTAGTTTTTTAATCAGCAGTGGTCCGCCATTTTTATAAATTTCAGCAGGTAAGGCATCCAAACCTGGAGCTTTATCATTTGACATTTGTTTAATCGCTATAATAACCTCTTGACTGCTTGGAGGTATATCGAGTTCTTCTCTTATCCTAAGTTGTGGTATTCTGTTTATGACTTCTTCATTTATTACTGATGGTTTGTTTAGGATTTCTTCAAAATGTTCAGCCCAACGATTTAAGATGTCATTTTTATCAGTGAGAAGCTTCGACGAATCGGCATTTAATAGAGGTGGTGATCCCGATGAGTGTGGACCATAGATAGTTCTTAAAGCCTCATAGAATCGCTTATAGTCCTTTCTGTCTGCAAACATTTGAATTTCTTCAGCTTTTCGACTTAGCCATTTATCCTTTATCTCTCTAAGCTTCTTTTGACAAGTGTTACGGATCTTGTTATAGGCTACTTTCTTGGACGGTGAAGATGCTGCCCCTTGTAGTTTCTTGAAAGCTTTGTGTTTCTCTTCTAACAAGGATGTTATCTCAAAATTATTATCATCAAACCAGTCTTGGTGTCTATGTACCTTCACTCCCAAATGTTCCTTCGCTTTGGCGTAAATAATTCCTTTAAACGAAGCCCAGCTATCTTCAGATGTGGTATTAAGAAGATCTAAGTCTCCCAAGGCTACGTCGAGATCCTTGGAGAGATTATTTTTTATATCGTGGTTACTCAACCGATCAGTGTTTAGGCGTTTTTCTATCTTTTGTCCCTGTGGACGTCTTTTTCTTGCAATGGTGAAATTTAGTTTGGATACTATAAGCCGGTGATCAGTCCAGCATTCAGCTCCACACATTGCTTTTGTGACACGAACATCCTTGATGTCCCTTTTTCTGGTTATGATATAGTCTATAAGATGCCACTGCTTGGAGCGTGGATGCATCCAAGAGGTCTTTTTGCGCGTTGGCAAGCGAAACATAGTGTTGGTGATAGTGAGTTCGTGCACAGAACATAGCTTTAAAAGAAGGGAACCATTGCTGTTACATTTACCGATCCCATGACGTCCAAGAACACCGTGCCATGTCTGGAAGTCTTTGCCAACTCGGGCATTGAAATCACCCAGGATAATGAGTTTATCAGTTCTCGGTGTACCAGATATAGCGGCATCTATACTTTACACTAAACATTTCCATACTCACTTTTTGCAATAGGAACAGTGTCATTCGCATATCTCAAATTATTTATGTTATGTCCATCCCACTGATATTCCTGGGAGATCAACTATTGCACGCATTATGTTTTCACTGTATAAAAATAACAGGTCTGGTGAAAGTACACATCCCTGTCTAACTCCTTGTTTTATATGTGAGACATTATATGTTTAAATTATATTATAAAATGTGTGAGACATTATATGTTTAGTGTAAATTACAGGAGAAAGTATGTGACAATTTAGTTTGTAGTATAAACTGATCACAAGATGTCTGTGGCATAAGTTTCTGTGAGAGATTTGCTTATCATGTCATTGTCATACACGAAGATGGCATATGATTACAGCACATGCTGTTTGTGTTTATGCTTGTTGATTTCACTGTAAATAAAAGGCAAAACTAATTTGATACATTTTATGCAGGAATATTTCTGTTGTTTTGAACTCTTCAGTCATAGTGTTTGTTTATTGGTGGTAAGAAGTCAGAATATTTGCAAGAAAATGCATGACTTGAAAACAATTGAGAAACTTATTGTTACTACTGTCGTTTAAATCATCGTTATTATTATTGTTGTTACTGATATCGGCGTCATTGTTGTTTTTCTGTTGTTAACGTTCTTGTATTGTGTTTTACTACAGCTATTTTTCTTCTTGCTGTTGGTATTGTTGCTCGTATTATTTTTCTTATTACTGTTATTATCGTTGTTCATATTATTGTTTTTTTATGTACTGATATTGATGTTCACATTATTGGTTTGGTATCATTATTACTGATTTTTAATCATTGTTGTTATTGTTGTAATTGTTGTTGTTTCGTTTTTGTTTTCATGGTTCTTACTACTACTACTACTACTACTACTACTACTACTACTTTTACTACTACTACTACTACTACTACTACTACTGCTGCTGCTGTTGCTGCTATTTTATTTCTTTATTTCTTTTTGCATAACTCCTAAAGAATGTTGATATTACGATCATTTATCTTCTGCAATTGAAGCATGCAAACTGGCTTCCTAGTCAAGTGATCCCCAGTTATGTATCTGATTCAATAGGAATATTTTTAAATAACCAATGGCTCCTAAATCGAACGCACTTGAATAAATGGGTACCATATCTTTTTGGAAGTAAAGGTTGCGGGCGTGATATTGATCACATCATCCCTAGGTTCAAAGCTGATCAATTAAAAAAATACGTGCTTAACATGTGTTCCCCAACAAGTCTCAATGACTTGGAAACGGAACCCATTACTCTTTACTAATGGAAGATGTTCATCATAGCAAACATGAAATCAGACAATGAGACATCGCTCATTATCTCCCACATCGCTCCCAGCTTCCTATTTCAGCATGTATGTCGTCACATGGTGATGAATATTTAGATCTGGGAGAGTGCTGGGTGAAGGTCTCATCTCAGGGTTGGATATCTCTTGTGACTTTAGAATCTACCATGTATGTTGTCCAGCCTGGCGGAGAGCTTCATCACTGTCGTTGGAATCCTACACTCACTTGCAATATAGAGTAGCGGTTAGACTTAGGGAAAATGTGTTTTGTTAACTCCATAAGAGAGAAGCCCTTTCAGATTTTTCAAATCGCCAGTGTCAGAGCACTCAAATGGTATGCGTGAGAATATCTCCAAATTATGAAATAACTAACAAGAAAATTTATGAAAACAAATTACTCAATTAGCTTATATATTTCCCTGCTCAAAAGCGAGCTCCAACCGAGTTAATCAGTTTAGGGCAAGTAGTATTCATTTACCGATTTTTTTTCTTCAATTTATTTTCTAACTACAAAATTTAGTTATCTGTATAAAAGATGGGTATCCGTTACAGCAGACTTAACAGCGTATGGATTCATGAGATATGCCTTTTACCAGACCAGAAATATTGTAGACTATTTGATTCTTATTTCATAAGCTTGGTGTATAACTGACATATGAAATCAGTTATACACCAAAATATAAAAGTGTATAACTGATTTTATATGTCTGGTGTATAACTGATTTCATATTTCTGGTGTATAACTGATTTAATGTCTGGTGTATAACTGATTTCATGTCTGGTGTATAACTGATTTCATGTCTGGTGTATAACTGATTTCATGTCTGGTGTATAACTGATTTCATGTCTGGTGTATAACTGATTTCATGTCTGGTGAATAACTGATTTCATGTCTGGTGTATAACTGATTTCATGTCTGGTGTATAACTGATTTCATGTGCTTGGTGTATAACTAATTTCATATGACTGGTGCATAACTAAGTTCATGTCTGATGTATACTGATTTCATGTCTGGTGTATACTGATTTCAAGTGTATAACTGATTTCATGTCTGGTGTATAACTGATATCATATGTCTAGTGTATAACTGTATTCATATTTCTGGTGTATATCTGATTTCATGTCTGGTGTATAACTGATTTTATATGTCTGGCGTATAACTGATTTCATGTCTGGTTTATACTGATTTCATGTTTATAACTGATTTCATGTCTGGTGTATAACTGATATCATATGTCTGGTGTATAACTGATATCATATGTCTGGTGTATAACTGATGTCATATGTCTGGTGTATAACTGATGTCATATGTCTGGCGTATAACTGATTTCATGTCTGGTTTATACTGATTTCATGTTTATAACTGATTTCATGTCTGGTGTATAACTGATATCATATGTCTGGTGTATAACTGATATCATATGTCTGGTGTATAACTGATTTCATGTCTGGTGTATAACTGATTTCATATGTCTATGGATAACTAATTTCATATGTCTGGTGTATAACTGATTTCATATGTGTGGTGTATAACTGATTTCATATGTGTGGTGTATAACTGATTTCATATGTGTGGTGTATAACTGATTTCATATGTCTATGGATAACTAATTTCATATGTCTGGTGTATAACTGATTTCATATGTGTGGTGTATAACTGATTTCATATGTCTGGTGTATAACTGATTTCATATGTCTGATGTATAACTAATTTCATGTCTGGTGCATAACTGAGTTCATGTCTGGTGTATACTGATTTCATGTCTGGTGTATACTGATTTCAAGTGTAAAACTGATTTCATGTCTGGTGTATAACTGATATCATATGTCTGGTGTATAACTGATTTCATATGTCTGGTGTATAACTGATTTCATGTCTGGTGTATAACTGATTTCATATTTCTGGTGTTTAGCTGATTTGTCTGGTGCATAACTGATTTCATGTCTGATGTATAACTGATTTCATATGTCTGGTGTATAACTAATTTCATATGGCTGGTGTATAACTGATTTCATATGTCTGGTGTATAACTGATTTCATGTCTGGTGTATACTGATTTCATGTGTATAACTGATTTCATGTCTGGTGTATAACCGATATCATATGTCTGGTGTATAACTGATTTCATAAGCCTGGTGTATAATTTATGCATGATGTGTTAATTACTTTCTACCTGCACACACACACACACACAGACACACACACACACACACACACACAGACACACACACACACACACAGTAGTAATTAACTCATCGGTGTCGTCACACAACCATGCCATACAATTTCACTTTTGACATCCAAAGCCCGTAGATACAGGAGAGAGGGGTTTGAGTGGTTCAATTATCCCTCTTTTAGGACAATAGAACATAATACTTATTCATAAGAAAATGAAACATGTTATAAGCCCCCACCCACACCTCATCCCTCCCTTAACCATAGAATACATTAGCAGTTATCACAAAAAGGTTTGCCAATTGATAAGTAGATATTGACAAAAACATGAAAAAATTCACAATAGGAAAACATAAAAAGTGTTCAATAGCAATTTTCCGTGGAACAATGCACAAAATCACCCGTTCGCTCATAGGTAGGACACCAAAATAAAGTAATAATTTTTAAGGCACTTTTCCACTACCTTTGCTTAGCTGTATTGTAGGCCATGCCCCTTTTCAAATTGTAATAATGACCTCAGCCCGAACCATGAATGTCCATCTTACACGAATATATTCACACAGTCCGAAATTAGGCAATGAACTCAACCCAAACATTCTCGGACACGGATTGACTTACAACCTTTTAAATTTTAGTGACGAGCTAGACCTGGAAAATCAGAGTCCCTCACCCAGATTCACATATATCCAAATGTCCTGAGACAATTCAACCAGATCCCACATCAGAATGAAAACATCTACTTTCTAAATATGTATATTCTTGGAACTATAATGTCAGTTCGACGGAAACTGAGTTTAACAAAAGGAAACCAGATTAAAGTCTGGTGAAGCACTCTACACAGATAAAACTAAATTCAACCTCGTTAGACACCCTCAACACGACCGTGTAGAATGGTTGAACCCTCGAGACTGCCCTTAATTTGTCTAAATTGAATTAAGGATTAATTTCCCGTGCGGCCCCTTTGATGAGACGGGGCAGCTGATTAATGGCACTGCTGTCCGATTAATCATCATTACACAGCCATTTGTAGGTGGCGGATGGATGAGAACGTTGGTTAGTGTCGCAGACAGAACAAGTGTGAGTGAATTGAGGTAAGCAAGATTTCATGAGAATTGTAGCAGATTTGATGTATTGCAAAGCTAATAGGACACTAGCTTAGAGAGATTTATCCTGTATGAGTGTTAATTTATAAGAATTGAGTCTAGGAAATATTATAGAATACATACAAATTTTATAAAATAAAAGCGAATGAAGCAATAGATTTTTTAAAAGTAAATGCACTTTACGGAAATATGTTTTTTTCCTCTCCCCCTTGATTCCTTTGATTATTTTCCTTGTCTATATTCACCAGACAACGGGTACTTATTTATTAATTTAAATATCAAATTTTTAGGGGAGTTTAGGAGAGTTTAGTATTTCTTTATATAATAATAATAATATGATAATAATAATAATATGTACTTTCATATTTATTAATTTCCTTTCTGTTTATGTAAAAAGATGTCTTGGTATAAATATCTGTGTACATAAAAACATGTGTTTGCTATTTTACTGTATTTTCGTTTCTTGAGGAAGGTCCCGTTTGGGCCGCAACGTGGAAACAGTCCTTGTGATTGTGTTTATTGTTATTTAATTTCTACATTGTTTTATTTATTCTTATAGTTAGTGCTATAGTAACATTATTAACTTTATATAGTTAGTTATCGCTTTTTTGTTTTGTTACTGCAGCACTCCCCACTTTGTCGGACATCCTATAATATTTTGGTTATTTATAAAGCTTTAGTAGGAGAGTTGTGTTTTACATAACTAACCCTAACACTAAATATGGGGAACAGAGGGGAGGACATATTTTCGTAATGAACCAAGTAAAGTATCTTCTTCCGCTCTTAATTATGTCCACAAATCGTCAAGAGCTAAGAGATTCCCCCCCCCCCTTTCTTAATTATGTCCACAAATCGTCATCGCTATCCAACCCATCCACTTAAAATATGTATAGAGAAAATGTAAAAATATTGCATGAATTTTTCAGATTTGCAGATACAATTTTGAAGTTGAAAAAAATACAATTCGGTGTACAAGAAATAATTTTGTTCATGACAAAATTTGTCAACTCCCCTCCCCTCCCCACACCCCTCACCCACTTGTCTACAGCCGTCCTACTTTTTCATACCCCCTTCCATTATAATTATTGGCGTAATGTATCGACAGTCCCTGTCAATTAAAATCCACACAGAGACAAAATGTAAACGCAAAAGTATTGAATAGCTTAAGTCACTTGAGAAAATAAATAATTTGTGTTACGCAGCTGACACAGTCCTCTTAGCAGAAAATGAACATTAAATACTAGTCTCATAGATATGTTAGGCTGATCAAGTAGAGAATGTGAACCAGACATTACCATAAAAAAGTCATAATAATAATAAGTAAAATATCAGATGAACAAAGGTTAGATAGAAAAATACACGAAGCTATACTGCAAAGGCCGGTTGTGTGGCGAAGTGATACAGGGCGCGTCCGTGACGGCCAAGTAACAGATTTTAAAAGTAGAATAGGAATAGTTAAAAGTACCTTTAATGACACGAGAAAACACAGCTGAAGTCAGATGTGTTGGGCCATTGGCGCAAAAACGTGCGACACAGCGTATTTCCGTTCTCTGGACCACATCCTGCTGGAAATCTAGTAGAAATATTGTCCTGCTATAAGAGAGATCAAGTTGGAGTTTGAGGACGAACGAACGCAAAAAAAAACACCTAATAAAACTGATAACACCTAAAACAAATCATAAACAAATAAATATAATTTTAAAACGCCACATATACTTCGCATTAACGTAAGACTTCAAAACATGCATAACGAATAAACAGCTAGACGGTAGAATTTATTACCACTGAAATTTGAATATATATATATATATATATATATATATATATATATATATATATATATATATATATATATATATATATATATATATATATATATATATATATATATATATATATATATATATATATATATATATATATATATATATATATATATATATATATATATATATATATATATATATATATATATATAACAGTGTGAGTTGTCAGAACCTCGTGGAAAGACAAGAAAGTAAACACAGATGTTTTGACTACACTAGGTATAAATACAGAACGATTACAGGAAATAAAAATAAAAAAGTCAAGTATTTTTTATATATTATAACACATGACACGTTGTTGACGACCTTGAGGATAGGGAGCAAGAGGTCAGCAGAGATACGCGTGAGAAGAAAAAAATAGTGAGATTGACAGGATACCTACTGACAGAGTGCCCCGTCAAGGCAAGAAACAGAGGATGTTAGAGGTCCGTTGCAGCCAACCTTCGTTACGACACTTGATGATGATGATATCGTTTCCATGTTGATGTAGCATGCAGCGGCAAGATCAAGAATTTTTGGATCCCATGGCATGCAAAGCCACCTTCCTTTACATGAACTAACATCATTTCTATTGTAGTGCCCCTGGATATTGCTTTTGATTCTTTCACTCTGAGCGGTTGTCATCGCCAAGATTCGGCTTTTGTAGACTTGACACACAGAAAATACAACTGATGACAATAATAATAACAACAACAACAATAATAATAATAATAATAATAATAATAATAATAATAACAATATTAATTATATTTGTTAAATTACGAGCGATGATGGCAACATTTCAGATGATGTTGTTGCATGTCTCTGGACGTGTGAAGAGACGGCTAAAAAGTTCATTTCAGAGATTAATTTCCCTGCCACATTTCCGTTCAGTATAATCAAAGCTATAATTTTTCTAGCAGTGTGTTTTATCTATGCTTCAGAAATGTGAAGCTTCTCAGTGATGTGAACGCCTTTACTGATATTGCTGCTTCGCATTGGGCTATTCTTAGCGAAGAATTTTCAAGAGTTGAATTGGAGTTGTTTAAATAACACCTTTAGAAGCTGTTTTAGGATGCATTTGTAAGGCAAGTAAAATTTGGTCTATCTCAGCTCGACCTTCTTTAGCGTTCATTGCGTTCATGTTCACTGCACATTGCGTAGGTATTGCTTAGGACACTCGTGTTTCCGGAATCAAAATTGGGAGCAAATAAATCCGATATTTTTACCTACTAAGCATGTCGTAATAGGTGACTAAGGAAGTTGCGGGATAGAGTTGGATGTTTCGTCCGATATGGGGTCAGAGTGACACAGATGTCATGCTAAAGTTGGATGTGTCAGGCTGATAGCCGCAGATATCGCGGATACGCTGTAAACCATGACACAACGCATTCCGTTCTCCAGACTACATTCTGCTAATCTTTAGGAGTTTGAGAATTAAAGAAGAAGATGCTTTGAGATAATGGCTTTAGTGAGGACATCAAAATCAGATGCATTTATCTTACGAGCCTGCCACTTTATTCTGAGAAGTCTGCGGATACTGCACATGTGGAAGTGATTTAACACTGATATATGATGTACACTGTATATGTCTCACATCGTCTACTTCGACAGACGAACAGATTGTCCCACAGGAATAGAAAATAGAACAATATGGCAGGTAGTTAGTTAGTTAGTCGTCGGATCATCATCACGACAAACTGGACACGTCCATAGTTGCTCCTATCTCTCCTTGAGCGTATCCGCCATTACACTTCTGCTGATAGTACCGGACATATGCTGGTTGACCATCATTCTTCTGCGCCCTCCAAAATGTTCACTTATAGCAACACCGCAATTAAATCCCTGATCGTTAATCCTGGTCATTGAAAAGGAATCATCATCCACATTAGTCTCACTCTCGCGTGCTATATCTCTTAAGGAGTTCCAAACGTCAGCTCGATCCATCACCCCATCGCCCGGTGCCACAATCGCACATGATGCCAGTAAATCCGCTCTTTCATTGCCTCGAACGCCCACATGTCCCGGCACGAAAATAAATGTAACCAATTTCAGCCTCACCTTTCTCAAGGCTTCAATCCACTGTTCGCGAACGAGACCCACTTGTACCTTCTTAATCATACTCATAGAGTCACTCAAGATGCAGACCTGCGTTACCTTCTGTGTGCATACCCACTCAAATGCTCTGGTCACCGACATAGTCTCCATGGTCATACTACTCGTAGTGACCGCAAAAGCACCATTCTCCTCCCTGATCGTTTTACCTGCGCACTGAACTGTGAAGGCTCAAGCACTGCGAACATGTCTAATAACAGATCCATCAGTGTATATAATTACATCCCCCTCTTTGGTATTCGCACTGACCAAAGCCTGCACTTCTTTCTCCACAGCTGTGGGACACCATTCTCTGCATTCCCTGCATTCCCTGCTAAGTGAAATTACTACTCTCAAACAAGTTTCGAAATCTGTGGATAGACTTATCCATTCCGCACCTGCTGCCACATCCTGCAATCTGTACACGCTTTGTATGACATTCTCAGCACGTCCCATCCACGACCTTCCTCTCTTGAGTCTGCTGCCTTTAACTTTCTGTATTTCCGAATGCAACTGGTGTTCCTTATCTGCATGTATTTGAAGGTACGCCCGTGCACGACAATACTGTAATCTGTGCTCAGCTGTTGGACGGTCAAGTAGGTATCGCATAGCTCTTGTCGATGTGTCTCTTGTGCATCCCAGTATGATACGCATTGCTGCCTTCTGGATTCTATCCAGTCTTTCGATCTGAGTTTGGCTAAGAGTCATAATTGCCAGTGCATATTCCACACAGCCACAACCAAACCCTGGTACAAAAGAAATAACAACCTCTGCTCACACTGCGCTGCAGCCATAACTTTCATTTCTGCTAAGCCTTTGCCTGCCCTTATGATAACGCGGTGAACATATGGCAGGAAACGGGTATGTCGCATATAAGAAACATTTAAAATATGACTCCTTTCTGAATCTCGCAGCTGACATTGTGATATGAAAAGTACTTAGAAATTATAAATACCTTGAATATCAAAAAGCCAGCTATGAAGTAATAGGAAAAGGTACGTTATCGAAACATTTCTAAATTAAAAATAATACCACGAAGGGTTGTCTACCGTCCCTACCTATACAAGACAAGGTTATCTGGAGATAATATAATACCATAGCAACTAGATGTCATTCCAGAACCGTAGATATCATTGCCATAAATAGCTTATTTTAACTAAAATAAATTGTTTTAAGTCATTCGTCCATTTTCGTGTGTAAATTTAAAGACCTTTTTGCGGAAAATCGCTGCGGACGGAGTTTTTACAAACTAAAAGATCGGTAAAAACGTGTTTCTGGTATATAGTCATGTTCGGATTTGGAAAAGGGTGGATGTTAACCCCCAATCCCTTTCCTCCCCCCCCCCCCCCACCAATTCCCCCTTATCTATGGGACTGTGTCATTCTGATTATAAACGATGATGCAATAAATAAAAGAATTGTGTTTATAAAGAACATGAACAAATAAATGAAAGATCTGAAGCTTTAGACGTGATCTTTCCATGTTTTGATATCAATAATAAGATATTTAGTGGGAAACAATAGTGGAATCAAGAACAGAAGCAGTTAGATTTGAAGTATACAATTTTATGAGAAAACGAAGGAAATAAGTTTAAATATGAAAACAAATGAACCAGTTCATAACGTAAGAGTAATATGCATAATCGCACATATTAAAATTCATAGTTTTACATTTCAACATGTAGTTAAAGTAAATGACTCTACATATAGACACATAGTTAAAACACACAACTCTACCAATCGACATATAGTTAAAGTAAATAGTTCTACATATCGACATGTAGTTAAAGTAAATAGTTCTACATATCGACATGTAGTTAAAGTAAATAGTTCTACATATCGACATGTAGTTAAAGTAAATAGTTCTACATATCGACATGTAGTTAAAGTAAATAGTTCTACATATCGACATGTAGTTAAAGTAAATAGTTCTACATATCGACATGTAGTTAAAGTAAATAGTTCTACATATCGACATGTAGTTGAAGTAAATAGTTCTATATATCGACATATACTTAAAGTACACAGTTCGATATATCGACATCTAGTCAAAGTGCATAGTTCTACATATCGACATATACTTAAAGTACACAGTTCGATATATCGACATCTAGTCAAAGTGCATAGTTCTACATATCGACTTGTAGTTAAGTACACAGTTCTACGTCTGGTTATGAAGTTAATGTTAGTACTGGCCTCTAGTTCCACGATTTCTGAGTTCGATTTATAATATGATTCGATTAATAAAATGTTTGAAAATGTTCAAAATATTATAAAAATTAACAATACATATGGAAGTCCCGCGTGCACGTTGTCGCTGTTAAAATAAGGTTGACAGTTTAGACATCGACAACAGTCAATCGGAAAACTGCGAGCTTAGCACACGCGAACCATAATTATGAAAAGGTTAAATTAGAGAATGTATAAAAAAAATAAGACATTCAAGAATGCCTGCGCATGTCACTGGAAGATGCAGGGCAACTTGCTCAAGACCGCGGAGAATTCAAGAAATCCATAGGAAAGACTACGTTCTGGAAAGAATATGTCACTTGATGATGATAAAAGAAATAAAGTTAAAAGCGAATAAAAAAAAAGGAAATTGATCAGTCACCCTTAAAATACATAGTGTTAAGATATTTTCAAACGAAAAATAATGATTAAGTTAACTAGCATGCTCATGACAGCTGTTAGAGAGTGACACCCATATCCTTGTCATTTAAAAAAAATGGTATTTATAGCGCTAATATGTATTAGAGTATGACATACGTAACACAAACAGATATTATAAAATAACATCAATAGCATTAACTCGTATTGTTGGTTGGTTGGTTGGTTGGTTGGTTGGTTGGTTGGTTGGTTGGTTGGTTGGTTGGTTGGTTGATTGGTTGGTTGGTTGGTTGGTTGGTTGCTGATCCAGCGGTCCATGGACTCATGCCCTTTGACCCAATGCCATTAAATGACATTATATTGCTGGGAAGTAACTCTTATTGTAGAATACACAGCATGGATATCCATGAGAACAATATTTTGATAGCATGAACAGCCATGAGAGAATGAAGTTCATATGTTGATAGCATTGGTAGCTATCAGAGTATGATGTCCGTATATTGATAGCATAGACAGCCATGAGAGAATGATGTCCGTATATTGATAGCATAGACAGCCATGAGAGAATGGTTTCAGTATACTGATAGCATGGGCAGCCATGAGAGAATGGTGTTCGTCTATCACAGATGATTATTACCATTCTTTGCATTCACTTTATGAAAATTCAGTTTAGAAATGTCCTTGATTATGGGCTCGTAGTTGACTGATATGTTGATTGCGGAGGTTCTTGAACAAGTCAGACATGATATGGTCACTTTAGATGATGTTTGATCTGCCCGTGTCTTTCTAGCTCCTCTGTGGAGCTGCTGCACTCTCCTTCCCTTTTTTCACAAGACGCAGCTCTTTATTTGTCACTGTAGGGGTGCAAAGGGAACGCATTGATCTAGGCGGACCCAGGGTTAGCAGATAACCAAGATCCCAAATGTACCTCCACGCGGTGCACCCTGGAAACAGAAACACAGCAGCTCGAGCTGATTCTGGCCAAATCATTTGGGGATCGTGTCCGAGAATGTGGAGGTAGCAGATGGAAAGATATTTGACTGCACAAGAGACAGACAATATCTCCGACACCATCAGCATCACCACTTATAACGACACTGTCGACATACAGTGAAACTAGTCAGCTCAGTCCGAACATTGGAGGGGCGGCCAATGTAAAATGCACGTAAAGGTAGATGCATGGCGAGAGACGAATAGATTTCATACAGAGTACAATGAAACAATGAAAGGGCAGAACAGCGCTAGAGGGCAGCGCGAACTGCAAATAGAAAGTGAAAAGTCCCTAGGAAAGGGGAACTACAAGCTCCGTCAGCTCGAGACGAGCTTCTAGTTACCTGTGTCCCTTACAGGCAGAGACCCAGACACATTCATTGGCGTTTGGTAAAGCAGGAAGACCTAATCCAACTCTAATGTCGAGCCTTCCTAAACCGGAAATATGCTCGCGAAATATGAAGAAAGGGTTCTGTACTCGATGGGCTTAGGCAAGAAAGTGACAACGATGGTAGTCCTGGCCCAACTCTACTGTCAAGGTTTCCTATACCAGAAGTACACTTGCAGAGAGAAAGGGTCCCGTACCCGATGGGCTCAGGCACAAAAGGGACAACGATGTAGCCCTGGCCCAACTCTACTGTCAGGTTTTCCTACACCGGAAATACACTTGAAGAGAGAAAGGGTTCAGTACCTGATGGGCTCAGGCGCTTTTGGGACAAGGACGCTCAGCTCGAGAACGCTTTGCTCTCAAACGCGTGGTGTGAGACTCGAACTTGGACAAGGGGTACACGATGTCGGTGAATGACACCTCGGCTAAGAGGGCGAAAGAGCCAGGGTCCAACTCCTCTGTTGAGTTCTTCCCCTAAAGGAACCAGGCTCACGGATGAGAAACGGTTCAGTACCCAATGGGCACAGGCACAGCACGTCCAATTACACGAGGCAAGTTCATAGACAGTGGAACACCTCGTGCGAGTCAGACGAGAGCAAAAATCGCCTGGGCGAAGAGTTGCCACTACGCGTGCCTGGAGACAGATATAGAGGCTGTCATAGGCTAAGGGTAGCCCACCCGAATTGTCAAGACATGCCGAAATCGGATGTACTAGGCCTACAAGGCGCATAACGGTGGCACAACGTAATCACGCTCCCGGCGGAAATCGCACAGATATCCGTGATGGTTACAATGGAGCGAACGCAAAACAAACAAACAAACAAACATTTGTCACTGTAAAGAGCTACGTAGTTCTGATGAATCATCTTCCCATGTATCGTGTTTTATGTCAAAGACTTGCAGAGAAGTCTTTAGCAAGTCTTTCTCACTCTTTTGATCACTGTCGGTGCCCGTGCCTTTCTGCATTTCACCATATACGATCTTTAGAAGACGATAATCTTATGTGTGAATCACCATTTGATATGCCCAACGAATCAGTGATTGCATCAGGATAGCTTCAATGCTATGGACACTAATTACGTTGAGGACAGGTATCCGGAATCTTGTCATCTAATTTTATAATCTTTCTAGGACAAGTAGTGTGGAATGATATTCACAACGTGTACAAAGAGTAATACTACTACAGTGAAGCATCATGGGCGAATTATGTTATCCCAAAAGAGCATCATGGGAGAAGGATAATGTTACAATGGAGCATTATGGGAGAATGACACTCATACAGTGTAGAGTTTTACTAATATTGTTCTTGTTATAATATATATATATGATAATGGAACCAATGCAAGCAGTCCTTCGTGCATACAACAGCAGAAGATCAGGCTACACGGCACAATGAAGATCAAGAACTAGATGGGTGGAGACAATCAAAGAAACATTAAAGAGACATGGGGTGACCATGGTCAGTACGACCCAAATAGCCAAAGACAGACAACTCCAATTCTCCCCCACAACGCTTAACAGTACAAGGGGAAATGACAATAGATAGATAGATACTCATACTATAGGCAACTCGCAACAACAAAAAATCATCGCATATAAATTACTTCACAAAAAAAAATCCTCACTTATAAATAAATTACTACACAGAAAATCCTCACATATAAATAAATTACTACACAGAAAATTCTCACATATCCGGAGATATGTTAATTCCTGAAAATTGATTGTCTCCTGCAAATCAACTCCGGAGAATGGATTGTCTCGTGTAGTGACCAAGCGCAATTAAAACCTATCAACAGAATCAAAACAAGCCTTTTTACGTCGTTTTTGATTATTTCCGTGCATTTCTTCGCTAGTTCTAGCAGGGACATCCGGGCTACACAAAGTATATGAATAGTTACTAACGAAAATCACTGCAATAATTAAAATTGTCACACGCGAATGCTTGTTTTGATTCTGTTGGTAGATATTATTTGTTTATAGCTTACTTGCGATATTTTCGCCCTTTGACTTGGCGATCCGATTTCAGCATGATATGTTGGTCACTTTTACCCAATTGGGCATGGGACAGCCAACACCACCCTTCAAATCTCAACAGTCACCTCTTATGACATGCATGGCAGGTAACAGTAAAATTATATTTTGCATCCTTTTCGGACCCTGGCAACACGCGAGCGAAGAATATAACCAAGATACCAGAATAGATACCAGAAGAGATTTAATAAGTTACAAATAAGACAAAACAATTGATTGGTAATATAGTAACAATAATTACAGCATTGAAAACATAGTGATAACCTATGAAATATGTGGCACAAGAAATAATAATTAATAATCTGCTATGAAATGAAACGTTGAATGATAGATCAAAGGGCACTTTAAGCTCTCATTTGACTGATGTTTATGGAAGAAATTGTGAATGTACTTGTGTACTGATGTTTGTGGAAGAAATTAATTGTGAATGTGCTCGTATACAGAAGTTTGTGGAAGAAATTAATTGTGAATGTATTTGTGTAAGACATACAACAGTAGTGATAACGATACTACATCTTTGAAGTTTTCTGAGTGAAGGTCCAGCGAATTATCAACGAAAATGTTTCTGTCGTTAAATCTAAATGAATTAACAATTTGCCAACTTTCTATTGAAACATATCGTCAGCTCTCACTTCACGTTTAGCTGTTGCCGTGTAATGATTCCTTCAGGGTCAATCATTGTTGGCAGCTTTGTATGACATGTTTCCCATGATTCTTCGAACTTGGCGGAACGGAGCAAGGCCTCAAACAAAGATATGGATACGTCCAGTGTGAAATGATTCAATGATAAGAAACCAGGCCAGAAATTATAATGTATAAATGATTGTGACCAGCGAATTAAGAAAGAATACCCATTTGGAAGGGGGAGGGGGGAGAGTGAAAAAATTGTTGGTTGGTTGGATGCTGATCCAGCGGTCCATGGGCTAATGCCCTTTGACCCAATGCCATTGTGTGATATATGCATGTGTTTGTGAGCTGTTGTTTTTTTTCATATAATGTGTTCCTTTAATCTGGCCCTGGGGGGAGAAACATGATCCTGACACCATCCAGAGGTAAGCATTCAAAAAGGTGGTGGTCAACAGTGTCATAGGGATGAGTGCACAGCCGGAAACCCTGGAGTGTGTTGTGGTTGAATTCTGTTCAGGTGATTGTTAAGCTGTACATGTTGTGTGCGCATTATATTGCTGGGGAGTCTGTTGATTTTCGTCCCACCCCGGTCCAGAGCCAGAGAACAACTATCACACCTCCAGGAAGGTAGGTTTCAACCTATGAACTGCTCCGAGCCACTGCAGCCAAGATAGGGTTCACTGTGCTCATTCCCCGCCACCAATTGACTACTGGTTATGCCGAAATTCTCTATTTCTCAAGGCATGCAACCAAATGTTAAAGTCAAAAGGATTGTCACGTCCTGAGTCAGTGTGCCTCTATGATGGGCTCAGCCATAGGAAAAACAGTGCTGTCATTTTCCTCCTCCGGACTGCTGCGCAGCTAATCTCTGGCTCCCTCCCAACCACAGATGGTACATACATAAACAAAAAAAACGAAATCATGGTATAAAATACATTGTAACAAAAAAACAAACAAAAAAGTATGAGAGGCATAATTGTATAGATAACATGCCATGGAGCTTCTATAAGAAGATAACCTCAATGTAACGGCATGTCATCTACTCGTACTAAGGTTTTTCTGTTGCATGGGTGGTTTGTCTAATGAGCCACTGGTGAGACCCACAGACACAAACCATGCATGAAAAAGATTGTTCAAAGAAAGAATATTTACCAGGTTATTTTATCAAATTGGCATTTTTTTCTATTTGCAGGACCATAAACGCAAGTGATAAAAGGAGGGCAGTAGGGATAAGTTTCCAAAAAGAAACGGATATTCTGTTTTGAGTTGATTTTGATGTTTTCTTTGAGTAACCCCCTCAAGTCCCATACCTCAAATCTACGGATTTGTTTGTTTGTTAATATTATTTAGTGTATTCACTTTCTAGTCAAAGACAACATCACATATACCGAAATAATTTCAGCGTAACAGTTACAGCTCTATGTTTCATAGGGACCTGAATAGACAAAGAAGATTCATACATTTTTTACGTACTTTCATTTACATTGCACACAGTTCCGTGGATTCGTCTTTGATAAAGTGATGCGGGTTTACATAATTAAAGAAGATCATTTCCTCCCTTTCATGTCAATTTTCAACTCCTGCAGATTAGCAAAATGTAGTCCGGAGAGCGGAATGCGTTGTCCTGGTTTCCTGTTTTTCTGCGACATCTGCGCCTTATGGCAGCCATATCCGACTTAAGCATGGCTTCTGAGATATTTTCACCACATGCGCAACGGAAGAGTCATGTCCACACCATAACCTCCTCTAACAACATGCATGGAAAGTAGACAGTGTTCCTATTCTTCGCTTCCCGTTCGGGTCCAGTAACATATGGACGTCCATGGTATTCAGAAGATGAAATATTGACATTGTTGGTTCAGATATATAGGGGTAGAAAATTGCAAAAGATATTCAGAGGATAACAGTCTAAATGACATTATTTGTTCACATATATAGATCATTATCATGTGACATTCTTTCCAGAACATGGTCTTCCTTATGCATTCTCTGAACACTCTATAATTGTGGACGCTTGACCTGCCGCAGCCAGAGACATGTTTAAGCAATTTAATATATTACTTCACAATCGTTGTCTTGGGCATCCTCATACCCTGTTGCCGTTAACTCTGCCTTCAGCTGTTAATCTTTCCAAGCTTTTATGTCTTTTTTATATGACCAAAAAACATAGATTTTTTGTTAAGATGTTGTTAAGAATCCAGATATATAGATAGTTACACAAAATATTTCAATATTTCTATTACGAAAATTCTTCATAGATTTGACAAATCATTGTTCTATATAAAATATGCAACTATTGTACCGAGCAAGAACTCAACCTTAATTCAACTTTTTTAGTGTATTTTTTTATTTTAGGTATACACAGGGCTGCCTCGTAATCCCAACTTTTTGTGTTTTTGCTGTTGTTATTTAGCGCTGCCTCGTATTCCCAACTTTTTGTGTTTTTGCTGTTGTTATTTAGCGCTGCCTCGTATTTCCCAACTTTTTGTGTTTTTGCTGTTGTTATTTTGGTTCTGATCATCACCTGATCAAACTTTCATTTTCATGAAAACGAAAATTTGTCCATGAAACGCCCAAAAGTCATCTCATCTATTTTTGACCAGTTTTTGATCATAAAAGTAAACGACCACGGAATTGACTCAAGGCATCAGTGTTAAAATATTGGGCTCACGATTTATAATTGAAAACGCCCATTTTTTCTCACTGGTTGCAAAAATTGATAACAAAAGATTGTCTCCGGTTTATAAATATTTGATTTTATCTGAAACTGAAACCGGACCATTAAACCGTCATTAATTATACAGCCCTACTGGCACATCGGTGATCACCCTTCTTCTTCTTCTTCTGCGTTCGTTCTCAAACTCCTGCAGATTATCAGGATGTAGTCTAGAGAACGGGATGCGTTGTGTCATGGTTTACAGCATTGCTGCGATATCTGCGCCTTTCGGCCTGACAATTTCGACTTCAGCATGGCTTTGGGTCACTGACCCTATATGAGATTGGACATCCAACTCCATCGCATAACCTCCTTAGTCGCCTTTTACGACATGCGTGGAAGGTAAACAGTGTTGCTATTCTATGCTCCCCTTTCGGGCCCCGGCACCACACTGGCGAATCACCCTTCTAACGTGTCGCTTTTGATTTTTCCTGTGATTTTCATCGGTCGCTTTGTGTATACTTTATGTCTACAGCCTAAGAAAATCACGAGAAATGTGCATTTTCTTTGGAAGGATGAATTCCAATTCAGCCCACAAGTCTTGTAATATCGATCGTTACGAACAAAGTCCTGCCGCACTGCTAGTAGAAATCATACGTAACGATCTTAGTCTTACCGTTACCCGTGAAATGTATAACAAAATATTGTCACATATTTTCAAACACCCGTATTTTCCGCATAGAATCCGTCGCCTGCTTTAAGCCATTCACATATGTCATTCTCCAGCATAATCCTTTGCGCGGATCCCAAACAACTTATTCTGATCCAACTATTGTCATGATTTTTATTGGCTATCGAATCAAAGTATACGACAAAGTGACCAATGATCAGTCTCATCATAAGTGCCGTGTGATGGCTTGAAAAACTATTTTTTAGAAGGACTGGTCTTCTTCAGATCATGAATTCTGAACTTTCGTGAATGATAAAATATAAAGTATTTTTTATCAAGTGGCTAGTTTGTGTTGATACTTGGATTAAACTTTAGAGAACAGATTACATAATTCTTCTCTTTCTTCTTCTTCTGCGTTCATTCTCAAACTCTCACTGGATCTCTATTGTAGTAGGATAATGAGATTTCCAACAGGATGCAGTCCAGAAAATGGAAATACGTTGTGTCGTCGTTTTATGTTAGTTGAGCATTGAAAAGAGAATTATTTCTATGGAAACATTGAAGTTTTTAAGTTATGACTGAAATATAAACATTTTTATAACCCGTTTTAAAGTAATTAAGTGTGTGTATGTCTGTGCATGTGTGTGTTTCGATGGTTGGTGGGGGAGAAATAAAGAGAAAGAGTTAACACAAAAAGTATAGGCTATTTTTCTAATAATCAAAAACCGTATACTAATTATTTTAGAAAAAAACATTGAGTAAAACCAAATAAAAATTAAAAACCAGATGCAATTAACTGTTACCTGACGATGAGAATTATAGTTTGTTTTACTGAGCATAGCAACTAAAGAATGTGAGCTGCAAAAACCTCTAAAAACTGAACAAAATAAAGCTGAAAAGTTGATTGTATGTAGAACATTTTATCCATTTGTTTATCACAAGAATGTTTCTACTCGACTCATTAACATAAAGAACTGAAGGAGATAATTAGAAGAATAGCACTGTATACTTTTTGAGACTGAAATTAAGCACGCGTGGGTGGAGCCTCTATTTGACGATTTAAACGTGCAGACATGATTGGTTTCTCATGAACGCTCTATTCGCATCATTTACATCACGTAACTCTTCTTTTTGAGAAGCACAAAACCAGTATTATTTATAATTCTGCCAGACGCCAGTATTTTCCAATCTTCCAAACATACCATGAAGTCTTATCTAGCACAAACAAGTCACAAGCTCTTATTTCATTTCGTGCAGAAAACTCAAAGCTAATAATAAAGTGTTATAAGAATAGCGTCAACTAGTTTTCCTGGTGGCCGAGTGTTAGATTTATAGCTAATATGTATACAAGTACCCGACCAGATGTAAGAACTTCCAAGTGAAATGATTTGTCCTGGAGTGTAAGTGTGCTCTAATTGCCTGCTGTCGTTCTTTGAATGTTCTACCAAAGCTTCCTTCTTGTCTCGTATTTCAACTGTTTTTAATTTTCAGATAAACACTAAACTTGACCCTCGAGAGGCGGTCTTTACCAGTGTGTGATATCGACTAGTTTCACGCCATTACGCATGTAGAGGTGTTCCTGCTGTGCCTCGTCTCTCAATTATGGTGGCAACTTCAAACCAACATTGCCATACATCAGTGTATCTCAAAGTGGGTGATATCACCACCAGGTGAGCGATATTGCTTCAGATGGATGCTAAATGGTCATGGCTGGATAAGAGGGCGATGCAACTGTAGGAAACACTTAATTGATAATATGTTACAGATGCAGAACAACTGTAATTCGACAGGCGAACATTTGAAACGGAGTATTGAGGTTTCGTTAAAGTCCCCAGCATGTGTTCTCATTCGCTCTATTATGTTATCTTTGACAGTTCAATCGTTTGCTCGTCGTATGCTATGTTGCGTTATTGATGAAGACCTTTTTCTCGAAACGTGGACGTGTGTGTTTTTTTCTGCTTATATTCAGTAATTAGAAAAGTTTGGTTACCTTCAGTTACAATTTTTTTTTGTAAATTATAAATTTTTTTTGGTGAAATGCTTAACTAGTCAAAGGGCACAAAGCAAAATTTGAAGCTTCTTACTACTTAGAAAATGCAGTATATATATATATATATAATTGTACAATTCTATTAATAGGAATCGCGCTGCAAATGACGCATGGGCCATTTCACTTATTCAAAGAATTGATCAACTTATGGGAACTGAAAGTTATTTCCTTATATTAATATGAAAGTTAATTCAATACATTAATATGAAAGTTATTTCCTTACATTAATATGAAAGTTATTTCATTACATTAATATCTTCTTCTTCTTCAGCGTTCATTCTCAAACTCCTGCTGAATTCTCTTTTAGCAGGACCATTGTCCTACTAGATTTCCAGCAGGATGTAGTCCAGAGAATGGAAATGTGTTGTGTCGCCGTTTTATTTGCGCCAATGACCCGACACGTCCGTCTTTGGTGGATTACATTAATATGATAACTATTTCTTGACATTAATATGAAAGTTATTTCATTACATTAATATGAAAGTTATTTCATTACATTAATATGAAAACTATTTCTTGACATTAATATGAAAGTTATATAACTTATATTATATAACTTTTAGATGTTTCTTAAATTGTGTCTCCTTCCTGTTCTGGATTTGATATTATTTACCATGTATAATAATAGGAAATAAGAAATGTAAAACATAAGGGTATCTGGTGGAGGAATGGGTATTCGGCTCATGACCATCTGCAGTTAGAAGACCTCTGCAGAGAAAATCTTCTCACACAAAATATGCCCAGACAAATTATTCCAAGACAAAACATTTCCAGGACAGAATGTTTCCAGACAAAATATTCCAGACAAAATATCCCAGACAAAATATTCCTAGACAAAATATACCAGACAAAATATCTCCAAGACTAAATATAAAGATAATATATAAAATAGTTCATACAAACTGTAATAAACACTGATGAACAATATAGTTAGTAAATAATTATAATAAAGTCTTCAAATGATATGAATTGTCTCATTAAGTTCTTTGATTGAGTTAACCGCACAACATTAATGTTCAAAACACGTGCTATGTTTTCCAAGAAGTTGATAGGCTCTGCTGGATTGTATCGTTCAATCATTGTTTTATTAGCATCATTGATACATTGATAAACCTTTCGTTTCTTTGTTGTTGTTTGACCAGTGGCAATCTGACTTCTCAACAGTGCAAATGTATGTTATTGTTGCTGTAACTTCCGGGTAAGTCTTGCTGCTGTTGGATGAGATATATTCACCATTGAATTAAATACATTGTGCCAACCTTCAACAGCGTTGTTGCGTCTTGGTAGTTTATTCAAGACACTATTGTGTTGATTCCAAAGGCTCACTCGAAATCGAGGCTGCGAACGGCGACCACAACGTATCCGTCCAATGTAGAAATTTTCATAGTAATCGACGAGGACATCCAGATCTGAGAAACTATCAATATTGAGTCTTTCGAAAACAGTAATGACATCAGTTTCTGGTACGAATGCCAAAGTCATCAGTTGTTTGACTTTGAATAATTTTCATCAGAGATGTACAGCGCCGTTTTACCCTCGGACTAGTTTTCGCCAAACGTTGTGTCCAAAGTGAAAATAACATCCCGATACTTGATCTCGTGGAAATGCACATTCAAAAAATCTTTAATTTCAGCTAATTCCAAATCAGTAACTATTGAAGATAGAGCTGAATTTCCGTTACAAAGTCAGTCAAAAAACAATCCTAAATCTGAACGAATTTACAACTCACAATTGGTTTGGACGTCCCTCAAATCACACAGCTACTTACTAATGGCTTGAAAGTCCCTCAAATCACTGAACTACTTACTAATGGCTTGGAAGTCCTTCGAATAACTCAACTAAAACATTCACATATGACTACTGGAAATCTCTACACTGTAATACTACTCGACTACTGATTTCAAACCTCTGAACTGAGAACCTAAAGTCAAACCTTATCTTCCTTATATCTTACCCCTGGACCATTCATCACGTGAGCTTGGTTTTTTCCAGTTAATATGGTCAAGTACCTTATTTTGCACGTCCCTAGTGCTCATTCCAGCCGAGGAGACTTATACAAGTCAGTAAACCTTATGTCTTCTGGCCGAAAAGACTCCTATAAGTCATACTCCAATGACATTCGTGTTGTTTTTTCGGTATTTATATCAACATAAGAATGCTTCCAATCGAAAGTGTAATATATCCACATTACTTCTTGCATGATTTTTATGTGTATTGATATCAATTTTGTTAAGTTATTGATAAGTTTTGATAATGGGGGTATGTGACGTCATTTTTCCTTATATGTTTTATATATTTTTCCAATTTACTTATTTTCGTAAAATAATAACTATTTTATTTACTTTGGTCTCATTTATTATGAAATCCAACCTGGCAAATGCTTCTAGCATCGTGTTTGCAAATTTACGCCATTTTGTAAGAAAAATTAGCCATATTTTCATTTGAGTTTCGTGTAAAGTTAAGTCTACTGTTTTTGATAGATGTCGAAATTCTTTCTAAATAATAAATTTTTGACTCACTATGCATATATATTATACATTATTGTGTTCGTAATTGGATTATCTACAGAAATGATACAGTTTGAGTGGAATTTATTGATTCAAATATGCGGTAAGGTCAAATATATCTAAAATAATATTTATGTGTCATTTACATATTTTCTTTTCTGTCTAAAATAATTTTTATATATTAACCATATTTTTTTTTTCAAAATGATCTTGTGATAATCACATTATCTGTCCATTTCTGTTTCGAAATATATATATTACATTATAATGTAAATATATTTAGAAGTACTATTTCTTGTTTCCGTGATGCATGTGCACACAAAAAAAATCGAACAAAATTTAATTACATTTAAACGCTAAAAATATTCCGCCTAGACCCTCCTATTGACTATTTTAGAGGTACACACTGACCACACAAATGTCAAGGTAGTATGTTTACATAGGAGACTGACTTAGTCTAGAGACACTTCTGATTCCAACTTATGTTTGCTATTTTACTTTTCTAGTTTGTAGAACACAAACACATATACAGAAATTGGAAGAATATAACATGCGCGAAAAATATATCCAGGAAGTTAACGAATAATTAGCAAAGCTACTAGAAAACACCCAGCACATAGAAGAATAGAAATATTTCAAAACTGACATCATTCAAACAGCAGGAAACATATGCGGATATAAAAACCATAAAGGTACGAAACCAAAGATAACAGCTTGGTGGACAGAAGAGGAAAAAACACAACGAAAGATTTTTTTTTAAATACAAGAAATGGGCAACAAGCACAACAAATAAAATCAAAGTTTACAGTCATCTTACTTTTTTCAGAAATAAACATGTCATAAATATACATTTAAAATAAAAACATTCACATACTACATGGTATGGTTATGTTCAGTTTCAACAGACACTGATTTATTCACATACGGGGTATGTGCTTAATCAGTTACCACTGACTCTAATAGATTCACAAACTGGTTATGTGAATTTAGAGACTACCTCTGTTCCAGTGTTTTGAGAAAATTGTTCAGTATTCGCTGATTTAGGTAGTTGTATCAATACATTATCACAATGTTTGCCACTTCGAGAAGTATAATTTATACCATCAATCTGTTCAACAGCACTAGCACTGTCTGAACCAGACACTCAAGACGTCTCCTCTTGAATTGGATATTTCAAAGGGGGTGAAGGAATGCTTTCCTGTACTGTAGGTATACTTGCATACTGTGCGTTTTTTAAGATCGTTGCACGGTTATCTCTAAAATATTTCACTCTGCCTTCATCTAATACGCGATCCTTCTCCAACATCAATTGTATGCGACTGTTTAGCAACATTTTCACCGTATCAATAAAAGATATGTCATGACCATCACTGCAATAATTTATAGACGGCAACGTTTTGATCATAATTGGCAATGCGGCAAATTGATTTTGCATAGAAGTAACACGAATGGGAACTATGCGCCAGTTTTCCTTTTTATCCGTAACAGCTGTTTTTAAGCATGATTGTCCTTGCAGTATCTTCCAAGGTTCCTCGGAGAACTCATTTGTTACATACAGAAAAACATACAAAGCTTTACTAAATGCAAAATCCAAGTTACCGATGGATCCAGTCATTATTTCATGTAAGAGTTTTACTCTAGGACGTCTTGATTCACCATGGATGTCAAACTTGAACTTCAGGTGATTCTGAAAACCCACTGCTTCCTTCGTATCACTCTCTGCATTAATAATAAGAATGTCAATATTGTCTTGTTGCAGTTCAGGAGGCATTTGACAAACGTAACGTAAATATTCACGATCTTCAACGGACTGCTTATGGTCATCAACAGGCCGCATAGCGTCATAAACAGCTGGCTCAGAATTATTATTAGGATCATCAACAGTGGGGTCAGGGTTCTCATTGTTATCAAAAAGATGTTCAGGGTTTTCAGAAAAATTCTCCCGGTCGTCAACAGTATTTTCAAAGTGATCAACAATCTGCTCACAGACAGTATGATTTAGAGTGAGTAGCTGTAACTGTCCTTGAACTTGATTGTGTTCTGTAGGCTGCTGGGTAGAGTGAGTAGTTGTAACTGTGCTTGTACTTGATTGTGTTTTGCAGGCTGATGGGTAGAGTGAGTAGCTGTAACTGTCCTTGAACTTGATTATGTTCTGCAGGCTGCTGGGTAGAGTGAGTAGTTGTAACTGTCCTTGATTGTCTTCTTCAGGCTGCTGGGCTAATTGAGACAAAAGATGAACTGAAAGAGTTTATAATTTAATAATAATAACAATATACTACATTACTTGTTCTTTCTACTCGTATTATAGAATGATACACTGTATACGTTACTCTCATATTAAATAATGATACAGTACATCACACTCAATATAGGGAGATCGTAAGAGAGAATAATTCAGGTTATCACTTAACGAATATGTTATAACAGAAATATATAATAGTAATGTTTACTTTCTCTCTGAGTAGGAGACTTTTTCTTAAAGCATTACACCCTACAGAGAATTTAAGTCTTCTGTGTATGAAATAAAGCTCAGAAAAACCACCCATTTGTACATAGGAAGAAAGAGCTAATCTCTCGTAATTCCAGGGGATAAATACAACAATATTATTATTAAAGAATATGTAATGTTACCTCCGTATCTCTATATGACTATATAATGATCATTGTAGCACACTGTGATACAAAAGATTGAATATTCCATCATCAATACGAAGATAAATATCGACTCATTCACTGTTATTGTGTAAAGCGTCACATAGAAAAGCAGAAAATGGCATGCTCAAGTCGGGGTCAGGACAAATCCATGTTTAACACCGTTGGAGTTTAGAGTCCTCGCCATCACACCCTAGCTTTCTTACCGTTATACTTGCCAACAGTAATAATGATATCTTTTTGTGGGCATCCGAATTTCATCATAATCTTTCACATGCATAGTAGATTGACAGTATTGAATGCCTTGACTCACATAACGGTATCGAATGACTTTCGTAAGGTCAACTAAGGTGGTCTATAAGCCGATAATTTGTTACCGGCACTTTTCATGAAGTTTCCTGGCAGTAAAGTCTTTTTTCAAAAATCACTGAAGATTAAAAGGCAGTACAGTGGTAGGTCCGTATATTCTGTGAGCAACTCCTCATTGAGGGTAAGATGGTCAGCATCATTACCGTTAAATTATACCTTCACATAATTTGTAAAATCAAAAATTGTTAAATTTTGGATGATGATTATACCGATGATGAAGTAAACGACGATGAAGATGATGCTTATCATTATATAGATCAGGGCTATTCAACTATATTTACTCGGGGGCCAAAATGTAGAAAATGGGGATAATCACGGGCCAGATTTATAAAAAACACATTGAATGATTTTATACATTTATTTTTTTTATAACTTTATTTCACTGTTTTAGCAATGATCCGCGGGCTACTTACTAGGCCTCCGCGGGCCGCCAATTGAATAGCCCTGATATAGATGATAAAGTCAATGAGAATGGAGGTGGTAGTGGTAATCAGGAAGATGACGATGCTGGTCAGCGTGACGATGACGATTATGCTGATAATGGCCATGGTGAGGAAGATAATAATTATTATTATTACGACTGTTATTATAACTATTAATATTATACAATGGTGCAATTATGTTTATGTAAAAAGAGACTTACCGTCAAGCATTGCATCCACATCTATATCGTGTGAGTTCGATACCATCCTTGATTGTATCAACATTTCTGAAAATAATTCTGAGCGCCATAATTTGCTGAACAGCAATTTCAAATACATTTAAAATGTAATAAAATACTATATATATATATATATATATATATATATATATATATATATATATATATATATATATATATATATATATATATATATATATATATATATATATATAGTATTTTTATACTAAATTTGTATTACCGATGTCAAACATGGTCCTTGACAAAGACACTAGCGACAACGATCACAGTGAATGAAATGAGATTTTTTAGAAAAGCTATAAATGTCACGAAAAGAGAAATGAAGATATCAGGAAATAAATAATCACCACCTTAAGTCAAGATTACGCATATGTATATTTAAAACTTTGATGGTATCAAGAAAACTGTTGGCCTAAAGAAAACTGCCAGTCTAACATATCTCTGCACATGTGAGAGAAAGAGAGAGAGTTCCCCAACGGAACCCACACGAATATTCATGTTTGTTATCAGAGAGCTAACACAAACAACAAATGTTATCAGAGAGCTAACACAAACAACAAATGTTATCAGAGAACTAACACAAACAACAAATATTATCAGAGAGCTAACACAAACAACAAATGTTATCAGAGAGCTAACACAAACAACAAATGTTATCAGAGAGCTAACACAAACAACAAATGTTATCAGAGAGCTAACACAAACAACAAATGTTATCAGAGAACTAACACAAACAACAAATGTTATCAGAGAGCTAACACAAACAACAAATTTTATCAGAGAACTAACACAAACAACAAATGTTATCGGAGAGCTAAAACAAACAACAAATGTTATCAGAGAACTAACACAAACAACAAATGTTATCAGAGAACTAACACAAACAACAAATGTTATCGGAGAGCTAAAACAAACAACAAATGTTATCAGAGAACTAACACAAACAACAAATGTTATCAGAGAGCTAACACAAACAACAAATGTTATCAGAGAACTAACACAAGCAACAAATGTTATCGGAGAGCTAAAACAAACAACAAATGTTATCAAGCGGTTGTCGAGAATCATTGCCTGGCTTTATCGTACCGTATTTGCTAAACCCTTCTCCAGAAAGGTACTACGTGCTGATTTCACATAGTGTCACTCATAATGGATTAATCTACTGAACATATGTAACTTTGTTTACAATTTGTACGGCGAGTCAAACAGAAGCACGAGCAAACGTGAAGATAAATCAATATAAATGAGATCTGAGAGAAAGACTATCCTGGAGAAGTACCTGTTTTCTAGCTATACTAGTGACAATTGATTCTATCTATCTATGTTCCTTCAGCGCCGAACACAGCACATAGACCAGAAACCAGAGCTATTTCGAGTGATGTGATCCTACTGTGTGTAAATGTGTGTGTTGTTGAGACCCATAGTCATACCCTCTTTGATAGTTGTTTTGCGAAGAATCTCTCTTGGTCTTTCTCTTTTTCTTTGTCCAACTGGTACCCATTTTAATGCCTGCAGTGGTAGTCTGTTTTCATTCATTCTAAGTGAATGTCCAATATAAGTCCATCGTTTTCTTCTTATTTTGTAGAAACGTATTGCTGTTTTGGTGTCTTCTCTTATTTGCATGTTTGACATGAATTCTTCCCAATCAATATTTAAGAGTCTTCTAAGACATTTATTTTCAAATTAATCCAATTTTCCTCTCCAACGCCTTTATTATTTTCCAAGTTTCGCAACCAAATGTCAACATGGATATCACATTGGAGTTGAACAGTCGTAGTATGGTATGTTTACTTATTGTTTTTTTTAATTTCCAGATGTTTGTCAAGTGGTGGAACGCACTTGATGTTAACGTAATTCTGGTAGAGATCTTTTTTGTTGTATCTCCATCTTTTGTCACTTTTCTGCCTACATTTTTTTAAAGTGTTCAACTGTCTGAATTGTGTCTGAATTAGGGGTGATTTTAAGGTTACAAAATTGGTTAGAAATGGAAAATCACAAAGAAAAATCTAGATTCTAGAAAAATACATAAGATTAACACCACTGAAATGAAATGTGTGAGACGTATGATTGGAGTTAGCTTGAGAGACAAAATCAGGAATGAAGCACTAAGGAAACAATTAGGGATCAAACCAACAATAGAATACATACAGAAACAACAAGTTAAATGGTACGGCCACATAACCAGACAGAAAGAGCAAAGTATTATCCAAAAAACACTTAACAAACGATACGAAAACAGTCGACCTATTGGACGCCCTCGTAAAAGGTGGATAGATAGTATATTAGAGACACTCGGAAATATAACAGCAGAGGAGGCAAATAGAAGGGCAAAAGACCGTACACTCACTCTCCCCTCAACACCGAAAGGTACATGAGGACAGAAAGAAAAAGAAGAAGAAAAGACAAAGAAAAATACGGCAATGTTTATTCGCAATCGACCCTTACTATGACGCCATTGTTAGTCCTGCTAGTATTTCTAGATGTTCGGGGCCAAGCACTCTGATATGGCTCTAAAAGAAATGACTGCTTATTCAAAACGTTAGAGGATACCTAACATCTTTCGCCTCATTCTTAATCTCTATCTTCGTTAAATCATGAACAAAATAAGAAAAATTAGTGCCAAGATAATTAAAAAAAATGAATACCAAAGTACAACATCGCAACTACATTACTATCCGCCATAGAAACACTTACTCTAAGTTGTCAACGATAGATGTGACACTTATGCAGAATGACAAAGGTCGTGTTCCCATTTAAGTGCTAATTAGTTAAATTTCTGAAGAGCAATGAGTTCGCAATATACCATTTCTTAGCTACCAAAAATGTATATATATATTCAGTGAAAGATATAAATCCTAAACTTTTAATACGTTAGTTAATAACATCATTGCTTGTTACTAATGGCAGAGTTATTATAACTATAATTAAAAAAAGTGACGGACAAACAAGAAACACTTTAGTTGTGACTTCAGTCACGAGAGACGCTAGTCGATGACTTTTCTGTATTGTATAATAGCAGTATCAAAACTAAGCAGATCATATATATAACCTATAAGTAATCCACATCGTTGCCTGGGTGGAAATATAAATATAGAAGTTTAATTGTGCATGTCTTCATCCGTGACTGTCACGAATAGAAGACTTCTTGAATAAAGTAGACTGACGGCATAAATAGTCCAACAAGATCTTTCTAAACATACTCATAGAATCAGTAAGAATGCAGACATAAGGAAGGATCTAGAACTCCAACAATGTCATTGCCCGAGAATGCGCGTTCATAAAAAACATCAAAATGCATGAAGTGACATAGCAACCCTTTTTTCGATGGTTGGTTACTGATCCAGCGGTCCATGGACTCGTGCTCTTGGACCCAATGACATTGTATTATATATGCATGCGTTTGTGAGCTGTTGTTCTGTTCTATTTAATGTGTTCCATTTATCTGGCCTTGGAGGGAGATGCATTTTCCTCACGTCATTGAGCGCTAAACATTCAAAAAAGGTTGGTGGTCAACGGTTTCATAGGGATGAGTTCACAGTCGGCACCCTGGAATGTGTTGTGGTTATATTCTGTTCAGATGATTGTTAAGATGAACATGTTGCGTGTGAAGAGGAAAAATTATACTCTGATCATTCCTTCCCAGGAGGTTAACGTTGCCTTTAGAATTTGGGCTGGTCTTATATTTAATAAATATAGATTTCCCTCCTATGTTTTCAATGGCCCATCTTTGTTAACAGATTTCAACATCATTTTAACTGTGTGCGCGGTAATTTGTGTATATGTCTGTTCTTGTTGTACTCTCTTTTTTTGCTAGTAAATAGTACAACTAAATATTTCTAATCATACTCATAGCATTAGTAAGAATGCAGACGTAATGTAGCATTCTGGGACTCCGTGTCATTGACCGAGAATGCACGTTCATAAATAACATTAATATACATGAAGATACATAAAACAACACCTTTCAATAGAAAACGTATGCATCCAAAGGTTCGTACTATAAATTTAATAGTTCCATTAACTGCAGAGCAGCGCAAAAAAACTATGATCGGAGTGCACACGAGTTTTTCCTTTACCAAGATGTAGTAAGTTCCACGTAATATATTCGGAATTGTGATAAGCAAAAATGTTTTTCTCATATTTGGTGCCCCTTTAGATGTTAAAATATTTTGGCACGCATATGATGATTTAAAGCAAGCCTGAATGCCATTATCGTATATGTAGAAAAGACGAGTAGCTTAATTTTTTTGTTCTGTTGAGTTCAAATGTATCGCACCTTTTTTTTATTAAGTATTTACAAACATGTCAACAAGATAGAAAAGGGTATGATAAGAACTGAATAGGTCACTCTTCTCAACAAACGCACAGAGCTTTACATGGATCTACTGTCCAGGTCATGCCGGGGTCAAGGGAAACGAAAGAGTCGATGTATTTACTGGTAAAGCCGTGGTGAACGGCACCGAGATAAGAAGAGACAGGGTTGAATTGCTTAGAGCAGTCATGAATACCCTACTAGAAGACGAGGAGGAAATCGAACGAGACAATGTACATATTCAGAGAATGGTAGAAGTGGGAGTGACTAGAGGCGATGGGAGAAAGTGTTCCCTCTCCGGAAAGATCAGAAGAACGCGTAATCACCAATTGACTCGGACACTGAGCTTATAGACTTTTAGATGGCTGACGGAACGGCAAACAGAGCATATATGGGAATGCTTCCAGTGCTGTGACGCTTGTTCCTAATCAAGAATAAATGTCAACAGCAAACTGATGATAAACAGGCATAAACAGTTTCTATCCGACATAAGATGATTTGAAGAGTTGCTAGGAACGGTAAATCTGAGAGCATATAAGTCTATGCAGGACACTGTTTTGGTGGAATGTGCACCAGCTTGGAATACATTAATGTGGTATCCATCTTCACTATGGATAAATAGCAACATATGCTCCAAAGCATTATTGAGTTGCATCTATAAAATGTAAAGTTTAGTATCAGACTGTAAGAATAATGTATATTTTTTGTGTTCTTGACCAGTATTTATCACAGTAACTTTATTGCACATTGAGAGATTAAACCACCTTGCGTGTTCAAAAAGTGGTCTTTTGTCGGCATCAATGACAACATTAGTTCATGCATGTACTTCCAATTCTGTAGCTTGATTTATGCAATATCTATTTTCAGCTTGCAGTTTCATATCTCCAATAACATATATATGAAGGTGATTTGTGTGTGATTACCCATTGCAGTATATCAGTGGGCGAAAGGTTTAGTTAGTGGCACCCATTTCCTCTCCAGCTGTCCTTACAATGTGGTTAGATCTGCTTTCTCTCGTGGTCTTCATTGCACGTTACCGATGTTGACACTACATGACGTTTCAACTTCGCGCTGAGCGCTTCACTAACACAAATATTAACATCGTACGTTTCCAAATAAAGACTTATAATGTTGAATATTTCATTCACTTTGGTGTTATTTTTTAATCCATTGACAAAAGAACCTTCAAGATATTATCATCCGCCGAAGACGGATGTGTCGGGCTATTGGCGCAACTAAAACTGTGGCACAACGCATTTCCATTCTCTGGACTACATCCTGCTGGAAACCTAATAGGACTATGGTCCTTCTACAAAAGAGATCCAGCGGGAGTTTGAGAATGAACGCTGAAGAAGAAATTATTCAGACACATTGGCTTAT
The DNA here is from genome assembly GCA_034231615.1 of Meghimatium bilineatum. NCBI lineage: Eukaryota > Metazoa > Mollusca > Gastropoda > Stylommatophora > Philomycidae > Meghimatium > Meghimatium bilineatum. The sequence continues at coordinate 101,053,386 of CM067299.1, forward strand.
TGTCTAATGCACAATTATTTCACTAAATATAATATAATATAATAACACAACAAAAACATGAACCGACAACATCAAGGAACGGACAGGACAAGGTTCTTCCTCACTCATCCGCATCGCTTAAGATAGAAATCGCTGGAGGACTCTGAGTGCTGAAGTATCCAATGTGTTACCCCTCCGACCCTGACGGGTTACGGATTCATAGATGGATATGGTTATGAAGGTATTTTCGAACTGTATTCGGCAATGGATATAATGGATCCATCATATAATATATTTGACCCAAACTTTATACGTGAGCATGTATCCACCTTCTATAAGTATACAGACCAGTGACCTCTAATACTTTATTTAAGGTTTCCAAGAGAATATTGAAAATTTTGACCAAGACGCCGTTGGACAATAGACATTCAAAAATGCCTGCGCATGTCACTGGAAGATGCAGGGCAACTTGCTCAAGACCGCGGAGAATTCAAGAAATCCATAGGAAAAACTACGTTCTGGAAAAAATATGTCACTTGATGATGAAGAGAATATATATAAATCATCTAATCTTTATAAAATGCCGTTTCCTGGTCTAATAAATTATTGGTGTTTAGATGCTGGTTGTATTCGATTGCTTTTTCATTAGTTATCTCATTGTGAGTAGTGCCTCTGTACATCGTAGCCCCTCTTCTGAAGCCAAATTGAGCTGGACTCATCTGTGGTTCTGCAATGTATCGTACCCGCTTTTCTATTATTTTTGCGTAAATTTTACATGTATGACTTAATAGGGAGATGACTCAATATGACTCACATACTTTCTTACTACATTTATGTTTCCATAACGGTACAATTACTTCTACGTGCTTTTATTGCTTTGCTAAGTATACAATCCTTCACTAGTAATTTAATCATTCATTCATTCATTTTCCTTTTGCGCTGAAGTTAGCGCATAGGGCAGAGGTCAGATCTCTCCAATTCTGTCTGTTCAAAGCTATTCTGTGCAGTTCTTGAATAGTATGAATATTGGTTGTTTTACTTTCTCTAAGTATTGTTCTTCTGAGTGTTTCTTTTGGTCTACTCATTGTTATTTTGCCTGTAGGTATCCATTCAAGAGATTGGTGGTGTATTCTGTTGGTGTCTGCGCGTAGGACATGCCCGATGTAGGACCAATGGCGTTTTTTGATAACATCTGTGATGAAATTTTGATGTGTCTCTTCTCTGATTTTATCATTCGATTTGAATTCTCTCCAATGGGTGTTAGTTATCCTACGAATACATTTCTTCTAGTAATTTATTGCTTGGCGTATATTTTAAAGCTTCTATTTCATCTGGCTCTTGAATTCTACACTTTTTATTTAGATAGTTGGTAAGTATATTCTCTGTTGTGATGCTTGGGTTGTATAGTCCCTGGAAGTATTCCTTCTATCTTGCATTTCTATTTATGATATTCACTAGTCCCTAGTGTAAATATGGTGATGGCGGTGACGTTGATGAATTGCATTATTGGTATAAATAGTAGACACATTTCCATCTTTCCAGACGATAGTATTATTGTTGTGCTATAAAAAATAGAATCTACGATCCATGTCGATAATGGATGTGACTCCCAAGACAAATATGAGCCACAAAGAGTCTTCCACAGTATATACAACAACAAAAAACACACATACCTGCGTGTACCATTGTATGATGTTATGTTTTTCCTTAGACGTGCAGTTCTTTAAGTATTTGCTACCAATTTACCCTTTTATAGCATTCCTGATCTTTCACCTACATGCAACACGATCCGTAGCATCTTGTCTCCATAATTATGTGATCTTTTCCCAGATTCATTAACCATAAAGTAGATATTTCAGTATTCTGTCATCTTCCATCTTCCTAGTGTGTCCCAGTCATCTGAGTCTGCGCATACTGAGCACGTATATAGGGAGCCGCGTTAGCGCAGTGGTTAGCACACTGGCTTCGCATATGAGTGGTCCTGGGTTCATTCCCCAGCTGAGGCGGAAATGTTTTCAGATCGCAACGGCTCCCAGGTCGACCCAGCCTTAAATGGGTACCGGATTAATCCGGGAAGTAAAGACTGTGAGGGAGAGGAGATGGCTACCGCCCTCATTTGCAGAGCCTGTGAAATGTGAGATCGCTAACATCTCACACCCCTACGGCATTAATAAATGCTATGGGTTACTTTACTTTTATACTGAGCACAGCAAATATTGTTGTATTTCCTGTTCTTTCCAATACATCCACATTAGTGACTTTGTCTCGCCATCTAATACCAAGAGCGCTACGTAGCCATTGCATGTGAAAGCTGTTTACTCGCCTTTCCTGGTACATATACGTTGCCAATGTTTCACCGCGTAGAGGAAAGTGCAGAGGACATAATCCTGATAAAACAGGAGTTTCTCTTTTATTATTTATTTATTGGAATCAAAGCTCTATGGGCCACTGTATGAACTACAAAAGACCGTGAGTTTATTAAGGAGACAAAATTACAGATATAGACTTATTTTTTATATATTGTTTCAAGTGAACGAAAGAAGAAGATAAATTATTTATTTATTTGTTCCCCATACCCTTTTTGTTAGTCTGTTCATTGTTGTAGATGCCTTGCCAATTCTGAAGCTTATTTCTTGATTCAGGGATAATTTATTGCTGACTCAAAATCATAAATATGTAAAGAGGTTAACAATCTCTAACTCAACATCATCGATGACGATTTGTGGCCGTGATGATGGCGATGACGAATGTTATTACTGTTGTTATTATTACCATTATTATTATATAAAGAAATTACATTTAATTAAAAAGATAAATACCGTTAGTATGCTCCTCTTCTGCTACTATATCATCAGGTGAATTAGATGCCATCCTTGTTTGTTTTAGCACATCTGAAAATAATGCTGAACAGTATCACATACATTCAAAATGAGCTCTGAAATATCATATATTATTCTAGTGCTTTATTCTAGGACAAATGTGGGTATTCGCTTAGTGTGCAAATAATTTACTATATTTTTAGTGGTAACACTCAAACCTTCCCCGCCCCCAGGATATAACACGCACAGCTACAATCCATCATTACTTCGAAAATATTTATTTAAAATGTTGGTATTTTATGAAATGTACCTTTAAAAAAATTCAAAAAGAAAGCATGAATTAAAGTGTTTTTAAAGAAAGGATTTTTCAATTCCCGTCAACCTTTAAAAAATTCGATATTTGGTTTGAAACCATTATCTTTTCCCTTTACTCATCTGTATGGACAAAGTTCTGAATTGTATTATCTTGATTCTACATCAGATATAATCCACGTTTTCGCACAACTAACTCGGCATTAAAAGTGGCAATACTTTAACAATTGTGAATGTTAGAGAATTGTGAAACATACATTCTCTAGAGAAGGCAAGCCTTTCTTCTAATTAATCATGTGAGCTGATATATACAGTGTCACTTACCTTGGCTGATGCCTCTCATCAATGGCCTCTTTTCATATACTTTGATTCGCTAGCCAATAAAAAGCACGGGAAAGTTGACTCAGCACAGATAAATGACTTTTAATATCCGTGCGAAGAATTATTCTGGAAAGACTTCTGTAAATGGCCATGCCGATACTTGATACCAGATTTGCTTGAAAATGTGTGAAAATCAATCAATTTACCGCTACGATCAGCATGAGATTGTCACGTTTGATTTCTACTGGAGGCGCGGTATTCCTTTGTTCGTCACGATGGACAATGCGAGACTTGAGTAATAAATTGGGATTCATTCTTCTAAAGTGATGCAGTTGGCCTTATATGGATTTTATTTGGTTGACGGCACAAAGTGACTAATGAAAATTGCTGTACTTATTCAGTTTTTCAATATGGTGCTCAATCTGGACATTACAGCTGAGGCAATTTAAGTTTAGTCTTTGTTAGTACTTCCAATGCTGTTCATAAAAGACCTTAAGTATTTAAAGTTAAAATCAAAATGAACAGAAATAACTATTCGTGTTACAAAAATAAGTCCATAAAGCGCATTAACAACGAAACACTGTGTAACACGAATATCTATTTCTGTTCATTTTTATATTTGCCCTGTGTTACCCCAGCCCACATTTATAGTTTCGGGTTGTTACCCGACACTGGAACTTTTATCTCTCCATATTTAAAGTTATAAGCTACCCAGTGTGTTGAATGGGCCCTAATGGGAAACAAAGAATAGCAACACTGTTTTCCTTCTATGTATGTCGTAAGAGGGCTTTAAAGAGGTTTTGGAGTGAAGTTGGCTGTCCTATCCTATAAATATTTTTCAGCAACCCAGAAACCATGCTGAAGTTGAATTTGACAGGCGCAGATATCGAAGAAAAGCTGAAACCATGAAAGAACGCATGTTGTTACTTTAAGTGTACCAATTTGAGAAAGAAGAGGCCCATTGCAATGAAAGACAATGTCCACTGTATATGTGTCATTCGCTTACCACATATAAAACATATTTGCTTCCTTATAATGATAACGTTATAGGGGCTGCTTTTCCTACTATTAACCAGTGCATTTTTAGATTTTGGAAACACATGTAGGATCGTCACGTCGATTGGATGGTTTCACCTCATGTTTCCCCCTTCCTCCAGTTGGTTTCTGGGTGTCAGTTCGATATACAACATCAAATCAATGAGATCTTGACAGTCCGGGTCATAGGACCTATGTTCTATGAAGAAGTACAATGCCACAGTTGGATAGCTCTCTACTCCAGGAGGAGGGGATAATGGACAACAGAACATTACGACATAAAAAACATATAACTGTAAAGATAGAATGCTGGTGGGGTTTTCATTTTAAAAAGCCTCGCTATACAGTCATATCATCTTCTATAATGCAGCATGTTCGTTGGTCTTGTGACCACTAGTGGTTGCCACCCGACCTTCCGTATGCTGTTAGGGGGACCTGGCCAGTCTTCGTTTCCAGCCTCTGGTGGCTGGACTACGCCCTATCTCCACGACAAGAAGCTGGCCTCGATGGGGATTGTTATAGAAACATATTGCTGTTTCTTCTCTTACTCGCACATTTGACGAATTCTTCCCAACAATTTAAGACTCTTCTAAGACATTTATTTTTAAATGAGTTTAATTTCTTCTCCAACGCCTTTGTCATTGTCCAACCTTCGCAACCTTATGTCAACACAAGTTAATAAAGCACAGTAATTAGATTATGTACAAATGTTCTATATTCAGCTCCAATAATATAATATTGGTTATTAGTAGGCCTATACTATAAATAATATACTTACCTGAAGAAAAGGAGAAGGTATATATTGAGAATATATAACGATATCACGTATCACGGAACTAGATAAATTATGGCGTTGCCTGATTTCCGTCCGCATAGAGTTGTGTGATTGACTAAGAATAACTCTTCTCCTATCAGCAACCAAATAATAACAAAATTCCCACAAGCTATTTTTAAATTAAGATATATATTTGTGGATATATATAACATGTCATGGCGAAGTTGAATGCCTGATATATTCAATATATTGACATTGTATTTTACAATTCATATCACTTTACAATTTTCTTTAAGGAGGACTTTTCACTTCCGTGTTGTGTTCTTTGTGATGTTTTTGTTTGTTTGTTATGAAAACCATTCAGGAGGTTGTTTGTACAAGCACCAGCTACCAAATTTTAGGCAATATCACAGTAGCACTTCCTGGCACTACTAGTTCTCGCTGATGTAAATAAGAATTTTAATAAACACTCATTTTGAATTTTAATGGAGCATTACTTTATGAGTTTGTGGGACTTGAAATTTCGTATTTTCGTCAATTTCTGTGGTCTTGCCGATAAAATAAAATGGCATCAAAATCTAAGTCATACAGCGCTTTTTGGGATTACTTCAAGTTCAAGGTTAAAGACGATGATTCAGCATGACAAGGTAATATGTAAGTTTTGTGACAACCAGTTCTCGCGTGGATGATCAGATCGCCCCAAAGACTTCTCAACATCATCAATGCAGACCCATTTGTGATCGATGCACAGGAAAAGCTATGAAAAAATGATGGAAAAGAAAGCATCACCGGAGGCCAATGTATTGGCATGGCTACTACATCTATGATGAATCCGTGTTTGCACAAAGCAAGCAGCAGTACCCAGCATTCAATTGTGCAGGCATGGGACCGGGCCAAAATTTGGAACATCAACTGCAGCTGTGTGTGTGTGATGGTCTTTTGAGTCTAAAGTATGTCTGACATCATCAGTACTGGAAGAAAATTGGTAGGACATTTCAAACACTCTTCGTCAGCAACCAATCGTGTGCATGAACTTCAAAATGAATTAAACCTACCACAACATCAACTTATCCAGGATGTGATAACACGATGGGACTCAACGTTCTATATGCTACGACGACTGTTAGAACAACGGCGCAGCATCATCCTGTACTGTGTTGAAATTGATTCGGTAACTGGGCTAACGGCACAGCAGTGGGCAGTCACGGAGAATGTGGTAGCTACTTTGGCACCATTTGAAGAACACACACGTGAAATAAGTACAGCTCAGGCATCAATATCAGTTATTATCCCATTAGTGAAAACACTCATGGCTTTCCTCCAGAAAGACAGTAGTGATGCTGGAATCAAAACTATGAAAGCAGCCTGCTTGAAGCTGTTAGCAGCAGATTTGCGGACATTGAATCTAACAGTATTTACACCTGTGCCACATTACTGGATCCTCGATTCAAGCTGTGCTTCTTCTCCGAACGTGGCAGAAGTGATGCACGAGCCCATCTGATGTTAGCAGCTAACTCCATTATTGATTCAGCAAACACAGTCAGTGCACATTATCCATCAGCTACTAGTAGTAGTAGTACTAGTGTTTTGACTTCTGTGAGCACAGCCACACAGTACGAGTCCAGCCTATGGAGCTGTTTTGACACAATTGTCGAGGAAAATCCCACCGCAGATCGTTCTGCAAGTGCCAAAGGCAACAGCATTAACACTGAGGTGACACAGTACCTGTCAGAGCCACTTAAAACTCGACAGTCAGATCCAGTTTCATGGTGGCATGCCAATAAGCAAAGATTTCCAAGTATGGCTACACTGGCGCAGGAATTTCTTACACCACCACCTACAAGTGTGCCATCGGAAAGGCTGTTCAGTACTGCAGGAGACATTATCACTGACCACCGTAGTAGCCTTGTACCACAAAATGCGGAGACGTTGATTTTCCTGAAATACAACTCGTCCCTTCTTGACTCTGAAAGTTCAACTACAGCCATAATGAAGACTGACTGAAATAGTGAAATTACTGAATAAATGTATTTCAATAAATTCAATCTGTTCAATGTACTGTTGTTGTAACTGGGTAGTAACTGAGCTGCCAAATTGCCAACTGAAAACAATGTGAAAACTAAAAATAAAAATTACTAAATTAGCATTATGTGCTTATGTATTATGTTTCATCTTGAACTTATAGAACTTAATATTGCTTATTCTAATGTAAATGTAATTATTTTACATTTAAATGATTTAATATGAGTATATTAAATTGTCATGTCATCATTGTAATTTTTATTTTTTTATTTGTAAATCCGGATCGGGCCGATTTCAAAAATTTGAATCCGGTACAGCCCTAATCCTAACAAAGGAAGTCACAATGACGTAAACTTTGTTTAAACTGCAGGCACAGAATAACAAATCCACCGTTAGTATGTAGGCAACGTGCAGTCGATATAAATTGTACTCCAGACTGTGCACATAAAATAACAAAGTACTGCGGATATCATGTACATATCTTCTTCTTCTTTATGTCCTCATGTACCTTTCATGTTCTCAGAATGAACAGCCTAAGAATTCCCCAGCAATCACTATATTGGGTGCCACCTGGAGTAAGAAGAAGAGGGAGACCTAGAGAAACTCTACGAAGAACCATTAATAGAGAAGGCATGTCAATGAACCTAAACAACACGCAATAATTGAAAGACCTGGCAACACAAAGACAGAAATGGAAAGCTATGGTTTCTGCCCTATGCGCCGCCTATGGCCCTGGAGGAAAATAACATAACACCTTTCGGTGTTGAGGGGAGAGTGAGTCTACGGTCTTTTGCCCTTCTATTTGCCTCTTCTGCTGTTATATTTCCGAGTGTCTCTAACATACTATCTATCCACCTTTTACGAGGGCGTCCAATAGGTCGACTGTTTTTTTTTATAATACTTTGCTCTTTCTGTCTGGTTATGTGGCCGTATCATTTAACTTGTTGTTTCTGGATGTATTATATTGTTGACTTGATCCCTAATTGCTTCCTTAGTGCTTCATTCATGATTTTGTCTCTCAAGCTAACTCCAATCATACGTCTCACACATTTCATTTCAGTGGTGTTAATCTTATGTATTGTTCTAGAATCTAATATCTAAGTTTGACACTGATAACACAATGTTGGTAAGAAAATGGTGTTGAAAAGCGCTTTCTTTGTTTCTAGTGTAATATCTTTATTTCTTAGTAAAGGTATTAATTGACCAATGACCTGACAGGCCTCATTACATCTTGCGTTTATTTCTGCTTCTTGTTTATTATCATATCTCAATGTGCTGCCCAGATATTTGAATTCATCTACTTGTTTTAGTTGTTTATTGTTTATCTGTATGTTGATGTTCTCCTTTTCTCTTTATGTTGCTGTCTCTCCTATCTGAGACTGTACATATGAAGTAACAAATCCGCCGTATGTAGGCAAAGTACTGCAGATATCACGGTACATATGAAGTAACAAATCCGCCGTATGTAGGCAAAGTACTGCAGATATCACGGTACATATGAAGTAACAAATCCGCCGTATGTAGGCAAAGTACTGCAGATATCACGGTACATATGAAGTGACAAATCCGCCGTATGTAGGCAAAGTACTGCAGATATCACGGTACATATGAAGTAACAAATCCGCCGTATGTAGGCAAAGTACTGCAGATATCACGGTACATATGAAGTAACAAATCCGCCGTATGTAGGCAAAGTACTGCAGATATCACGGTACTCCAGACGCTACATACATAGAACAGCGTACACAAAATGTCCTTCAAATCGGTTTACTACATCAGGATGCTCTCCTCCCACGCCCGTGTGACAACATGAGAATTGACTTTTTGTTCAGAGTGTAAATAATAGTGGTACTATCTTCTTTCCATATCGTAGCAGGAGACTAAGGAAAACTGGGACGTAGGCTGTCAACTTGTCATCTATGAAAAATCATTATTGTCACATCTTGTCTCAATTTCTTATTTTTGTCTTATATCAAATAATTCACACGGATGACGAGATGCGGGCCAGCATACATTGTACCTTTGTCATTTGTAGCAGACTCCTAGATGATGGGGCATATTAGATGTGCTATCACTAAGAAAAATGATGAGATCGTTGACCCATAAGTTATGTTGTGCTCTTGCAGGACGTGATGATCCTGGGATACTGCAGCATTGAAACGCCTCTTTTTTCTGGGACTAACCATGCATAATTAAACACTCCCATCCTTCTTAACACAACCATGACTTTGAGATTGTAAACCTTATGCGTTAAGAGTATCACCTCGGTTGCTCAACTATTGAGAATCAATATTCTTGTCAAAAAAGTTATGGGATGGTAACTATGCACAGCAACCAGCTTCTTTCGGTACATGGACACAAAAACTAAAAGACTTCAATTTGGAAGTTAGTTTGGAGAGTGTATGAGTATCAGTTTTAAACATCCTTTATGCTTTGGCTAAGGATATATCGGTGCAACAAACAGCCATCGAGATCCATAGTGTCGCAGACTGATGCAAAGTCAGTATTGCAAGCAGTGAAAGATACAAAGAACACGAGCATGAATGAACTTATATCCTGCTTACTACACATCAGCAGTAATACTACAAAAGAAACAGTTATCATGTGACGTATTATCTCCAGAACGTTGTCTTGCCAATGAACTCCTTAAACTCTTCTCTGACTTGGGCCATGTGACTTGCATTTTCCCACGACGTATTCATGTTATCTTTAATGTCGTCAGTCCATCATCTCCTTGGGCTGCCCTTTCTCCCCCTCCAAGTACTCTGCTCTCCTGTATTTGCCTTTCTAAACAGTTGTGTCTCTTTATATGACTACACAGGTGTAGTTTTCTTTTTGCTATTGTGTTTAGTAACCAACACTCTGTCATATTCAATGTGTTTATAATATCTGAGTTACTCTTTTTTTTTCCTTCCATGATATTCTAAGTATCTTTTTGTAGCATTTCATCTTAAAAGCGTTGATCTTCTTTGACTCTGTTTTACTTAGAGTCCATGTTTCACAGCCATATGTTGCAACCGGAAAAATAAAAGTTCATAGCATTAGCAGTGTCGTTTCCTTTTTGTTGTTTTTCCATATGTTTTTCAAATGTGTTATTTTACAATATGCCATTACCAATCACTTCCTTACCTCTGCCATGCAGTCTCCTGCACCGTTGATGTTTGCTCCTAAGTATTCAAATTTATCCACACACTCTATCTCGGCATTGTCTATTCTGATTTTTGGTTGGTTTTGTTGTTATATCTGTTGACATGATGTTTGTTTTTTGCGGGTTTAAATATGTTTTGTGATTCCCTGTAATTATTTGTTATTTATTAGTTGTTCTAATCATTTGAAAGAAACACAGTGTCGTCTGCGTAGCGTAGTTCAGGAATTTCAAAACCACCGATGTTTAAAGTGTGGAAGTCAGCGTTACAGGGAGTTTGGCTTCTCAATGTTGTCTAAATATATTTCTTTCTGTTTACATGCAATCATTATTTACTCTAGAATATTTCAGCCTCACAACACATTTATTTCAGCCTCACAACACATTTATTTCAGTCTCACAAAACATTTATTTTAGCCTCACAACACACTTTTTTTCAGCCTCACAACGCACTTATTTCAGCATCACAACACACTTATTTCAGCCTCACAACACATTTATTTCAGCCTCACAACACATTTATTTCAGCAATGTAAATCAAGTCATAATGCTGAGTACTTGAGATTGATATTTTTCAGTTAAATTTACTGACATGTTACATGTTATGTGCCAGGTGATGGGGAAAAAACACAAACTAACAGTAACAGTCAAATTAGTAAAAGCATAAAACAATAATATTTTTTAACAAGTTTAATATCTGAGCATGTGAATATGTGAATGAATAATTATTATGACATATTTATGTTCACTTCTTGAATTGACTTACAAATTCCTACTAGTTAGTAGGATGTAGTCAGGAGAAAGGAATGCATTGTGCCATGATCTACAGCTTTGTTGCTATACATCAATTTCATCAGGGCTTCCGAATCACTTTGATCAATGGGTCACTTTGACCAATGAGATGAAACACCTCACCCCTCAACCTCTCCTAAGTAACCTATTACAACTTGCATGACAGGTAACAGTGTTACTATTAACTTTCCCCCTTTTGGTACAAGTCAACACAAGGGTATATATTTTGTTTACCTGTTTTTAATTTATATTTTAATTCATCAATGGGCAAGCATATTCACATATGTACACTTTCCAAATAACAAACTATCTGGCTGTGAAAAAGTTATGATTTACAGATGAGAATACTGAAATTGATAAAATAAGCTGTGAATGTGACCAGGCCCACAGATTATGGAGGGGGAAATCCAGAGCTTTCTAAGCATCCTACAGCAAGTCCATCCCAGAAACAGATTCAGGACTCATTGGCAGGCTTTTTGGGATCATTCACAAGCTGTGTAGATAGTGGTTGAGTAAGGAATGATTGCAACAAGGCAATCAATATCTCCAGTAGCTACCACACAGTCAAAACAGTCTTTCAAACTGCCACATCACAATACCACAAAACTCATAGTACTACTCTCATTTACTAATGGTGTGTGTTTTCCTATGTGTTTCCAGCGATTAGCTAAACTTTATTTCTATGTTTTATCATAAATTTCTGTTTGATGATCATCACAAAAGTGAACAAATCATCTCACTGCAATAGACCATCTCAATGCTGAATGTAGATTATAACTGAGAGTATAATGAAAAATTGTCTACCCCTCCTTAATGAATGGACTAAATCAGTGTTTCCCAACATGGAGCCCACGCCTCACAGAGAGGGAGGGGGGCAATTCAAACAAGTTGTAATTAGGCTTCATTTAGGGAATAATTCAATTTTTGAATATAAAAAATATGTATATGTACATAGGGAGCATCAGAATTTTAGAAAGACTTAGGTGGGGCATGGTAAAAAAAAAGGTTGGGAAACACTGGATTAAATAAAAAACTTGACCTGTAAAAGAAAATTAACTCAATCTTATACACAGAAAAAAACAATATATGACAAATAAATAATTGAATTTTAAAATGAATAATACTTTCCTTCAATAGGAAATCATTGAGAAGTTCATGAATTCTCTTCAGAACACTTTTTATATGACGTGTGTAACATGCAGCAGTGTTTTATTAATTCTTATAAAACAATGTGCTCAGATATAAACAGTCCAGTTACATGTGCACTGACAACAAACTGGAACTGTGCTGTAATTATATCTCTATACTCTGAATACTTCTATAGTGCTGGTTCATTGTTTTCCCCTTACTTTGAAAGTCAGATTCCCATTTTCAGTTCTGTGAACTTGCGAGTCAACTGTACAGGAGTCTGTACCTAATGTTTCTTCTGTGCTCATTCTAAAACTTCCACTGGATCTCTCTTGTAGTAGCATAATGATCCTACTAGATTTCCAGTAGGATGTAGTCCAGGGAATGGAAATGTGCTGTGTCACCGTTTTATTTGCGCCAATGGCCCAACACATTCATCTTCGGCGAGGTACCTAATGTTTGAGATCAGCACATTATACTACTGAATAACACCATACCCAGGCAGATATTCTGCTAAATGAACAAAAGAAAAATTTACTGCTTAGGAACAATATTTACAGTAGTGCTAAAATGAAAATCTCATAAAATTTATACAACAGACAAGATGCAAATACAATCTATTTCAATAATAGAAGAATTTACCATTTCAACTGTAAATGATTCAATACCAAGCAAAATTAATCACCAAGTAAAATTAATCAACAAGCAAAATTAATTAGACAGTAATATGTTGTTTTTTATTTAAAGTAGCAAGAACAACAAATATCACAGCATGTAACAACAGAATAAACTATAATGAAAGCTTAAGAGTTATATAAATTACTTAAAATATAAACTGTCGTTATGTTGTTACAAAAATTATATTTGTTACAAAAATTATATTAGCTATATAGCATCTACACTACATGGTGATCTCCTTAAAAGCGGTTCTTTTAATGTAACACAGAAAACTTCATGGTTGAATAGTTCACCTTTTTAATGTTAATTTATACAAACACAGCAACCTATGAGTACTTGACTATGACAATATTTTTCTTGCTTGACAATAGGCTTAGGTACTTTACAGCATACAATTTTCAAATTCTTGGACTACATAGCTATAGCTTGTAAGACTTTTGCAAAACTGCAAAAAGTAAACACACTTGCAAAGGAAAGCCAACATCTGACCACATAGTTTAATTAACATTTCTTCTGTATTTGTGCTCAAACTCCTGTAGATTAGCAGGATGTAGCCCAGAGAACATAATGGAATGTGTTATGGTTTATAGGTTTTCTGTGCCCTTTGGTCTGACACATCAGACTTTAGCATGGCTTCTGAGTCACTTTTACCCTATATGTGATGGGACAGTCAACACCACCCCATAACCTCCTTAGTCGCCTCCTACCACATGTATTGAAGATAAACAGTGTTTATATTCTTTGCTTCCCTTTTGAGCCCCAGCTACACATGGGTAAATTGCTATTTATTTTTGACAACCATTAAAATTAACGGTAGCTAATCTTAGTTGGTTAACATGGACCAAGATTTGAAAGATAATTTTTGTATTATTAGTAGATAAATATACCATCACACCATCATTAAAAATGCATCAAGAAATTACAGAAATAAAATAATTTATGAATCTATTTTTTTTAAATGATATATTATTTCAGATTTTAATGAAGGCACATACATACTGCAAAACTACACTAACAATACAATGAATACCAGCTCAGAACTTAAGCAATGCTACAATATCAGGGTATTTCTGGTTTACATATTCATTTTCAGCACATCATTACTGGGGACAAATTTTGCTGCTTTTTTTTCTTCAATTCATACCTGCTTTGCAAGAATAGTTTCTGGTACCAGGTCACAACTTGGATCCAGAGCAGAACCTTGGTCAACTCTGGTTTTCTTAGCAAGATATTTTATACCATCTTAAGTCAAGGACCAGTCATATGATCAATAGACTACCACATGGTAAAATAATACTAGCATTCATTATTCAGAATTTATTGGATAATCAATATCTAGTAATGCTGCTGTACACAACTTGTCCATAGACCAGAGAAGAAATATTAAACCAATATCTACTTCAGTGTACTTCTGTCTCTTAAAATTGTTCCTCTCTTCATAAGCTGCAGATTTATTTACAAGAATTTGGTGTATATTTTATACAAATATATATATATATATATATATATATATATATATATATATATATATATATATATATATATATATATATATATATATATATATATATATATATATATATATATATATACGGTACATATACATTGAAATAAAGGAAAAATACTCGAAAGCAAACATGAGAAGATGAATCAAATACATAAATAAGTTACCGGGGTAAAACTTGGGGTCTTTGTTACCTATATTTTATGGTAGTGTGTCCTGATATAACTTAATTGGACTTTGTTGTCTGCTGGTAGAAAGGAGTGAGCCTCTCCAAAAGACAGGTAAACTCATTAACTACCTACCTACCTACCTACATAAATAAGTCAATATATCAAAACTCTTCCGTTAATCAGACAATGTGAATTCTGAGGTTTTAACTCTTTGTCTCCGTAAAACATAGTAAAGTTTTCCTCCTATGCCGGAGCACATTTTAGAATATTTTTAGCAATTTATGGTAGTATTTGTATTTTTATAATTTCTCCATCACCATTCTGTCCACATGAACAATTCTGACATCAAAATATTCAGAAATGGATAAGCAATGAGATTTAGTTAAGTTTGTATGCTAATATACAATATTTTATCAGGTATAGAAAATTTAATTAATAAAAAACAAGAAAATATGGGAAATAACAATAGAAATGTGTAGAAACCCAAGCTTGTATCCCAGAAGACTGAATCATAATCTATTTATTTTGAAATAAAACACATCTCCATATATCATGAACCATTTTGTACTGCATACAAGTATTTATATATACAGAATTACTTATAAATGTCACATTGTCTTGAAGTCAATAAATGAATACAAAATACAAATTTATCACAAAATTTTCTATTCATTAGGCCTACATTTTAGTGCCCAGGACTTAGTTATATATCCTTATATATATAATACAAATTATTATGCCTTATATAAAGTTCTGAATATTCACATTTGTATGTGATACTCCTAAAATCATGTTTTTGAATGTAGATAAGGGGGATAGCAATATATATTGCATTGGAAATGCCCCTCCTGAGCTTCATCAGCACTCAAATCTGAATCAGAACTTTCAACAAAGTCAGCTCATAATAATTCCATATTAGGCCTACAATCAACTACGCTAATGTTGGAATTATTACCTAACATATTTTAGAACATTTCCAAAGCCTAACTAGATGAAAAACATTGAGGACATCTAAATTTCATTACTTCAAATGCAAATAGCAATAAGTTACATAAAATGAAAATGTAAACACACCTGTTTATATGAAATTAGAGCTCAAATTCAACAAAATGTCTCCGACTTTCGCCACACTTCCCAAGATAGACCAATTTTTTAACGAAGTACCGCAAATAATCACTGTTTTTTTAACATTATGGTCGTCGTGATCTTTATAATTCTTGATAGTAAATTCGTATCAAAATTGAAATGTTGACTTAAGTGACTTTTGGCATAGCGATTCTCCAAAATGTAGATATTAGTGGCTTAGTGGACCAGGAAAACATGCAGTAAAGAAAGTCTTTTTGTTTATACGTTAATATATATATATATATGAGAATTGTGTATAAATATGGCACAGTTTATTTACATCAATGAGCAGTAGTTAAATGGGCACATTTCACAAAAACAGTTCAGTTGAACTTGCTTGTGGTTCAAAAACCAATCATTCAGAATGTACTGGCAAAGCCATTTAATGTGTCATGTGACATATTCTTTCCAGAATGTTGTCTTCCCAATGAACTCCCTGAATGTCTCTTTTTTGGGCAATGTGGGTTGCATTTTCCAATGACGTCTATTCATGTTATCTTTAATGTTGCCAGTACATCTTCTTCTTGGTCTGCAGTTTCTCCTCCTTCCATGTTCTGTTTTGCACTTCATTATTTGTCTTTCTAAACAGTTTTATAAAAACAGTCTCTTTATATGACCAAACAGGAGTAGTTTTCTTTTTGCTATTGTGGTTAATAACCAACATTTTGCCACCTTCAATGTATTTATAATTTCTGAGTTTCTCATTTTTTCATTCAATGAGATTCTAAGTATCTTAAAAAAAAGTGCGTTCCCAATAATCAAATACAGATATAAAACATAAGATATATAAGATGTGTATAAAACTGGTACATTATATACTAACCAGAGTACATATGATATATTACACAGACATACTGATGTGTCTGTGTCATAAAATAAAATAGTGTATGGCACTTGTCTTGTTTCCTTTTATCCTTCAATCTTTGCTCTGATTACATTCTATCTGCAGTTTCATTTGTGAACAAATACCACATAAATCTAACACCAACTTGTGTTACAGATGGTCCATTACATATAATGAATTTCTAAATCTGTCACCAACCTGTTACAGATGGTCAATTACATATACAGACACTTCAATCTTACACCAACCTGTTACAGATGGTCAATTACATATACAGACACTTCAATCTGACATCAACCTGTTACAGATGGACAATTACATATACAGACACTTCAATCTGACACAAACCTGTTACAGATGGTCCATTACAGACTTAGTTCAATCTGACACAAACCTGTTACAGATGATCCATTACATATACAGACTTACTTCAATCTGACACAAACCTGTTACAGATGATCCATTACATATACAGACTTTCTTCAATCTGACACACTTGTGCTACAGATGTTTAATTACATATACAGAGTGATTTGGTGACCTCATTACCATTCTCTCAATATACATAACTGATATGTTCATTCAATGACGTGTGCGCGTTCATCTTATACTTACACACGGGTGATCACTGAATGACTAACAGCAAATTCCCCATATCCATATTCTAGATCAGGGGTGTCCACCGAAGACGGATGTGTTGGGTCATTGGCGCAAATAAAACGGTGACACAACGCATTTCCATTCTCAGGACTACATCCTGCTGGAAATCTAGTAGGACCATGGTCTTGCTACAAGGGAGAGCCAGCAGGAGTTTGAGAATGAACGCTAAAAAAAAAAAAAAACAGTGGTGGAGAACCTCTCTCCTGCCAAGGGACATTTGTATTGTATGACATCATTCCTCATACAACCTATATCTCATGTGTTTACTCTCAAATATCTATTGATTAGCAGAACATAGTCCAGAGAACAGAATGTGTTGTGTCATGGTTTACAGCTTAACTGCAATATCTGTGCCATTCAATATCAGCATTGCCTTTGAGTTACTATGACTCTCTATGCATGTATATTATAACTAAATATTTCTCAATAATTATTATAATAATGATTAATGAAATCAGCATTCTAAAAGAATTTTAAAAATATGAAAGGTGTATGTACATGAAAGACAACCAATCGAAGCAAAATTGAACAGAACAAATATTACAATTAACATGTGAAGAATAAAATCATGTCAGAAGAAGAATGTTACTTGTGTTATCTGTTAAGAGATATCAGAATAAAAAATAAATTTATTCTCAATATGAATTGTATTGTACTCTGCTGTACACCAACAACAAACAAAACATAAAACTCAACAAGATTCAGCAGTATCATAACAGTTATTGAGAAAACTATAGGTGTGCATATAAGTTCATCTTAGTTAATTAACCGTCAGATCATCATCAATGCACCCCAGACACATTCATGGGTTCTCCGCTATCCACTTGAGTGTATCCACCATTACACAATGACTAACAGGTTCAGTTCTCTATTGAAAGACATACATACTTCTAAGCCCACAGTAGACCTCATTTTTGGCAACACTGCATTTAAAAAGCTCCATTCCTTTATTCTGAAGATGGAAAAAGAATCATCACCCTCAATAATTTCAGCATGATCCATTGCTCCATCGTTCGCCCATCGAATTTGACAATGACCATTCAGCTCAACCAGGATGACGGTGAAGATGATGATGTCTGCAGTGTGTGCCCATCTGTAACTAATTGAGTCCTAAGCATGCTTGGAATTGTCTACCACACTCTGGACATGTGAGGGAAGAGTCTGTGGGACATTGAGCAGCTCTTGTCTTTCTTCTAGTGCGTTTTTGTTGCGCAGCTTGATGTCCGAGGTTCTCTGCGGCTGTTGCACCACTCTTGATTCTGCGACGTCAATCGGATCTGTCTTGTCCCATGAATTTGTGTCTATTTTGACATAGGTCAGTGATGTCTTAAGAGTGTCTTTAAAAAGCTTCTTCTGTCCTCCTGCCTTGCGGGAGCCAGTCTGGAGTTCTCCATATAACAATTTCTTTGGTAGACGATATACTTTCATGCAGACCATGTGTCGTACCCAGCGTTTCTGCGCCTTCATCAACATTGTATGTATGCTTACAGACTTATCTTTCATCAGCACTTCACTGTCTGATATTTTATCCCACCAACGGATGTTGAGTATCTTACGACGGCAGCTTAGGTGAAAGTGGTTGAGTCTTTTAAAATGTCTGGCATATACTGACCATGTTTCACAAGCATAAAGGAGTGATGATATTACTGCTGCTTGGTAAACTAAGAGTTTGGCGGTAGTTGTTATTCCCCTTCTTTCCCATACGTTTTCCCCTAGTCTTCCAAATGTAGCACTAGCTTTTGCTATTCTGTTGTTTGTCGATGTCGATGTTTACATCTTGTGAAAGAGTGCTGCCAAGTTAGATGAAATTATTGACTGTTTGAAGCTATTCTTTTTTTATCCTTATGTGGGAATTTAAGTGTGTATTGATGATTTTCTTTGTATTGATGGTGAAACCAAAGTTGTCACAGGCTACAGCAAATTTGTTTAGGGTGACATGCATCCTGTCTGCAGAATCAGCATACAGTGCGCAGTCATCTGCATAGAGGAGTTCCCTGACCATTGTGTCCCGTACCTTAGTTCTGGCTTGCAAACGTGGAAGATTGAAAAGTGTACCATCTGTTCTGTATCTTATTTGTATTCCTGTTATATCACTTGATCTAGATGTGTGTTAGCATGGCATAAAACATCAGACTGAACAGTATTGGAGCTAGAATGCATCCTTGTTTGATCCTATTTATTACAGGAAAGGCTGGTGATAGCAGTCCATCACTGATAACAACGACCATCATACCATCATAGAATTGTTGCACTATGTTGATAAATTTTGAGAGCACTTTCCACAGCCCATCTCTGTTCACTGTGTCAAATGTGAAACTACAGCAACAAGATAATAATTATAAATACATTATGATGACTATGGCCTGCTGGATCTGATTATACTATGTTTGTATTTTAATGTTGTAGTTTCCTTTAACTTTAACTTACAATCTCAATGGTAGAATTGTTTGCAGTATGTTTGACTTTTATAAGTAACTTCTGAAAGGTATTCATCCTCTGATCCTTCAACTGGCTGTCTGGAACTGACTGGACTTACACCTTCTGGAAATCCAACATTGGTTTCCTTATTCTGGTCCTTCCCTGTGGCGTTACACATGGTACCTTGTGACTCTGTTGACCACAGAACAGTTACCAAAGAGAATTAGAGCATACCTTTATGATAAGATATACATACATAAGTTGTTACTGAGTAGTAAGTTCAACTTGGTTAGGAAAGTATAATTACAACTTTTAAAGAGTTATGTTATGTAACTATGTTATGTTATCTACAGCATGTTATGTGAATGTAAACAATAGATCACTATATTTGAGTACTAGAATAATATGGATTCAATGAGCTCAGCCGCTAGCAAAATTATCCAAAAACCTCATATGTGCATATGTGCTAAGAAACTTAAAGTTGTTGTGTAATTGACCATCAAAACGGACAACTTTAGGAAGTCAACCACATCTGATTTTAAAACACTGTATATGTGATACACCTAATACTTGGGGGAACTACCAACCCCTACTAGGCCCATCTACAGGTAGCGATAGTGGAACAGCCTCCAGATGTGGATGATGATGAAAAAGCTCTTGACAGGAAAGGTAACCCTGACAAACAAACCAAACTGCTGCCTTGCAAGCTCCACAGGAACGTGGAAAGGATATGGGAAAAATCATATGTAAATATTCTTGAAAAAATCTTGTCTAACATTATGGCTTAGCTCCTATCAGCAACAACTGGAGAGGAGCAGAGCCAGGCTCCTCAATTTAAACTCAAAAGGACCTATCAAAGCAACCTGTACCTTGGTTAATTTTAACTGTGAGGCAAGACATGGCCACACTGGATGTTCAGTCCGTGCAAAAACTTTGCGGCAGCAGTTCTGACCTGGAGAATACTGGGAACGTTGTCCTGGCTGCTGGCCTGAAGATCTAGCAAGACCAAAAGAGTCCTGAACACAGAGGTAGAGCTAATACATTATTTGATGTGACAAACAATCCAAGTATGGTCAACACAATAACCCACCCAGCAAAGAATGGGACCAAAAAATTCTGAGTTAACGGCAAATTCTAGAATATCACCAAATCTAGAGTAAGTGATCTGATGCTAACACTTTCTGGAAATTGAAAGGAACTGAGCATCTATGATAGAACCCTGACTGCAGTCACATTGAGTCTAAAACAGCAACAGTAACTAAATTAGTTTCAGAAATTATCATAAATGCTTTATTTAACCTCATCTATTATCTTATATTATGAAAATTTCCAACCTCTTAGCATAGGAAGTCATTGACTCCAGAAATTAGATGTGCAGATGATACTGCCCTCATATCATGAAGTCCAATATGTTCAGAAAATATAAATGTGCCAATTCAATGACATAAAGTTGTTTGCATTCAGGATATAACGATCACACAAGCATTTTTTTATTGTAGTGATAAATTATATAAATATACCGGTAACTACATTCAATAGGTTACCATTGCTTTTTGAATGGTCTAGATGCACAATTGCTGCAGTAGGGTTTGTACCTGGCACCTTGGCCATCTGAGATGCGCTCCGTACCATTCTACCACAGAGCAGCCATAGTGAAACTGAAACTCAAATGCAAAGACCAAGATAATTCATGACAACAGAGACTCACACCTACACAAAATATTGACAATGAAGAGGACTGCCCCATCCCGCAGTCTATGGCTGAAAAGCCATGAAGGTGTCAGGTCGAAAGGCACAGATGTCGCAGCCAAGCTGTAAACCATGACACAACAGAAGTTGAAGAAGTAATGCAGAAGAAAACTGATGACATTAAAGAACTAAAAAATCCTCACTCAAAACAGGGTGTACCAAACCAATTCATACCCCCATTCTATACACAAGTTGTACCTAAGTCTACACCTGGTCAATGACCTCAGAATTTCAGCTTCTTATTGAGCCAACTGAAATGGTCTGCTCTCCATTGATGGTGTCAATCTTTGAAACAGTTGTTTATTTTTTAAATCACTCCTTAATTTGTGTGATGTTCACTGTACCATCACCAGAAGACCTTCCATTTTGGCATTGGCAAGCTTCTAGCAAAATTTGATGCAACATTTCTGTTTCAGCTATCCAATTACATCGCAGCAGATGGAAATCCAATAGATGTTCACTACACTCACTCTCTTATGGGCAGTTTGTCTGTGACTGATCTTTCTTTTCACTTTATACCCCTTTATGCTTTGCAGCATCAGAGTTAGAAGTTCTCTAGAGGCGGCTTTTTTGTGTGCTTCTAAAGAATGGAAATGTGTTGTGTCGCTGTTTTATATGTGCCAATGGCCTGACATATCGGTCTTTGACTGGATCACTGAATTCAAATCTATAAATCTAATACTATACTGATATGTGTCTTCAATGTGTCACATCATAAGTTACTTACCAGTAGTTGCATGGACACTTGTACTGCTGGAACTGGCACGTCCATTGCTACAATAGACAAACAAAAAAAAAAGGTGCATATGTGTTATATTTTAAACAAGAGCACTACAAATATATCTGGATAGTTGTTTTTTTCTTGTGTCTGTTCTTAAACTTCTGCTGGTTAACAGGATGTAGTCTGGAGAACAGAATGTGCTATATCATGGTTTACAACGTGTCTGCAATATCTTTTGGGATGACACATCCGACTTCAGCATGGCTTTTGGGGTCATTTTGAGCTATAGGTGGGTCAGGCAAAAGTAAAACAACTTGACTCTTATGACATGCACGGCGGGCGATTTATTTTTTGCTCTCCTTTTAGGAACTTGACAAAACACCGGCTGAATAACTATTCTATTTCATTTATGCCTACTTATATTCGCAAAACATAATAAACCATGATAATCAGATAAGACACAGAAGAACAAGAACTAAACATAAACATACAGGAAGAGAAACTACAACAAGTAAAGCATTATCAATATCTTGGACACAGTCACAAATGATGGCAGAAGTGAAACAGAAGTTAAAAGGAGAATAGGAATGGCCAAAAGCACCTTCTATGACATGAGGAAAGTATTAACATCTAAACAAATTACAAACAAGTTAGAAATGAGAATTATAAAATATTACATCTATTCTATATTAATGTATGGCTCAGAAACATGGACACTAAATAAACAATTAGAAGACAGAATTGATGCCTTTGAGATGTGGGTATATAGAAGAATAGAGAGAACATCATGGAAAGAGAAGAAAATAAATAAAGAGGTGCTAAAAACACTTAATATGAAGAAAGAACTACTAAGAGAAATAAAGATCAGGCAAATAAAATATTTTGGTCACATTAAAAGACATGACACCTTATTGAAGACCTTACTTGAAGGTAAAATCAAAGGGAAGCGAGCAAGAGGTAGGCAGAGATACAAGTGGGAGAGTAACATCACACAATGGACAGGTTACAGTCTAGCAGAGTGCACCACCAAGATCAGAAACAGGGGATGTTGGTGATCCATTGCAGCCAACCTTCATTGTGGAGACGGCACTTGATGATGATGAATAAAAGTAGTAATATGATAGTTCCTTCGATATCATAGTACTATGCCTCAGCTATTTTTAGGTGAGACAGCCAGTGCTCTTTCTCAGTATGTTTACCTCTCTCAACTGTGCAAGTAGTGTACCCATTTGTATAGCTGCTGGGTCACATGGGCAGAGGTTGTGTTGAGAGCGACCTAGAACCTTTGAATGATAAGCCAATGTTCTAGTAACTGAACTGATCGTACTATCTTGTACAACCGTATACATATAATAAATTGATAGTATCATGTCAAGTATAATAAAGGAAGTATAACTTGCACACTTGTATACTACAGAAGTGAACAATCAATGTATTGAACAA
This sequence comes from Meghimatium bilineatum, assembly GCA_034231615.1. Lineage (NCBI taxonomy): Eukaryota > Metazoa > Mollusca > Gastropoda > Stylommatophora > Philomycidae > Meghimatium > Meghimatium bilineatum. Next base: position 101,077,026 of record CM067299.1, read on the forward strand.
AACACTAGCTATCCGTATTCAACAGACCTGAGCTTATAAATGTTAATCTATTTTAAGTGAACTTTAAAACTAAATTATTTTGTCTTTTCCATTTATACCTATTTATACCTGTATTTATATAAAAACTTAATTGAGATACTTCATAATATTTTCCAAAAGTCATGAAAAAGCAAAAATGTTCCACAAAATTTCAGGGATGCAACAACTATACACATGTATAAACGTAAAGATTGAAACTACCAATCCTGTAATAACTATCGAATCATTTTCCTACTGTCCATTGCTGAGAAGATTTTTACCAGAATCTTTTTGAACCATCTTACATTTTATTTTAATGAAGGATTACCCAAAAGTCAATGTGGTTTCAGAAAAGAATGTGGAACAAATGATATGATCTTTGCTAAAATATAACTTCAAGAAAAATGTCAAGAACACTGTGACCTGTACACAGCACTCATAGACTTAACAAAAGCATTTGATACAGTACGTAGAGAGGGGTTGTGAAAGATTATGGCAAAATATGGATGCCCCCACCCCCAAAAATGTATCACAATGATGCAGTAACTGCATGATGGAATGCAAGCTAGAGTTCAGAATGATGGAGGGTTATCTGAAACATTTCTTGTCTCAAATGGAGTTAAACAGTGATGTGTATTAGCACCTACCCTGATCAGCATCATCTTCTCTGCTGTGTTGGATGATGCTTTCAGAGATCTGGACTAGGAAGTAGACCTCATATATAGCATCAATGTAATATTTTTCAACCATTGACTGATCCGAGCAAAAACCAAAGTCATATCACACACAAATAGGAATCCTATTTGCTGATGGCTGTGCCCTAAATGCTAACTGAGGCTGATCTACAAAGTATTATAGACAGATTCTCACAAACTTGTACCAACATTGGGCTTACTATTAACACAGAGAAAACGAAAGTCATGTTACAACCAGAACCTGGCAAAAAGCTTCCTGTTACAACCAGCACCTTGTAAAAAGCTATCTCGAGACCTGCATAAAGTTAAATGACATATTACTGAAAGTTGTGAATAGATTCACATACCTAGGCAGTACTTTATCACAAAATGTCAATGTTGATTATACACTTCATCAAATAAAGAAGTATCTTTAGCAGGCAATGATCTAGCGTATGTACCAACGAATCTGTGTTTGCATAAGAATTGTATAAGTGTTAGGGATACCAGATTTTTCAAGGACTATGGTATCTGAAATCTTGTCTTGCTATCTGATTTTAATAACTTTTCTGAGACAAGTTGTGTGAAAATGATTGAGTTTTCTCACATGACACCTATACACAGTCCATGTTTCACTAGCATTTAACAGCACTGGGGGTACCACTGCACTGTAAACTTTCAGCTTAGTCTTTTTTTAGAAAAATTTTATGATAGTGCTGTTTGCTTTGGCGATCCTTGTATACACTTCATCTACTCCCAGTGCTGTTATACGCTAGTGAAACATGGACTGTGTATAGGTGTCATGTGAGAAAACTCAATCATTTTCACACAACTTGTCTCAGAAAAGTTATATCCTGACATCAGATAGCAAGACAAGATTTTAGATACCATAGTCCTTGAAAGACCTGGTATCCCTCTTCTTCTTCTTCTCGTTCTGAGTTTGACATGTCTACACAGCAAGTCCTGTTTTCTTAATAAATGCTGCTGTATTTGAAAGCTCCTCAGTGCTCCCATACATCTTTCTGTGGATATCCATCTCTGTGGGCCAGTGTTCTTCCCTTACTGGTTTAGTGTATTGCAGTCTTGCAGGATATGTTCAGCTGTCTGTGCTGCCTGCCCACAAAGGCACAGTGGTGATGGGACCAATCTTAGTCTATTTAAGTGGCTGTTTAATCTGCTGTGTCCTGTTCTGAGGCAGATCACTGGTATCCCTAACACTGACACTATTCATATGGTTGGTTGGTTGCTGATCCAGCGTCCCATGCCTTTTGACCCAATGCCATTGTGTGATATATGCATGTGTTTGTGAGCTGTTGTTTTGTTCCATATAATGTGTTCCATTTATCTGGCCCTGGAGGAAGAAGCATTTTCCTGATGCCATCCAGCGCTGGGCATTCAAAAAGGTGGTGGTCAACGGTTTCATAGGGATTAGTGCACAGACAGCACCCTGGAGTGTGATGTAGTTGTATTCTGTTCAGGTGATTGTTAAGCTGTACATGTTGTGTGCGCAGTTGGAAGATAATACTCTGGTCTTTCCTTACCAGGAGGTTGATGTTGTCTTTAGGATTTGGGCTGGTCATATATTTATAGATTTCCCTCCAAGTGTTTCCCATGGCCCATCTGTTCATCCAATTTTCTTTATTCACAGATTTCAACATCATTTTAACTGTGTGCATGGTTGTTTGTGTATATGGCTGTTTTTGTTGTGGTCCCATCTTTGCTAGTCTGTCTGCCTTATCACTGCCAGGTGTGTTTGAGTGGCCAGGAATCCACTGCATAACAATGCTGACTTCAGAAGATGTAAGCAGCTGGTTAGCATGGTGATATGTAAGCAGCTGGTTGGCATGGTGATATGTAAGCAGCTCAGGCTTACAATGTCCATCACATTAGTGCTTGAAAAGTGGATATCGAGTCTGTAAAAATAACAATGTTTTGGACTTTTGATGGGAAGGCATCAAATATGGTCTTCAGGTGGTACAAGGCAACTTCTAGTGCTGTTATTTCAGCTTCATAGTTTAAACATATCTTCCCACAGGCATCAAACAATTCATCAGATGTTTTATCTGGATATTCTATATAGACACCATAACCTGCTTTGATGGTGGCTTTGAAAGCAGACCCATCAATATAGATATGAATCCATTGTTCTGGGTAGGTGTCTATTGATTTATGCATTGCTTTCATAAGACTTACTGGTCGGAACTTTTCGTTGCATTATCTCTTAATTGTGTATTGATTTCCGGCAATTTCTTCTTCTTCTTCAGCGTTCATTCTCAAACTCCCGCTGGATTTCTCTTGCAACAGGACAATGGTCCTACAAGATTTCCAGTTGAATATAGTCCAGAGAATGGAAATGCGTTGTGTTGCCGTTTTATTTGCGCCAATGGCCCAACACATCCGTCTTCGGCGGTATCCGGCAATTTAAAACCTGAGTGTGATCGTAAACATTTTCCTACTCTTTGCTGTTCTTGTCTGGGAGATTCTTCTTCTTCTTCAGCGTTCATTTTCAAACTCCTGCTGGATCTCTCCTGTAGCAGTACTACTAGGTCTCCAGCAGGATGCAGTCCACTAGATCTCCAGCAGGGTGCAGTCCAGAGAATGGAAATGCGTTGTGTCGCCGTTTTATTTGCGCCAATGGCCCAACACATCTGTTTTCAGTGGAATATGGGAGATGATAGCTGTCTTTTATTTCATTTACATGGCTCAGGGCCCCCTTTGTTTTATTCTATGGTTTGGTTGCCAGTTTTCTACTCGTTTATTTGGATGGTCTTTGTTCATTCTTTTGCTTCTTTCATAAGCCTCTATTACAGCCATATCTCTTCGCAGCACAAAGGGGTTCTACATTTGTATGTATTTCACATGCAGCCATTGGTGTAGATCTCATTGCTCCACTAATAATGCGCAAGGCATTGTTCTGCACTCTGTCTAGAGATTTTACATTTCTCTTGGAACATGTGAGGAGTGCACTGTTGCATTCTAAAGTAGAACGTATTTAACCAAGATTTAGTCCTCTAAGGGTATCCAAGTCTGATTCCCAAGATGTGCCAGTGAGTCTTTTCAGTAGTTGTAATCATTTAAGTGCTTTATTTTTTGCATTTTCTACATGCTTCTTGAGGGTGAGCTAATCAAGTGTGATTCCAAGATATGTGGGATGTTCTTATCTTGACAATTTCTGTGTGTCCAACCATAGACTGATATTTTCTGACTCTTGGTAAAGATGGTATAGACAGTTTTCTCAGTTTATTTTTAGCTTCCATGTTTGACAGTACTCACGTAGTCATCTTAAATATCCATTTAGTCTGTTGGCAGCACTTTCAAAATTATCATGGCTCTGCCATATTGTTAGGTCATCAGCATAGAGGGCTTTTTCAGCTTTGATATGTTTGGCAAGGTCATTAATGTAAATGAGAAAGTGCAGCTCAAAGCAGAATCCTGTGGTAAGCCTTCCTCTAGAACTTCTTTAGATGAGACTGTATCATTTATCTTTGTCTGTATTGTTCTGTCACACTATTCTTATGCAAAGAAGATGGCGTATATGCTCTGACATAGACTTATCAGATGTTGGGGAACTCCATATGTCTGTAGTGTTATCCATAGTTGTGCTCTATCCACTCTGTCTAAAAAAAACCTATTTTTTTGGTCCATGAAAGACAAATATAAGTCTTGGTTATGTTCTATCGCTCTTTCTGAAAGTTGTTTGAGGGCGAAAATTGCATCTGTACAGCTTTTATTTTTCCAAAAGCACTATTGGGTGTTGTTGGGCCCTGTGGTTCTATATATGTGTGCATTCTTCTCTCTAGTATCTAAATATTTTTCCTATGTGGCTCATGAGAGATACGCCTCTATACTTAGTGCAGTTCCTTTTACTGCCTTATTTCTTATACCTAATTTTGTTATTACATAAATATTTTGTGAGTCCTGACAAAATTGTTATAATGGAATTTGACTGTACTATCATATACAGAAAAAACAAAGGCCAAAAACAACTTTGCATAAATATGAACATCCAGAATATGATAGGCAGTTAATGCCAAAAATATGTTAATAGAAGATGAAATAAAAACAAACCCATGACCAGGGCAGGTCTTAGACCATTGCAACCTATGCGGCCGCAGTGGGCCCCGCACTTTCATAGGCCCATAAATTCACATTATAATTTATTTTATTATCCTCTTCCCTACCCAGACTGGGCCCAGCGTAATCCGTTTCACATAGGGCCCCGCAATTGTTAGGGGCGGCCCTGTCCATGACTACTTGGAAGAGAAAACTGAAATGATAACACTAACTTAGAAAATGTGTACACTATAAATGATTAATGCAGACATACTATGCCAGAATGAATTTTTTGCTGCATTATGAGACAATACCAAGAGAAATGAGTGTTGATTGCTTCATTATTTAATGAACTGTCTTACAAGTATGGGATAACCAGGAAATACCAGGAAATGAAAAAGCAGACCAACTGACTAAGGAAGGTGCTGTTGAAGACCAATGTACCAATCACCTACCATCAGAAAAAACAGATGATCTAGTTAATAAGAAAGCCACAAACACCAATACAAGATGACTATCACATTATGAACAGATCAGAACAAGTAATTATACGCCTCAGGATGGGACACAACCAATTCTGCAGTCACATGGACTCAAAATTAAAGATTGACAACAAGGCCATGTGAATAAGCAGCACAGAGTACCAAACATATACTTCAAGAGTGTTTTGGGTATGAAATTCTGAGGCAGACATATTGGCCAGAGGAAACAACACTGGAATCAAAGCTGTATGGGTCACTGTGTGAACTACAAAAGACAGTGTGTTTTATTCAGAAGATAGAATTACAGATATAGACATGTTTCAAGTGAATGAAAGAAGAAGAGGAAGATTGCTTCATCAGTCTCTGGTGAATATCATTACAGAAATATTCATCAAACTCTAACAGTGAGATCTAATATTATTGGGTCAATGAAAGATGTGATAGAATCAGCAATCAACCATTCTAAAAAAGTTACCAGTAAATATAAATTTCTAAATAAAAAAATTACCTGGTAGAGTTTTTAATGTTACTTGCGTAACCACTGTCTGCATTCCAGCTATCATCACAATTTTTATCTTCATCTGCAGCAACCACATCCAAAGGCCAGACTTTATTCAAAAATTTTGAGCTGTCGCCAATAAGAACATTGGTTGCATTTGCCACTGTGATTTTTTTCTCATGATGGTGATGGTGTATATGCTGAATTACAGAATTTGATGCATTTTGAGAAGCTCCAGAACTTGATCCATCAGAGTTTTCTTGGGATTGGGTATTTCTTCCAGAAATTGTTACTCCTGCTCCAAGTTGATCCTTATCGGGAGCTTTTCGCTCACGTGAAAGTGGAATCTCTGTTTCCTTCTGCTGGGAAGTGATGACAGAGCCTACCTGAGCCTGCTGTCTATTTAATGTGAATTGTGCTGGGTCATGACTTGTAAAATGAGAAAATTGTTGTGACTGAATTGGAGTACTGTTCCAAGGTGAAAACTGAGGTAGGGACCACTGACTACTCATGCCAGGATATGAACCAATAAAACTGGCAGCCCCAGTTAATGAACTGTCTGACAAGCTGCCACTAAATGAACTGGGTGTATTTACTTCTGTAGGTATTTGTGGGTGTTTAATATTTGTAGCAGCCTCGCTTGTTTGACTAGGTGGTCTTATTATGTTAGGAAAACAATAGCTCTGAGGAATAGGATTTGCATAAGAATACAGTTCTTGCATACTATAAGGAAGCTTGGGTGGATGCTGGTGCAAGTACAAATTATTATGTAAATTTGGGTCATAGATATGATTTGCATTAACATAATGAGGCCTGCCCATACTATCAATTAATAAGGCTCCATGGCCTGGAAAACCAAAAGTTATTGGATTTAGCATTCCCATATATGAGGGATGAACAGAAGTGGGTATACCACTTAGCGTATTCTGTGCAGCATTAGTAGGTGAAGCTGAAGTAACGATATGGACTGAAGACTCTGCAGTTGAGCTGGGTGTAAACATCTGCTGTGCACCCAAAGTTGCAAGATTATGCTGCACTGAGGGATATGTAGGTCCATCAACAACAATTGATGAATCTGGTTCCAATGAAGTATTGGACACAGTCGATGCAGCGTGTCCAATGGAGTCAGAATTATTACTAGTATTACTACTAGATGTGACAGTTGCCATGTGTTTTGAACTTCCAATGTCACTTGTTTGCATAGTTGAAGATCCTGGTTTCTGAAGAACTTCCTGGTTCTCCTTAAGACTGTTATGGGTTATTGAGTGTACAATGTTAACACCAAGTGAATTGCTTTGAGAGAGTGTCTCTACTTCAGAGACTGATATCTCCTCTACTTTTTCTGTGAGAAGCGATACATTTAGCAATTCTTTATCAAAAAGTTTGACATGTTGAGAAGAAGAACTTATAACATCAGAAGAATTAACAGCATTAGCTGAGGCAGACATTTGAAAAGACTCCTCTTGAACTTTGAATGGAGAGCTCAAAGGTGAAGGTGGAGAACTATCTGCTACTACTTGAGATATGTTTGCATAATGTTCATTTTTTAATATCACTGAACGATGTTTATTAAAATAATTCTTCCTGTCTTCATGTAATAATCGATCTCTGTTCAAAAGCAATCCTATCTTACATTCTAGTAACTTTCTCACACCCTCAATATAAAACTGATCTTGACCACCACTCCAATAATTTATAGGTCGCAAACTGTTCAGCATCATTGGTAATTTGTAACGCTGGTTCTTCTTTGAAGTGGTATGTATAGGAACTACACACCATTTTTTATTTGGATCACGAACAGCTTCAGTCAAACATGCCTGCCCCTGCAATAGCGTCCACTGTTCTTCGCAAAATTCCTTTGTGACAAAAAGAAAGACATACAGAGATTTGTCAAATGCAAAATCTAAGTGATCCATGGATCCATGGATTATTTCATGTAATAGTTTTACTCTAGGAAACCTTGGTTTACCATGGACATAAAACAACATGTCCTTCTTTAGATGATTCTGAAAACCCAATGCTGCTTTCATATCACTCTCTGCATTAATAATAAGAATGTCAATATTGTCTTCTTGCAGCTCTGGAGGCATGTGATGTAAGTATGACAAATATTCATATTCATGAACAGGTCTGATTGGTCTAGCTGACTGCATATGTGCCACAGGTCTTGGTACAGAGGAGATATCTAAGTGAGACAATGTTGACTTTGATGACTTTCCTATTCTATGTGCATCTGCTGCCAAATTTCTGCGATATGAGGTTGATGATAATGAGACTGGTTCATGTTCTGAAAATTAAGAAAATGTATTTTATATGATGCTTCACAGAAATTATAATGTAAACTTGCTATGTGGCTATTTACTGTAATTAGTATTCATAGTCATGCTGAGGAGGTGGACGGAACATGTAGGGTCTGGGCTGGAGGTCCCCCTCACAGTCATAGACTTTGTGAAGTGCTCCACAAGTCTCTCACAACCCAGGCACAGTTGATTGCTGCAGAAGCAACTGTCTGGCTGATAGCAAGCTTCTTGCATTAAAGACATCATGCACAAATGTACCCATAGCAATACCTTCAAGAGGTTCCCATGTCTCAAACAAAGCTTGTTAAGGGAGAACTGAGTGCTTGGTGGTGTATCCCAGTGTCTCCTTCTTTCTCTTTTCTTGTCAACCACACTTTCTTGTCTAATCTTGATGCCCTCACCAAGGATCCTGGATGGTGAGAAGGTACATCTCTACCTTGAGTGGATTCAAGTCCTGCCTAATGTCCTAGCTGCAGCGAGAGTGTCTTGCAAACTGACATTGCATCAACTGTCAGAACATGCCCTAATATTGAGATATTGGAAGCAGAGTCAAGAAATTTTTCATGGAGAATTCATGACGGCAATTGACCACAGGACCAGTTTCAGACAACCAAACCCACAATGCTAGTCAAACAAAATCACCAATACTGGAAATTTTGTCCAAATTGGTGGCACCCATGATAAACCATCTATAGACGTCATTCTAAATTGAAATTGTATAATATATAGAAAGTAATCTAAATCTAGGGCTAGCATTATAATAAGTAGGATTTTGCATTTGAAAGAACTCTGGGGCTTTGAAATTCATTCATATATTGCAATCATTATGACACTTAGAAAGTTTCAAGGCTCTTTCATGTGAGTTTGATTTTATATGGATTATTAAGAGGTTGATGTTGGTCTAAAAATATTTGTTTACACCCTCAGTAATGGCAGATAAGAATACTGAAATGTTGAGTAATGCCACCGAAGTGGCCAACCTTCCTGACATTGAATGTGATAGCTGGGAACAATGCTGGTACATATGGTTATGGGTTTAATGACCGCTGGGGATGCTGCCTGGGAATTTCTGTGTTATCTTTGATGTATTGTTCACAGTTCATTCATTTAGTGAATGTGAGTGGGGCAAATGAAAGAACTAACCTTGTGTCTTACAGTTGCTAAAGTTTGTGTTAATTTCCTTTACGCATGATTTCGCTTGTCCCTTCATTCTTATAATAAGGGAATTCCACAGTATTATTACTTGTATTATTATTTTTTCCTACCTCTGCCTATAGACGGGTTTTCAACTTTTGTCACATTTTGGACATTAAAGTCACGCCCTCTGCTTATACAAAGAAATATATGGTAAATAGAATTGACTTTTCAGATAAAATTTTGAGATAAATGTTTTTGGACAGCTTATTCTTATCTGATTGTCTTCCAAAAGTTTCAATGCCCTAATAATACTGGTTGATTTTTAATATCATTCTAAAATTATCATACCTAAAAAATGGTGGGGCAGTTGGACAGATTTAGCATAGAAAGGTGTAGCAGCAAAAGTGTTAAAAGTATTATAGTGAAATAGAGATGGTTCAGAAGCCATATATGATTATGTGATTTGACATAAGTTGTTTTTTTAAATTTACCATCACTGTCATCTGCCATCATATGTGCATCTGTCTCTATATCATTCAACTCATTATCTTTGTACCGTTCAATCTTTTTATCCATGATCTGGTCAATCTGGACAAGTAAAAATGAGAAAAAAAATAGATGAACCTATCATTAGGCAAATGAACAATGACATAGGGTTTTAAATAACGTTTTACAAATAAACACTAATATACATTTCAATAAAAGGTATTTATAATTACACAAAAATTTTTTAATGACAGCCAGAACTTGAATGGATCAAAGAATAAGAACATTTTGGTGGAATTTATTGTGTAAACAAAAGCAAATTAACATGTTTATTTAATAACAGAGACTATGACATCAGTTAATCAGAAGCTCATGGAAGGAACTAAATAGACATCAGTAGAGAAATAACTCAAAGAAAGGTACTGGGATGAATAGGACAGATATCGAAAGGTGCCAGTGTTACCGAGACCTGAACAAGGAACAAAGAATAGCAACACTTTAAACTTACATACATATCATAAGAGGTAGCTAAGGAAGTTATAGGATGGAACTAGCTGTCCCATTCCAAATAGGGTCACAGTGATCCAGAAAAAAAAAGTGATAAAGTCTGATGTGTCAGGTCGAAAGGAATAGATATTGCATCTGTAAACCATGACACAATGCGTTCAGTTCTCAGGACTACATCCGGCTAATCTAGAGGAGTTTCGTCTTCCGCATTCCTTCTCAAACTCCTGCAGATTGGCAGGATTAGTCCAGAGATCAGAATGTGTTGTGTCATGGTTTACAGCATTGCTGTGATATTTGCATCTTTCAGCCTGACACATCCGACTTCCACATGGCTTTAAGTCACTGACCCTATATGGGATGGGACAGTCAACTCTATCCCATAACCTCCTTAGTCGCCTCTTACAACATGCATAAATGCTAAACAGTGCTGCTATTCTTTGCTCCCCTCTAGGGCCCCGTTACACCTGGGCGATCTCGAGGAGTTTGAGAATGAATGCAGAAGAAGAACCAGCATCACAGCACATGTTTATCATATAAAAGCTCAGCTGCTAGTCAGTGGTTGGCCAGAAACTGCAAGATGTGCATCGTCAACTGCATTTGATCAGTAGTGATGGCACTATTCCTCAATCTTTCCACAGCATGAGCTCTGGTACCCAATTTACAGGTGACTGGATCAACCATGGAAGTAATTATTATTTCAAATCACGAAGAAAGAGTGGACTCAAAACCTGGGTCACCAGTCAAATGACATAACATTGAACCAAGACAGATCTACAATCTTAAATTCATTAAGACAGACATTCTCAGCCTCGTGCTAAAGAGCACCATGGTGCTCTCATAATGATATGCTCGTTCCATGAGAGTTAATAATGGCTTGTGAGCACCTCTCTACAACTTTACAACTAAAATTCATGAGTTCACTGTAAGCCGAGAATTATTGGAAAAAAATCAGAGATTACTTCCCCATCAAGGCCAGCACCGTGCCGTGGTGATGGGGCTTAGTTCAGCCATCAGGGGCTGGAAACTAAGACTGGTCGGGCAGTCCCATTTGAGCAGGACCATAGTCCTGCCCAAGTAAGCAGAGTGCTGAAGACGGAGGCATCCAGCCAAAAGGAGCACAGATAATCAGGATGCCACGCACAAAACACAATGGAAACATGTCTGTATCTATAAAAAGTTATGGTGCCTGCCCTGTGGCGGACGTTCAGGCAGGGACGGTACCTCGAAAGGGCCCAACCTCAGTTACTGAAAGTCCTTCTCAATTGCCTCGAGGAGCCAGGAGGCAAGGGAATAGAGCTACTGGCCAAACAAACTTTAAACGACCAATAAAAATAATGCACTGGAATGCTGAGGGTGTCAACAGTAAAAGAGATGGATACAGCAAAAAATTGGAACTTGAAAATGTCCTCAGTGAAGAACAAGTTTTTTTATATTTAATATATGCTAAAATTAAATATATGCTGTATTCAAGAAACACACCTCAGCAGCGACATAGCCTTCAAAATCAGAGGCTACCAGTGCTACCGATCTGACCGAAAGGACAGGCGAAAGGGTGGAATTCTAACACTTGTTAAAAACAATATCAGTGCATGTCAGCTTGAAGTATATATGGAAGGGGCAGAATACCAGATGCTCCACCTAAAAACAGACAGTGCAGAATTCCATCTCCTGAACTACTACTGCCCAAATGATAAACCATTGGCACTAGACACAATTCCAGATAAAGAGAGACTTATGGTGTGTGGTGACTTCAACAGCCACTCTCAGAGCTGGGGCTACGATCATATCGACAAGAGAGGTAAGGAACTTGAGAGCTGGCAGGATGAAAATAATCTCATCCTTATTAACCAGCCAGCTGACTCACCAACCTTCTACTCGAGAGCATAGCACACCACCTCTACACCAGATTTGGCATTCTACTCACCAGGCCTGGAATGGAACATCACACATGTCGTTGGAAAGCAGCTTGGGGGTAGTGACCACAGACCAGTATTTCTGGAAATCCACAATGAATTTACCAAGGACAGCAGCACGCTCACTAGGTGGAACTATAAGAGGACAGATTGGAAAATGTACCAGCATTTAACCAGTGTTCTAGCTAAGGACATGAACTTGGACAAAGACATCAATAGAGCAGTGAGTGAATTTAACAGATGTATACTACATGCTGCTAGTAAAACCATACCCAGGGGGGCACGCAAAAACTACAAACCCTACTGGAATGATGAACTAGAAAAGCTGCAAAATGAGATGGAAACATCTAGACAGCAGGCTGAGAACAAACCTAGCCAAGAACATCACAACAAATATCAGCAAACAAAGGCTAAATTTCAAAGAGCCACGTTACAAGCCAGAAGGAGTAGCTGGAAAGAAAAAACAGAGTCGCTGAACCTAGAAAGAGATACTAGGAAATTATGGAAACTTGTAAAACAACTAAATGATGAAGGTACAGGGAGAAATACCAGGATCACACTTTATAAAGATAGAAACATTTTAACAGGTAAACATGCAGCTGATTACTTTGCAGATTCCTTTGCAGAAGACAATAACATCAAAGTCAGCCCAGACAAACAACAGGAGGTTTGAAAGAACCAGCAAAACATTGGACAAGGCGAAACTATACCTGAAGTCATGGAGGCATCAATCACAATGAGAGAACTGGAGCATGCAATATCCAAAATGAAAAAGTCCCCTGGAGCTGATGGAGTGTCCAATGAAATGATTAGAAACCTGGGAAGCAGCAAGAGCAAAGCTACTGCAGATCTTTAACACAAGCTGGTCCACGGGTAATGTACCACAGGCGTGGAGAGAAGCAATAATGATACCACTCCTCAAATCAGGAAAAGATGGCAACACAGTCTCCAACTACAGGCCCATCAGCCTCACAAGCTGTCTATGCAAAACAATGGAACGCATTATCAATCTTAGGATGCAGTGGTACCTTGAAAGTGAAAACCTTCTGGTATCACAGCAAGCAGGTTTCAGACAGTGCTACTCTACTGAAGATCAGGCAACCTACCTCTCCCAAGAGATTGAGGATGCCTTCCAAGAAAAGAAACTGGTACTAGCAGCATGGATAGACCTCAGGAAAGCATTTGATAAGGTCTGGAAAGAAGGGCTCCTAAAGAAATTGCGAAATTGCAGGGTTAGCTCAAGAATGTACAAATGGGTAAAAACATACCTGCATAATAGAAGAGCCAGGGTACAATTAGATGGTCGCAAGAGCAAGAAAGTTCTGCGTCATGGAGTCCCCCAGGGAGGAGTCCTGTCGCCCACACTTTTCTTGGTTTACATCAATGACCTAGTTGCTGAACTATCACACAGGATCAAAGTGGCAATGTATGCTGACGACCTGGTGATCTGGTGCACAGAAGAACACGCGACAGTGGCCACTAAACAAATACAAAGAGCTATCGATGCCCTAACCTTATGGGCTAATAGATGGTGCGTCAGCATTAACACAGATAAGTGCAGCACTACACTTTTTACCCTCTCACCAAAACAAAAAGCCGGTCATATCAAAATAGATGGAGAGCTCTTGAAAGAAGACAAACAACCCACATACCTCGGAGTTACTTTTGATGGTAAACTGACATGGAAGCAGCACATAAACAAAGCAACAACAAAAGCCAGGAGGAAGTTAGCTATCCTGAGAAAACTAAGTGGAACCACATGGGGAGCCAGTGGGAATATACTCAGTAAAGTTTACCAGCAAGGCATAAGACCACACCTGGAATATGGTTCAGCATCATGGTGTCCTGCATCAAACACCACATTACAAGATCTAGATAAAGTGCAAAACCAGGCACTTAGAATAATGTTGGGAGCAATGAAATCAACACCCATAGCAGAGATGCAGAAAATGGGAAGAATGCAAACACTTGGCGAACGCAGAGACACAAAAGTACTAATTCAGGCAGAAAAGTTTCAGTGTATGCCAAGTCATCCAATGAAGGAAAGATTCCAAAATCTAGCAATGGGACGACTGAAAAGAAGCAGCTTTATCCATCAAGCTAAACGACTCCGCAAACAACTTACAGACCTACCTGAAGTTGACAGCCCCTTAAGGCCTGTACCAGAACAAACCCCGTGGAGTGAAAGGCATGGAATGCCAATATACATTCAGACCCATGTGAAAGGAATACTAAGCGAGGACGAACAGAACAGTGTGCAGCGAAGGACAGTCACCCTCAGTTTCCTGGATGAGGAATATCCACAAGATATATGGGTCAGAGTATACACAGATGGGTCAGCACAGAATGCCGTGAGGAATGGAGGTGCAGGTGTATATATAGAATATCCACACAAGCCTAGAGATACAATCAGAACACCGACAGGAAAATTCTGCAATAATTATGATGCAGAAATCCAGGCAATTAGTGTGGCAGCTAAAAAACTGCTGAACTCCAACTCTGATCTACAGCCTGTGGTATTCTTGACAGATGCAAGGTCAGTGCTTCAAGCTCTCCAGTCTGAAAAACTAATAGACTTCAAAAAACTACTTAGCGAATTGTCTTACCAGTATAGGGTAACCATGCAGTGGATACCCTCTCACTGTGGAATACCATGAAATGAAAAAGCAGACCAACTGGCTAAGGAAGGTGCTGCCGAAGACCAACCAGATATACCAATCACCTACCATCAGAAAAAACAGATGATCAAGTCAATAAGAAAGCCACAAACACCAACACAAGATGACTATCATATTATGAACAGACCAGAACAAGTTATAATTCTACGTCTCAGAACAGGACACAACCGACTCTGCAGTCACATGTATACAAAGTTCAAGATTGGCAACACAGCCATGTGTACATGTGGACAGGCAGCACAGAGTGCCAAACATATACTTCAAGAGTGTTCTGAGCATGAAACGCTGAGGCAGACATATTGGCCAGAGGAAACAACACTGGAATCAAAACTCTATGGGACACTGTATGAACTACAAAAGACAGTGAGTTTTATTAAGGAGACAGAATTACAGATATAGACATGTTTCAAGTGAACGAAAGAAGAAGAAGAAGAAGAGATTACTTCATTGTCCTTGGTCTATAATCGAGTACAGTCAAATTTGAAGAAAAAAATTACGTCAAATCACGGTAACAAAGGGGAAAAACACTTTTTTTTTTTTTAAAAAGCCAGTGACAACTCGCATGTCCCGATATATTAAGCCAGACCAGGATAAAATGACTATGGCTCACCAGCAATCTAGTGTGTACTTATCATAATGTTAGGCCTAGATTTACATTAATTTCTATATATCATACAATATTATCTTCGAATCTCCTATATTTCATGATAAAAAACTAATCTGTGATGTCTATATCTGTATTCAACACATGCCGCCATATTACACAACATAATTTCCACAGAAATGCTATTTTTAGTAACGTTATTACAATGGTTATTTCCGAATTTTATTATTTCTGTTCTATCGTAAAGGCTTGAATGATCATCAAAATTGATATGTTCAAGCCATAATAAAATGCCTTGGGCTATAATATACCAGCATCTGGGGTGCAAAGGGAACGCTTTGCTCTAGGCGGACCCAGGGTTAGCAGATAACCAAGATCCCAAATGTACCTCCACGCGGTGCACCCTGGAAACAGAAATACAGCAGCTCATGCTGATTCTGGCCAAATCTTTTGGGGATCGTGTCCGAGAATGTGGAGGTAGCAGATGGAAAGAGATTTGACTGCACAAGAGACAGACAATATCTCCGACACCACCAGCAGCACAACATATAGCGACACTGTCGACATACAGTGAAACTAGTCAGCTCAGTCCGAACATTGGAGGGGCGGCCAATGTAAAATGCACGTAAAGGTAAATGCATGGCGAGAGACAAATATTTTTCATACAGAGTACAATGAAACAATTAAAAGGCAGAACAGCCTAGAGGGCAGCGCGAACTGCAAATAGAAAGTGAAAAGTCCCTAGGAAAGGGGAACTACAAACTCCGTCAGCTCGAGACGGGCTTCTAGTTACCAGAGTTCCTTACAGGCAGAGACCCAGACCCATCCATTGGCGTTTGGTAAACCAAGAAGACCTAACCCAACTCTAATGTCGAGCCTTCCTAAACCGGAAATTTGCTTGCAAAGAGAAAGGGTTCTGTACCCGATGGGCTTAGGCAAGAAAGGGACAACGATGGTAGTCCTGGCCCAACTCTACTGTCAAGGTTTCCTATACCGGAAGTACACTTGCAGAGAGAAAGGGTTCCGTACTAGATTCGATCAGGCACAAAAGGGACAACGATTTAGCCCTGGCCCAACTCTACTGTCAGGTTTTCCTACACCGGAAATACACTTGAAGAGAGAAAGGGTTCAGTACCTGATGGGCTCAGGCGCTATTGGGACAAGGACGCTCAGCTCGAGAACGCCTTGCTCTCAAACGCGTGGTGTGAGACTCGAACTTGGACAAGGGGTACACGATGTTGGTGAATGACTCCTCGGCTAAGAGGGCGAAAGAGCCATGGTCCAACTCCTCTGCTGAGTTCTTCCCCTTAAGGAATCAGGCTCACGGATGAGAAACGGTTCAGTACCCAATGGGCACAGGCACAGCACGTCCAATTATACGAGGCAAGTTCATAGACAGTGGAACACCTCGTTCGAGTCAGACGAGAGCAAAAAATCGTCTGGGCGAAGAGTCTCCACTACGCGTGCCTGGAGACAGATATAGAGGCTGTCACAGGCTAAGGGTAGCCCACCCGAATTGTCAAGGCATGCCAAAATCGGATGTGCTAGGCCTACAAGGCGCATAACGGTGGCACAACGTAATCACGCTCCCGGCGGAAATTGCACGGATATCCGTGATGGTTACAATGGAGCGAACGAAAAACAAACAAACAAACCAGCATCTGATGTTATTTATTAACTGAAATACGGTAGGAGCAAATATTATAGGCATTTTCTCCAGTAATTAACCCCCCCCCCCCCCCCCCCCCCCACTGCACATTTAGTGAAAGAGGAGATCAATTTGACAATCCTCTCTCACGTTTATGTATACTAGAAATTACTATTCACTAGCACAGTTCCACGTCATAACACCAGGACAGCGGTCTATAGAAGTGGTTAGAGTAGGGAAGGCAGCGCGGTATTATCTTTGGATGTATTGTTCCTGGAATACAGTGGCCTATTCATTCAAGTAATGTGAGTGAGGCAAATAAAAGGAATGCCCTTATTGGAATTGACGCAAGGAAGTCCTCAGATTTGTGTTTTACCCGATAGACACAGGCAGAAGTTCGTCCAATTGCACGAGATGGGTTCATAGACGTGGAACACCTCGTGCCAGATAGACGCGCGTCTTGGTGAAGAGGCACTACACACCAGCGTGCTCGCCGACAGATAGACAGGCTGTCACAGATTAGGGAAGCCTACCCGAATTAAAGGCACGACGAAAACAGATGTGCTGGACCTCGGACGTCCTGACCACAAGTGACCAACAGGGTGCAAATAATCACAGTTCTACTGTGGAACTTATTTCACGCTCCCTGGCGGAAATCACAAGAAATATTCATTGTGGTTATATGAGAGCGAACGCTGAAGAAGAAGGCCAGCTAAGATCTGAATAGACACAATTTTTTGTTTTAAATTACTAAATATATTGAGATCCCATGCTCAGCTGGGAGTGAAAAGCCAAGAGCGTAGGCTAGGGTCAAGAGTGTAGGCTAGGGTCTAGATAAATCATAGATTATTAGTAATTTATTAGATACAAATCTGACTTACCATCTTACGTCTGTGGTTAAAAGAGAGTTCCTCACCACAAGAATTATTTTTTTATGTTAGGCCCTTGGCCTACTATAATAGAAATGATTTTAAATTGTAAATACAAACATAAATTAAAACTTAAAACATTCATTCATTTCTGATTCTTCACACAAAGCAAATCACACAACTTATTTGCCTTACTTACACAACTAGTAACTTACAGGTTACAGTTATTACACACTTAGGCTGAGACCGTCGGAAGTGAAGAGCTCTGTACAGAAATAAACAAGCCTTCATTCGTTACGTTTTCGATTATTGTAGTGTTTGTTGGTCACTATTTGTATACTTGGAGTCGCATGTCAAAAATGTCAATATCGACCAACAAAATGTATGGAAATAATCAAAAATTAGCCATTCAGGTCATGTTTACTTTCCGTAAACAGGTCTTGGCGCAATTACAGTTTAAGTCTTCACTGTGACCTTTGTTCTAGTTTCGAGGTATGACCTAACCTTTGCAGTGTGATTAGTAGAATTTGTATTTAACATTAAGGTATATTAATTGAAAGGAAAAGGCATATTAATTTCGTAGTATCCGCCGAAGACGGATGTGCCGGGCCATTGGCGCAAATAAAACGGCGGCACAACGCATTTCCATTCTCTGGACTACATCCTGCTAGAAATCTAGTAGGACAATGGTCGTGCTACAAGGGAGATCCAGCGGGAGTTTGAGAATGAACGATGAAGAAGAAGAATTTCGTAGTAACATTTACATTAGGGATTGGGGTACGGGTTAGGATCAGTTATATATGAAAAAATAAATTAGTAATAAAAATAATAATTGTGGTTAATAATGTCGTTTGTGTCAGAAGGTGTGACGTTACGGCCTCCCGGTCGTAGCTATTACTCACACAAGTTGAAGTCTCAGAGGACGCAAGTCTGACAAGACAACAAGTTGTCTGACAAGTCATAACAACAAATGACAAATGTTTGATTCGATTTTGAAACAAAATTATGTATGTAACTGTAACTATGTTACATACATAATTAATTGTATGACAACAACAGTACAGGTAATGTGTACTATTGTTATTGCCACTTCACATACAACTACTAAAAGTTACATAATTAAACACATAAATAAACGATACATATCATGTAACTAAAATTATAGGCCTACCAAATTAAAGTTGCTTTAACTTTAGACGTAGTCACTTCTTAGACTTCTAAACTTGTCCGTGTACCACTTTCGACCTCTTCCTGAATGAAAACAGAGTCGTACTTATGTGTATTCGACATTAACTTTTGCATCATTATCATCAGGTTCCATGCCGGCTGGCGTAGGCGACCATGAATCTCCGCAGCTCTCTATCTCCAGCATTATGTATCAAGATCGTTATCGTTTCCCTACCGTGCCAGGTTGTCAAACAGTCTAATATTATCTCACGTTGTTGCTCTCTGTCTCTGTTACCTTGAATCTTGCCTGGTGTGACTATGTTCTCCAAAGTCTCATGAGTGGCCAAAACATGAACATTGTCTTTTTTCTTATGTTATTGATTAAAATCCGTTTCGAATTTGATGACTCTTTCAACACCTCCACATTAGTTTTCCTGACAGCCCATGGTATTCTCAGCATTCTTCTGAAGAACCACATCTCTATTGCCTCTAATTTCCCACTTTCCTGTTTGTTTATTGTCTAAGACTTGCATCCATATGTTAGTATAGAAGTTATATAGCACTGCAGAACAAGACTCTTTTTCTCACCTCTAATGACAAGGTCATATAACTTTTGCATACACAATCATTATGGCTGCACTTTTTTGCGTATATCATCATCAGGTGCCATGCCGGTTAGCGTAGACGATCATGACTCTCCATAGCTCGCTGTCCCCAGTATTATAATTATGTATTAGAAAGGTTTGATTTTTTTCCCCTACCGTGCGATTTTGTTAAACTGTCTAATATTTTCTCAGGATCAGTGGTCAGGTTTCTACGGTACAAAAATCTAACATAATTAAACGGAATGAAATTCCGATATAGACACATATTCCGATACAGCCAAAGTTTTACACGTTTGGCGATGAGATCCTCCGATTACTCGATATTTGCGCTACACACAGAGTGCAGGTGGATGTCCAGTAGTACGTTGCACGCAAATCGCTAGTTCAATATCCATAGTCATAACTTTTTAAATAGCCAAGTAACGGAAGCTCAGTGCAATAACATATGCAATTTCTTCTTCTTCTTCTGCGTTTGTTCTCAAACTCCTGCAGATTAGCAGGATGTAGTCCGGAGAACGGAATATGTTGTGCCATGGTTTACAGCATTGCTGCGATATCTGCGCCTTTCGGCCTGCCACATCCGACTTCAGCATGGCGTTGGGTCACTGACCCTATATGGGATGGGACAGCCAACTCATCCCATAACCTCCTTAGTCGCCTTTTACGACATGCGTGGAAGGTAAACAGTGTTGCTATACTTTGCTCCCCTTTCGGACCCCGGCAACACACTGGCGATATGCAATTTAAAAGTCGGACTGTTGTCACATGATTTATACCACTGATCCCTGTATTGAACCTTTTCTCATGTTGTCGCCCTCTATCTCAGATGTCCTCAATATTGCCTGTTGTGACTATGTTCTCCAAACCTCCTTTTGTCTCATATAGTGGCAAAAATTGAAGATTGTCTTTTTCTTATATTATTGACTGAGCTTCATCTCGCATTTGACTCTTTCATCACCTCCACATTAGTTTTTCTGGCAGCCCATGGTATTCTTAGCATTCTTCTGTAGAACCACATCTCTACTACTTCTAATTTTCCAATTTCCTGTCTGTTTATTGTCCAAGAATCGCATCCATTTCTTAGTGTAGGAGCTATATTGTACTGCGCATACGCTCATCAAATGTCGTGAATATAGTCTCAGAAATGATTGAGCAGTTTGGAAATATCATCCCCATGCATATAGCATATTCCGTTATTATGCAACCGTTAATCAACCGTCCCGCTGTAATGAATTTTGCGTCTTCATCATATATAAACCCAATCGATATTCTGCGTTCGTCCTCAAACTCCTGTTAATTATCAGGATATTTTGGGAACGGAATTCTTTGTGTCATACTTTACTATTCGGCTGCAATATCTGCGCCTTTAAGCTAGATACATCGACTACATCGTAGATTCTGGGTCACTTTGACATTATATGGAATTGGACAGCTAGCCCCACTCCTAAAACGTCATTAGTTGTCTCCAACGACAAGTATGGAGTTATCTTTTTTTTCATTCGCTTAAAATGCATCTATATCTGTAATTTTAATAAACTTCACCGTTTTTGCAGCTCTTGCAAATTTCCATATCGCTTTGATTTTAGTGTTGTTTCCATGGCCAGTCAATAGATAAAGCTCCAGTGACGGGGAAACAAGCCAAAACTGAAAAAGGGGGAGAGGATAAAAATACAAAAGCAAATGTCAAAATGAACAGAAATATGTACAAGTGTTACCAATATTAGTCAATACAACAAACTAACAGCTAGACACAGCGATAGATAACGTTATGACTAAAAGCCTTTATCGGGACGAATGACATTAAATGAAATGAACAATATGTTGTTCGCACCCATCGCAAATGATGAAGACCATTCGTTACATCCGCTTTTGAAATTTAGTTAGAGATATGTGCATGACTATGAGTTCGTAGATGGCTAATAAGCCTTATTCGAGTCGCAAATGTTCTTGGACAGTCTGGGCATGAAATGACCAATGTTGACGGCTTTTTTTTCTATCCGTGACTTTCTAGCTGCTCTCCGCTATTGATCTGCTGCATTTCTCCTCTTTTCACAAGATGATGCGCTTTTTTTGAAGAGCGACTTGTAGGTCTATTTTATGCAAGTTCTTCCCATGTATTTAAAGTCTATTTCAAAGGCTTTCAATGAGGTCTTTAGCAAGTCCTTGTAGCGCTTTTTTTTTGGCCACCTTGAGATCATGTACCATTCTCCAGTTCACCATAGAGAAGTATCTTTAACAGGCGATGATCTGGTGTATGTACCAGCCCAACGAATCTGTGTTTGCATAAGATTAGTGTCAATGCTAGGAATACCATATATTTCAATGACTATGACATCCGGAACCTTATCTTGCCATCTCATGTTCATAGCGTTTCTGAGACAAGTTGTGTGAAAATGATTGATTTCTTTAACATGATGCTTATACACAGTCCGTGTTTCACTAGCATCACTGGGAATTGTGTAATGGCGGATACAATCAAGGAGAGATCTGAGCAATTATGAACTTGTCCGGAGTGTTTTGACGATGATCCAACGACTAACTAACTAGGACTGGGAGTGCCACTGCTCTGTAAACTTTCAGTTTAGTCTGTAAGTTAATTCCATTAATTAAGTTGATTGGTTGGTGATCCAGCAGTCCATGGGCTCATGCCCTTTGACCTAATGCCATTAAACGGCATTATATTGCTGGAAGTCTGATGATTTTCAGCCCACCCCGGGACAGAGCCAGAGAATAACTATCACACCTCCTGGAAGGTAGGTTTCAACCTATGCACTGCTCCTAGCCACTGTAGCCAAGATAGGGTTCACTGTGCTCATTCCCCGCCACCAATTAACTACTGATTATGCCGAACTTCTCTATTGTTCCAGACATGCAACCAAATGTTCAAGTCAAAATGATTGTCACGTCCTGAGTCACTGTGCCTCTATGATGGGTTTCAGCCATAGGAAAAAACAGTGCTGTCAGTTTCCTCCTCCCCAGTGCTGCACAGTACATCTCTGACTCTCTCCCAAGAGTGTGTATACATAGAGAGTGTATACATACATATTCAGGTAAACATGAAACACATTTCAACAACAAAATAAAAGCATAATTGTATAGATGACGTGCCATGAAGCTTCTATAAGAAAATAACCTCAATATAACGGCATGTCATCCACTAAGGTTTTCTTTTGCATGTGTGGTATGTCTAGTGGGTCATTGGTGAGACCCACAGACGCAACCACTTGCGTATTTATTAACTAAGTTCGTTAAGTAATTTCCAGAAGGTAGGATTGGATAGAGACGGATGGAGCCGAAAGGCGCAGATAACGTGATTCAACCAAAATTACCATGACTCGACTAAAGTGGAAGTGAAAGAGATAGATATACAGAAGCGTAGATCAATCGTAGAAGCGAGGTAGTGAGGACCCACGAACTATAACAGATATGCTACAGCAGGTGGACAAATGGAGATGGGTAGAAGGGAAGGGGGCTATAAAAGGCACTACTAAACGATAAGGACCGCCCGGTACATACGCGTCATAAAAAGGTGTCACTGTACAGGCCCTAGATGGTTGAGAAGTAAGCTGTACTAGAAAGATAATGAAAGATATAACATGGGAGGCAGTGCCGAAGGAAGGAGAACATACGGTAGAGATAAAGGCTAAAACCCCTGCTATGATATGTTAGTCCCTGATAAAAACGCATTCTTTTTCGCTTCTCTAGACGATGAACCACACATTCCACAGCATATCTTAGATTATTCAGATTGTAACCTCTAACTGCTATTTCTGGCATTCGTTCTATGTTTCAAATAATATCCTCTGTATTCAGTGAGAAAGGATTGAGACATTACACATCCTTGCCTTGCGCACATCTCTATCTTTTGGACGATCCATTAGATCGTAATAATTTAGGAGATGGAATTCTGTGCCTTCTGTTTTGAGATGAAGCATATGATATTCACCGGAAAGATCAATAAAACGGTGGCACAGCGCATTTCCATTTTCTAGGCCTAAATCAGCAAAGACACAGAAGAACAGGAGGTAAACATACAGGGAGAGAAACTACAACAAGTAAAACAGTATCAATATCTTGGACACATAGTCACAAATGATGGCAGATGTGAAACAGAAGTTAAAAGGAGAATAGGAATGGCTAAAAGTACCTTCAATGACATGAGGAAATTATTAATATCTAAACAAATTACAAACAAGTTAAAAATGAGAATGATTAAATGCTACATCTATTCCATATTAATGTATGGCTCAGAAACATGGACACTAAATAAACAATTAGAAGACAAAATTGATGCCTTTGAGATGTGGGTATATAGAAGAATAGGGAGAACATCATGGAAAGAGAAGAAAACAAATAAAGAGGTGCTAAAGACACTTAGTATGAAGAAAGAACTACTAAGAGAAATAAAGATCAGGCAAATAAAATACTTTGGACACATTAAAAGACATGACACCCTATTGAAGACCTTACTTGAGGGTAAAGTAAAAGGGAAGCGAGCAAGAGGTAGGCAGAGATACAAGTGGGAGAGTAACATTACAAGATGGACAGGTTACAGTCTAGCAGAGTGCACCACCAAGACAAGAGATGTTGGAGATACGTTGCAGCCAACCTTCGTTGCGGAGACGGCACTTGATGATGATGATGAGGCCTAAATCCCGCTTTAAATCTAGTAGAGCCATTGTCCTGCTAAAAGAGGTCCAGACGGAGTTTGAAAATAATTGTTGAAGAAGAATAATAATTAGCAGAATATGTGGCCAGTCAAAGAAACAGCTCCCTCGTTTTCGGCATGTGCACTAACCCACCACTGTGATATAGTCATAAGTTCAAATTGCAGGTGTTCATCAACGCGCAGCGGTTGTTCATGTTAAGTCCATGTGTGATTCGATCCCCATTGCAACAAATCAATCAGGGTATAGCGGTTTACAGTTACAGTCCTGTGATGATTTATCATTCCCTTTGTATGTCTATATTTGATATTTTAAGCTTTATTTTTTTTTTGGTTAAATAAAAAGTACCTCTTATGGTGAGGTACGTTTCACCAGCGTAGACAAAAGGATATGCATTGCTCTGACGCAATTCCAGGGTTAACAGGTAAACAATATCTTGAAATCGCATCGAAACATTTTGGTTCTAAACTCGCACGAAGAAATCTGCCTAACGCTTTATGGATAGTGTCCGGGAAGTGTAGGCCTAGATGAAACGAGAATTTATTGCACAAAATAGAGAATATATCCGATTAACAGCTTTCAGCCCCTACAGCCAAAATAATGTCACAGCACCGTGTTAGACAACGGATGACCTAGATTCCTAAGTTGTCATGTACGAAGTCCACTAACGTGTTAATAGTGAGCACTCATCGGGATCACCACCTCTATTAAATGCCGATTCGTCGAAGCTTCTCACTGATAAAAATGACATCTTAAATCGTTGGGCTGAACATTTTGAAGAAATCCTAAACAAACCATCAGTAATAAATGAAGAAGTCATAAACAGAATACCACAACTTAGGATAAGAGAAGAACTCGATATACCCCCAAGCAGTCAAGAGGTTATTATAGCGATTAAACAAATGTCAAATGATAAAGCTCCAGGTTTGGATGCCTTACCTGCTGAAATTTATAAAAATGGCGGACCACTGCTGATTAAAAAACTAACTGACATTTTTGGTATTTTCTGGAACTCAGGTACATTGCCTCAAGATCTAAAAGATGCTTCTATAGTGCACCTATATAAAGGCAAAGGTACCAAACAGTCTTGCGATAATCATAGGGGGCATATCACTTTTGTCTATAGCTGGTAAAATTCTCGCTCGTGTCATACTCAACAGATTAAATAATTCTCTACTAAACGAGCTACTCCCAGAGAGTCAGTGCGGTTTTCGTGCAGGTCGTGGTACAGTTGATATGATATTCTCTGCACGACAAATTCAGGAAAAGTCACAAGAGCAACATAGTGAACTCTTAGCAACATTTGTGGACTTAACTAAAGCTTTCGATACCGTTAACAGAGAAGGACTGTGGAAGGTGCTTACAAAGTTCGGATGCCCCCCAAAACTTGTCACTGTGATACGACAATTTCATGACGGTATGATGGCTAGTGTTATCTGCGACGGAGGAGTATCTCCTGCATTCCCTATCACAAATGGTGTAAAGCAGGGATGTGTGCTGGCCCCTACTCTTTTCAGCCTGTTATTTACGGCCATGTTAACGGAAACACACCATAGTAATGAAACAGCAGGCATAATGATCAATTACAGAACGGATGGTGGTCTTTTCAATTTACGTCGTCTAAAAGCAAACACGAAAACTAAATCTAGTACTGTTAGAGAATTACTTTATGCTGACGACTGTGCATTGTATGCTGACTCTGTCGTAAACATGCAGAGCACCATAGACCGCTTCTCAAAGGCCTGCAACAACTTTGGTCTCACTATTAACACCAAAAAAACAGAAGTCATGCACCAAGCAACATCAAATAGCCAACATACTGCTACTTCCATCATCGTCAATCAGGAAAAACTGCAGGTAGTCGACAATTTTACTTACCTTGGAAGCACTCTCTCTCGCGATGTCAACATTGATGTGGAAATTAACAATAGACTGGCAAAAGCTAGTGCTGTATTTGGCAGATTACGCAACAATGTATGGGACAGAAGAGGTATAAGAACAACCACCAAACTACAAGTATATCATGCTGCTGTTATACCAACCTTACTATACGCCTGCGAAACGTGGACAGTGTATGCTAGACATGCAAGAAAGTTAAATCATTTCCATCTTACCTGCCTACGTAAATTACTAAACATCCATTGGTGGGATAAAGTACCAGACTACGAGGTCTTGGAAAAATCAACCCCAATAAGCATCCACACAATACTTATGAAGGCGTAGGCACGCTGGGCAGGCCATCTTGTGCGTATGGAGAACTCGCGTTTGCCAAAACAAATATATTATGGAGAACTCAAGGCAGGATTTCGAAAAGCTGGTGGACAGAAAAAGCGTTTCAAAGACACGCTCAAGTCATCCTTGAAACATCTTAACATTGACGTAGGTGCTTGGGAGAGCCTCGCTCAGGATAGAACATCATGGCGTTACAGCATTAGAACGGGAGCACTAGCGGCAGAAGAACTCCGACAAGAAACTGCAACACAGAAGCGGACACGTAGAAAAGAAAAAACATCTCAACCTCACACAGATACCTTCTATTGTTGTCAATTCTGTAAAAGAACATTTTGTGCGCGCATTGGACTTGCTAGTCATTTAAAAACGCACTATTAACTTTATTATTCATTGTTATTATTATTATGGTTGAGTTTTTGGTCATCGTCGATCACGACGGACGAACATCATCATCAATAGTGAGCAAGTCGTCGGAGTAGGGTACCGAATACATGCAAGTGTAACACATCGTTAGAGGGCAGCGCCATGTGCAAGAGAAGTGAAACAAATAGAAATCATAACGAAATGTTTATGCTCGAGTACAAACTTTTAACTGTCTTCCGGCAACGGGTTGTGTCGAATGGTAAATACGGGATACCATACCGTCCACGTATGAGGAAGATGTGGATACAGGGCCTATGCTTAAACTTGGACGAGGTGTTCACGATGTTGATGAACGAAACCTCGGTTAAGATGGCGAACCAACCATAGTGCACTTTAACTGTTTGAACATCTCTTATACATGAGCCAGACTCACAGTCAAGATAAGGTCAACAGAAGATGATATCAAGCTTTTACATCTTTGAACCATAAAAATCAGCTGTGGTTGGGGGTTCTAGTGATCAGGTCATCACAACCCCCAGAGAACACACTTTCTTTAGACGTTGCTTCCCTTAAAGAACTTTAACCGGAAACTATTGAACCTGATGCAAGCACAAAATTGACCTTGTCACCGGTTTGTTATAAATATCCACAACATTCACACGTGCAGAAAGTGGAACACATCTTCTCTAGAAACATTTTGTGGAGTAGCAGAAGTACATATATTTAAAACATGTCGGGTGTATCTAAAAATGTGAGTAATAAAATATCTACCCAATAGGCCATATTATTTTATTATACAATTTTGCGTTAAGTAGGCATTAGGACAAAATTTCAAAATGGGTGTACAGTAGGCACTAGGACAAAATTTTCAAAATGGGGTTACATAATTATAAAGACCACAGTTAGATAGCCCTTGAAAATTGCAATCCAACGATGCCTCAACCAAGTCTCTACGTCAATTCTGAAAAAAGTTACGAATTTTATTCGAATTAATTTTTGCCTCGAGATAATTACATGGAACATATAAGGAAATATGAAATGACAATTGTCAAAAAGTTGCGGCCCTGCCTTGGAACTGAGCCACTAATTTATAAATATCAACGTTATTTGTACTAAAAAACCTAACAAATTATACATTTTCTTGTTCGGGAAGACAAGATTGATTACATTGTGTTAATGTTCTGACGCAGGCAGAGTTAATAAATAATTAACAATGGCGTCTAATTAGCATAAATGCAATTGTATGTTTAATATTCATTTCTCACATCTAATAATTATTTGTACTAAAAAACCTAATAAATTATACATTTTCTTGTTCGGGAAGACAAGACGCACCTGTTGGTTACATTCTAATAATTTTCCGACGCATCCAGAGTTAATAAATAATTAACAATGGCATCTAATTAGCATAAATGCAATTGTATGTTTAATATATTACATTTTTTAATTATTTAGGATAAAATATATTGCAAAATGTACATAATTTTTGTGTTTGTGAAGACAAGGCGCATTTGTTGATTATATTGTCACTTGTGTTATGTTCCGACACAGCCAGAGTTAATAAATAATTAACAATGGCGTCTAATTTGCATAATTACATTGAAATATTTAATATATATTTATTGCATTTTTTAATTATTTAGGATAAAATATATTGCAAACTACATTTTTGTGTTTGTGAAGACAAGGCGCATTTGTTGATTATATTGTGTTAATTTTCCGATGCAACCAGAGCCATAATAATGGCGTCTAATTAGCATAATTAAAATCTCTTCTTTGCTCCCCTTTATTATGGCAACACGCATATGGCTGGCAATGTCATCTCAGCCCTCTTTGTATCTGAAATATATTTTATTATTATTATTACTGGCATTTAGTATCACAGGTACATAAACAATTCTATTTCAAAGGTATGGGTGAAATACTAGGTAGGTATGTGCACCAAATTTTCAAAATGGTTTGACATCATTATGAATATTCTTTTTCCTATATTAGTGATATTTAATTAGCTCTATATAATTAAATACTTTATTTTATATGTTTTGTAGTGTGGATATTCTTATGTAGAAAATTTTATGATAAAAAACAAGAGACAAAGATATAAAAAAAAAGAGAAAGTTTGGAAGATGCTGCAGTTGACGTTCTCTACAATTGATGATTTATTATTAGGTCTAATGAAAGGAGAACGCATCTCTCAAATTAAAATGAACTTTATGAAATTTCCATGAGAGAATTATAAGAATTGGACTTCATAGAACAATATATATTTAATGTACAATGTGTTTCTTGTATAATTATCCACATTAAACATGACGATTTAACTAAGAAAACACTTAGACTTAAGTCTAAGTCTAAGTCGTCATGGCGACGGACGCAGGATAGCACACGCACCTATGCATTGTTTTGTACCAATAATTCGAATTATTTTACATATAAATCTTAGATTTGTTACTAGAATCATTTAAAATTGATCCAAAGAAATTAAAATTGGCAAGATTTGTAGTTGTTAAACGTAAATTTCGTTAAATAAGAGACATTTCAGAATTACCGACACGGCCGGAAGGAATAGCGCGAAACATAATGGCGGCTAAGGAACGCGTGACCGATCTGCAGTGGGTCTTTTTTAAATTCGATAAAAATTACCGGGAACTTCCAACAATAGTGAAAATTTGGTATATAAAGAGAGAAATGGTTGCTATATTTGTTAGACATATACAATTATACTATCACAATAAAATTAATTTGATAAACGTGTGCAAAGATGAAAATCACTTACCTGGGCTTGTTTAAAAAATAACTAAAAATTATAGAACGTTTTTCCAATTGATAGTTACTGAATTCGAGGCACAAATGAATGAGAAAGCTTAAACAGTTGTTTTTTTATAGGCAATAAGGTTGCGTCAAGTTACCTAAAGACAATTGCATCGGTCAGTGTTTCACAAGATGCAAAAAATGGATTCTTGGAAGCTACCAAAACAAGGGAAGTAAAATAAGCCAATTACACGTTTAAGTCCCCTTATTATTTCCTAATGCCTAGTGTACAGCATTTTCAATACCACAGTTAGATAGCCCTTGAAAATTGCAATCCAACGATACCTCAACCAAGTCTCTACGTCAATTCTGAAAAAAGTTACGAATTTTTTCGAATTAATTTTCGCATCATGATAATTACATGGAACATATAAGGAAATATTAAATGACAGTTGTCAAAAGTTGCGGACTTGCCTTCGAACCGAGCCACTAATTTATGAATATCAAAGTTATTTGCATTAAAAAATCTAACAAATTATACATTTTCTTGTTTGGAAAGACAAGACGCACCTGTTGATTACATTCTGCTAATTTTCCGATGCAGCTAGAGTTAATAAATAATTAACAATTGCGTCTAATTAGCATAATTGCAATTGAATGTATCATATACATTTTTCCCATTTTTTAATTATTTAGGATAAAATATATAGCAAACTGTATGTTTTTGTGTTCGCGAAGACAAGACACACCAGTTGATTACATTCTGCTAAGTTTCTGATGCAGCCAGAGTTAATAAATAATTAATAATGGCGTCTAATTTGCATAATCACATTGTCATATTTAATATATATTTATTAAATTTTTTAATTATTTAGGATACAAATTATTGCAAACTGTACATTTTTGTGTTTGTGAAGAAAAGACGCACCTGTTGATTACATTATGCTAATTTTCTGACGCAGCCAGAATTAATTAATAATTAAAAATGACGTCTAATTAGCATAATTGAAATTGAATTTATCATATACATTTTTCACATTTATTAATTATTTAGGATAAAAAAATATAACAAATTATACATTTTCTTGTTCGGTAAGACAAGACGCACCTGTTTATTACATTGTGTTAATTTTCCGATGCAACCAGAGCCAATTAATAATTAATAATAGTGTCTAATTAGCATAATTAATATCTCTTCTATGCTTCCCTTTATGGCAACATGCATGTGGCTGGCAATCTGTAACCTCAGACCTATTTGTATCTGAAATATAATATTTTATTATTATTATTATTGGCATTTGGTACACATGTACATAAACAATTCTATGTCAAAGGTATGAATAAATTACCAGGTAGGTATGTGCACCAAATTTTCAAAATTAGCTTTTTGTTTTTCCTATTTTAGTGATACCTAATTAGCCCTATATAATTAAATACTTTATTACATTATTCTGTAGATAGGCTTATGTAGAAAATTGAGCAAATTTGATAATAAACAACAAGAGACAAAGATACCAAAAAGAGTGCGAACATTTGGAAGATGCTGAAGTTGACGTTGTCTGCATTGATTTGATTTATTAGGTCTATTGAAAGGAGAAAGCATCTCACATAAAAGTGAATTTTACGAAATATTCATGAGAGAATTATAAGCAATTGGACTTCATAAACAATATAAATAATATATATTTAATTTGAAATGTGTTTCTTGTAAAATTATCAACATGAAACAGACCGATGTGACTAAGAAAACACTTCAGTCGTCATGGTGACGGACGCATGATAGTACATAAGTACGCGCACTCGGCATGGTCTTGTACCAATAATTTCAATTATTTTACATATAAATCTTAGATTTTTTACTAGTATCATTTAAAAATGAATTAAAGAAATTAAAAGAGGCAGGAATGTAGTTGTTAAACGTCAATTTCTTTAAATAAGAGACATTTCAGAATTATCGACGCGGCAGTAAAGATTAGCGGTAGACAAGATGGCGGCTGAGGAATGCGTGACCGATCTGCAGTGCGTTTGTTTAAAATTCGATAATAATTACCGGCAACTTCCAAAAATAGTGAAATTTTGTATATAAAGAGAAAAATGGTTGTTTCATTTGTTAGACATGGTTACAACATCCTATTTTATTCAAATTAATACATATACGTGTGCAAAGAGAAAAAACACTTACCTAGGCTTATTTAATTGCTTGGTGAAAAATGTACACAGCGTACTTCCAACTTCTAGTTACATAATTCGATGCACAAATGAATGAGAAAAGTTAAACAGTTGTCTTTTATCAACAATAAAGTTGTGTCGCGTTGTCTAAAGACAATTGCTGTGGTCAGTGTTTCACGTGATGCAAAAAATGGATTCTTGGACGCTACCAAAACAAGGGAAGTAATTTAAGCCACATTCACTTTCACGTCCCCTTACGATTTCCTAATGCCTAAGTTAAGTTAGGCATTAGCACTAAATTTTCAAATTGGGTTGATAACATTATAAAATAAACTTAAGTAGTAAGTCAGTAAGTTGTTTGGTTTTAAAAGAATCTCATTCCTCAATCTCTGAGGTTGCGATAACTGGATAAATAAATCACTGGATGATTACCAGAACTGCGATTTCTATTTTTAAAAGCTCTGATATTGGACTAACGTATTTAAAGAATCGTACGCAAGTAAAAGTTTAGACCTACTTAAAAAAAATAGTAATATCGCCGAATATCGGTATGCCAAAATAAATATATATAACTTAGCTAGGATAGCTAAAAATTTTCAAATTGGGTTTATAGCATTATTGCAATTCAACGATACCTCAACCAAGTCTGTAGGTCGATTCTGTGAAAAGTTATGAATTTTTTTTGTCGAAATTTCAGGAAAAGATAATTACATGAGAACATATAATAAAATATGAACGGACTGATGATGAAAGTTGTGACCAAGAATTGAAGACGAACTAGCATTTTATGAAATATTTCAGTTATTTAAAAATATGCATTTTTTGTGTTCGGGAAGGCAAGATGCATCTGTTGAATATACTGTACAAATTGTCAGGCGTAATTGGGGCTAATTAATATTGAAAATGGTGGCTAATTTGCATAATTTACTTGTAATTGAATCGTTGTCATGGCAATGGCATAGCAGAACACTCACAAAAATTGATTTACTAGATATATTTTCATTAGATGTTAATAAAAGGCCATATGTAAATGACAGCAATATGAATAACAACAGCTAAACAAGAACAGTTATTTAAATACATGTGTTTGATGCCCGCTAGCAACTTAGAAAAATAAAGTTTAATTGAACAGCAGGTGCATTCAAAATGGTGGACAAGCATGACGATAAAAATTTATACCAAAGCTTTGAAATGAAATTTATACATACCTGTATACTCAGTGACTCGATGAGCATGATTATGAAAGTTCAGGCGGGATACATTCGGGAACAGTGGCTGGATGCAGTGAAGTATTCCTGTGTGTGTAAAGTGACTTATTTTTGTGCCGGGAGTCCGGGGTAATGAGAGAGCAGATAGGTTGGCTGCACACGCTACTACTACAGCTGTTGGTGGAGCGATGGATCAGGCAGACATTTTGAACACCCTACGGGAAAACGCATAAGCAAATGACTATAAGTGACGTGACTCTTTGTTCCATGACTAGAATAAGGGAGTTTGGTTTGAAAAGTGGTGTTGCTCGAAAGGAACTGTTTCGTGGGCGAAAAAGAATAATGGTCAATCAAAGGCATACTGGGACCGTCAGTCAACATATAAAAAAATCTTGTCCTGTCCATTCCTTGATGTTGTCTGTCCATGTCTTTATTTGCCCTATGCTCCTTCAATACTGTACTTCAATGGTTCCGTGCAGTATTGTTTTTGACAAGGAATCATGTCTACATGCTAGTTTTAATCATTTCACTATTGAAAGCAATGGTTCTTGTACACCTGCATGCATCCCTATTTTATTTCTTACGTACAAATTTGTCTTATGCTCCCTATAGGAAATTTATAGAATTCGTCTGTAGCATTTTTACTTGAGAACCTGTAATCGTCTCTCCATGTCCACAGTAAGTGTCCAACTTCACAACCATACAGCACAACAGAAAGCACCGGCGACTTATACAGTTTGACTTTCACTCCAACACTGATGTTTCTTTTCCAAATCACCGTTAGCCTTGCTTGACATAAATGCTAAAGCCAACACCTGCCTTATTTTTCTTTTTTGCTTATGACCTGACATAGGGAACAATAATGGCTAAGCTACTTGAACTTTCTCTTGGTTCTATCATCTTCACTAACAAGTAATACTTAGAAATTTATTTTAAAATGACATTTTTATTTGAATGGGGATTTTTGCTTTGTTTCTTTCAGGTCATTATTTTTAATGGAGCATTTAGAAGATGTTGGATTCAGAAAAGATTCCAGTAAGTATTCACCAGCATATATGTGTGGTGTATATTTTCCATTTGCATTTGGTTTATGATTAAGGTGCGAGTCAGCACTTGGCTTCACCTAGGATAGGATAGGATATGTTTAGGTGCTTTCTGGTTATAGTACTAACATGTTGGGCAGGTCTGCAGTAGATGTTTAGTATTCATAGAGCTGGTGGCACAAGTATAAAGATGTTTTGTGACAGTCTTGTATAAATTATGTGACAGTTTGTTGTTATTGATGGTCGTGTGCTTAACATTCGCCAGTACGTTGCCACGGCCAGAGAGGAGAGTAAAGAATAGCAACACTGTTTACCTTTCATGCATGTCATAGGAAGCAACTAAGGAGGTTAAGTGATGGAGCTGGCTGTCCTGTCCCATATAGTCAGTAACCCAAAACCACGCTGAAGCCGGATGTTTCAGGCAGAAAGGCGCAGATATCGCAGCAATGCTCTGAGGGATGCAGATTGATTAAATATAAAAAATGTGTTGACTCAAGTTGTAAGGCAATTAAGTGCTAGCTCAACAGACCTGGTATAAATTCCAATTGCTGGCTTCTGATTTTTTCTATACATCCTCCTTAATTATAATTTGCACGATCTGAGAATGACTTTAATAATCAATGTTCTTGACAGTGACTTTAATAATCAATGTTCTGATGATCTCATTTTTGTCCTGATCTTGTTATAGTGTCCCATCTCTTTAGTGAGAGGCATGCACTCAAAATGTTCCTAAAACTTATTCTGCTTTTCATATTTTGGGTTTATCTAGAACATAGTCAGACTTATTTTCAAGTATTTCATGCTGGATTTCAATTTGTGAAATATGTTATCTGGAGTGGCTGACTAGGTTTCTGGGAAAGCGAAAAATATTTAGGAATAACCAATGATTTCTGACTGCCACTACAAGCATTGAAATGGTTACCAGATGGCAATGGAAAAAAGAGGAAGACCAAGAGAGACTCTTCGTAGAACAATCATCAAAGAGGGTATTCTTCCTCTGCGTTCATTCTCAAACTCTGCAGATTAGCAGGATGTAGTCTGGAGAACTGAATGAGTTGTTATTGATTCTTCTTGGTTAGAAACTGACCTCACAGCACGTGGGGCATTCCCATAAATGCTCCACCCTCTGTTCCAGCAGCCACACGACTCGATGGTGTTTCCAGTCTAATGCCGCTGAAACAGACGACGACATCAGGGCACAACTCTGGCCCTTGCAACATGTTTCTTTGTTGTTCCGCCCACCTACGCCGTTCCCGTAACTAGTTCAAGCACAACTCCGGCCTGCCGGAACAACATGGTAACTGTTATCGAAGGTTATGACAGTAGACAACTGAATGATTTGTGCCATGGCTTACAGCATTGCTGTAATATCTGTGCCTTTTGGCCTGACACATCCAACTTCAGCATAACTTTGGGTCACTGACTGTATGGAATGAGACAGCCAATTCCATCCCATGACCTCCTTAGTCGCCTCTTACGACATACATGGAAAGTAAAGTGTTGCTATTCTTTGCTCCTCCCTCGGGCCCTGGCAACACATGGGCGCAAAGAGGGTATGACTATGGGTCTCAACAACATACACAAATTACACACAGTAACATCACGTCGTTCAAACTGGAGAGCTCTGGTTTCTGCTCTATGCTAAGTGTTCTGCGCTGAAGGTACACAAATAGATGGATAGAAAGAATATATAGATTAGCAAATTGTCATAGTAAATGTCATGGGGTAGTCGGATGATCTTCACTCACAACTACAGATGCATTAGTAATTTGTTGTAGTGTGTTTTGGTGAAGATGTTAAAATATTTTGATATTTTCTGATATATAATTACCAGAAAATCAGAGGAGATCCCATGATTAGGTGTGGGCTGTAGTAACACATGAACATAAATATAAAATACTTTAATATATAAGATAAAGGTAGGTCCCATGGCAGCAATCTGCCGTCAGTGATGAAGATAGCTCATCATGTACTAAACCACAGCAATAATTAGGTGGGGTGGTCAGTTCCCTTCCTTGCTGTCTTTACCTCCCCTAACTCATGCGTCAGGCACTCATTTGCAGGTCAGGCAAGAAATCACAACCTTGATTTTTTATTTGTCTGCCAGACGTACTTTCAAACGTGGCACGCTGTATCCTGGTGATAACAAGCAGGCTTCTATCAACTAGGCTACTGCACTTCCCCAAATATATATTACATCAACCTAATATTACTGATAAACTTTTTGTCAGTACTTGTTGGTTTCTGTAACACATATTTACTTATTTATAATATTTACAATTTTCTAAACTCAGATTACAATTAAAGAACACTCATTAATCATTACAATGTGAGCATCTTCATGTGATTATGAGTTAAATGCAGGACATCTTTAAATCACTTAAACCATTTGTAAAATGTTCATTCACCCCTTATATTGATCCCCATAGATTTGTTCTATGTTACATTTAATGAGTCTTCTTGATCTTGCAGGAAAGCTTGATATTTGTTGCTTGTGCAATTCATAGATAACGAGAAATACAAATTACAGTCTATACTCATGTAAATAATCAGCTGCTGGGAAATAACTAATTTGTTATTGATTCTGAACCTACATCACATCACACCTTGCACAGACCCATGTATGCTATTACACTTCTCTGGTACATGTAGCAAAGAGATGAGGGTGGAGAGCTAAGTAAATAGTGGCAATAATTTTTCAGATGTTTAGTGTGACATCAAAATTACTGTTCATGGGAAGGAACTTGCATACATGGGCAGGAACGGGCTTTGTGCTTCAGGGCCATCATATTGTCTTACAGCAACAGGCTCAGCTCAAAGTGAGAGGCTTTTACGCAAGGTATTGCATATCAACCTAAAGCCAGCATTCCTGTGTATGCATATAAGCTATTAATATCCTTCGAGTTGCATAAGAAACGCACAAACTCAATGTGAGGGGAGCATACTTGTTAGAAGCAATAGTTTAACCGAGTGTAGAGACTCAAACATGGAAGAGTTGCTCATGCTGCTAAAAGAGCAGAACCTCATTCAAGAATTGATAACCCACAAGTCTGAGTGTTTCAATAGGTTAAACTTCGTTCAGATGATAAATGATTCAGTACCCATGGGCTCAAAATATCCAGGTCATGATTTCTCACCTGAAACTACCACCTCTCCAGTTGACCCAGCTGTAAATGAGCACCGGACGCATGAGTTAGAGAAAGTAATAACAGCAAGGAAGGGATCTGGCCACCCCATCTAATAGTTGGTGCTGCTTAGTACATGAAGAGTTACTTTATCTCTGATAGTAGGTTGCTGTCGTGGGACTTACCTTTACCGTTATCCATGGGCTGAGTGGAAATAAACCAGCTTACCAAAATAATGTTCTTGTGGCATTCATCGACAAAGTAAATATCTGAAGTAACAACAGTTGTGTTGCCTTATAAGATTCATGTTTTACTGATTGGTTTCAGTTATAAACAAGGATATATAACAAAAGTATAACGCGTTGTGGCAGTATGTGAGAACTTTAGTATTTAGATATGTCTACCCTTATTTCTAAAGTATTCTTTTTCTTTTATGAATTGTTCATTGAGCCAGTGGAATTATAATATTTGTGTTTGGTCCATTTTAATAAAAACATTTGCTGTATGTGTAATTTGTATGTACAAAAATTGTTTACAGATCAGACAAGGTTAAAGGTCATGTTATTGGCATCGATTTGGGCACAACAAATAGTTGTGTTGCTGTAATGGAAGGGAAACAAGCAAAAGTTCTAGAGAATTCAGAAGGTTCTAGGACAACACCTTCAGTAGTAGCATTTACCAAAGACAGTGAAAGGCTTGTTGGTATGCCAGCCAAACGCCAGGCCGTAACAAATTCTGCAAACACACTTCATGCAACAAAACGTTTGATTGGTCGTCGTTTCGAAGATCCAGAGGTGCAGAAGGACATGTAAGCTCATATTTTATCTTGTGGTTGTTTCATGAATCACTGCATGCAAATGTTTTGTCTGTTAATTGTAGCCATTTGTTTCTTGAAAAGTTTCTCGGTTGTAAAAAAAAAATTCCACATCCAGGCATTAGCTGATAATTTTCTCATTTGGACAATTATTTTTCTTTTTAATTTTGACCACAATAACTTGTGCATTTTTAACTCTAATTATATGAAATGAAAGAAAACGGAGGGATGAAATTGTTACTAGGACCTTTTATTCTATTCATTATGTATGAGACGGAGAGTGAGTAAAAACAACAACAAAGGAATTATAAAATGAATCACTATGAGATGTATTCTGCGCTAAATAACAATAGTGATACTATGGTAACCCCACAGCTCTCCTTTTGTATTTAATGACATCTATGTATATTTACTGACTTTAGATGATAATCTCATACAGATGCTCTAAATTAATAGCAAAAACTAACAGTGTATATTGAAAAGCAATGATGAAATGTCCTTTATATCAATTTTCTATTTCACCAAATAAGAACAATATATATTGGAATGCTTACAGAAACATGCATATTTTATACTCACTATTTGAATCTGCACCATTTCAAAAACATATTACTTATTGGAAAGTCTTTCAAGTTTCAAATTACGATATCATTATGTAAAAACTACAAGTAAATTCACATGATGGGATTAATGAACTTTGCCATAACTGCAAGGCAGAATGATTTAGTAGTATTGACTTAAAGAAAATTAATTCTAGTCTATTTTGGAGGTGTTTTGCAACATGAACAAACAGCACAAAGTAAATAAATAATTGTAAAAAAGGAACACCTGTATCATTCTCCATCTTTCCATGTCATTTTGTAGAAACGGTGGAAGCATCGCTGTGGTGTCAATGTGTAAACAAATATTTTCATATTTTCCTATACTAAAAATAAAACATGTTCCTAATCATTGTTATTTATCCTCAGAAAAACAGTTCCATATAAAATTGTGAAATCCTCAAATGGAGATGCATGGGTGGAAGCTCAGGGGAAATTGTACTCTCCAAGCCAAATTGGTGCTTTTGTTTTGACTAAAATGAAAGAAACTGCAGGTAGGTTTTTATTTCTATCAGTATTTGTTTGCAGTGTAGAATATTGTTACATTATCTATGTTGTTATGCAACTTGGTATTTGTATCACTCTTGGTTATTATTACTAGTTAGTTAATCATCGGATCATCATTACTGCACTCCGAACAAATCCATGGGTGCTCAGATTTCTCCCTGAGTGTATCCACCATTACACCTCTGCTGACAGTTCCGGTTCTATGTTGATTGACCATCATTCTTCTGCGCCTCGCAAACTGCTCTCTAGCGACCCCACATTTCAAACTCTGTTCCTTAATTCTAGTCATTGAATAAGAATCATTATCCACGTCAAGCTCAATTTCATGTGCTGTTTCCCGTAGGGAATTCAACACATCTGCCCGATCCATTGCTCCTCCCTGGGATGTAACAACAGCATGTGGCGCCAGAAAATCAGCTCTCTTGTTGACCCAAACGCCCATATGTCCAGGCACGAAAATAAAAGTCACCATCTCCAACCGTGACCATCTCAATATATCAGTCCATTGTTCACGAACAAGACCCTTTTGTACTTTCATAATCCTACTCATCAAGTCACTCAGGATACAGGTGCATACAGCCCTCTGTGAACTGAATCGTTCTAATGCCATAGTCACCGCCATGATCTCCATAGTCTTACTACTCATAGTATGTTATTGTTACTGCTAGTAAGTACACTTTTTCATATTATAATGTGCTTATATGCTATGTCAACCTGTGAAAGTATTATGGATAACCACAAATATCTGTTCTAAGAAATAAATATATGTTCAAATATTGACATTTATTTGATCTACAAAAATAGATGAATGAAAGAAGTGTTTGTTTGGTATGTGGATGTAACGAAACACCATTCATTGTCTAAAACAATTCTGTAGCAAACAGTTGAGGGTGGAAAGAGAAGAGAAAGGAAATAAAATCTTGAGCCAGGAATAGTTAGGTCATGCTTTTCCACGCTCATCCATATTGCTGATACGGATCTCTTGCTAATTTTGTACTGTCTCCAATGCGACACTCCTACAACCAAAACATAATGTATTATTATTATATCTATAATTGTTACTCCCTTTATAAAAGGCTCCTTCAATAAACATTGCATTGAAGTCTCCTGGGTATGAAATAAAGCCTGGGGTTAGATAGAAAGGAAAGATCTATTACAGTATTGGATTTACCCATGCAACAGAAAACCTTAGTAGATGACATGCAGTTATATTGAGGTTATCTTCTTATAGAAGCTTCATGGCAAGGCATCTATATAATTATGCTTTTGTTTTGTTGTTCCAATGTGTTTTTGTTATTTGTATATATGTACCCTCTGTGGTTGGGAGGGAGCCAGAGATGTACTGCACAGCACCGGGGAGGAGGAAACTGACAGCACTATTTTTTCGTATGGCTGAGTCCCATCATAGAGGCACAGTGACTCAGGACGTGACGATCCTTTTGATGTGAACATTTGGTTGCATGCTTCAAGCAATAGAGAAGTTTGGCATAACCAGTAGTCAATTGGTGGTGGGGAATAGGCACAGTGAACCCATCTTGGCTGCAGTGGCTCGGAGTAGTGCATAGTTACCTTCCTGGTGGTGTGATATTCTCAGACTCTGGCCCAGGGTGGACTGAAAATCCAGACTTCCCAGCAATATAATGCCATTTTAATGGCATTGGGTCAAAGGGCATGAGCCCATGGACCGCTGGATCAGCAACCAACCAATCCATTAGATTAATTATTTGATAAAGTGTGTTCTAAAACTCCTGTGCTCATGATAGGATATGACACAACCAAAAAAGGATGGTTACTTTTTTTCTGATTTTGAGCTTCTATTGTGTGTAGGACCTCTTTTAGCCACATCAAAGTTAGTCATTTTTACTGCAGTTTTTAAGATTCTCGATATTTCTCTGTAAATTCACTTCTATGTCTTTAATGCACGAACCAGAATTTTGTTTTGTTTACAATAAGAAAGTTTATTATGTTCAGATTGCTTGTTATAATTTGTATTTCATGTTTTTTTAAATAATTATTCTTACAGAGAACTATTTGGGTACCAAAGTAAAAAATGCAGTTGTGACTGTTCCTGCCTACTTCAACGATTCTCAGAGACAGGTGATATTTTATGTGTAAATTGTGTAAAAGTGTACGTTTTGCTCATGTCAGATAGCATTCAGTGTTGCATTTTAATTATTTGTGAATAAAGTATGATGTTGAGTCCATATTTTTTCATTGAGCAGTGGCACACTTAGGGATTTTGTGTCATGTCTGCCGTCTTAACTTTCCCAGTAGATATGGTACCCATTTTCTTAGTCTGGGTTGACCTAGACGTCATTATTTAAAAAATAAATTCCAGTTAAATGAAATAAACTTTGGATCACCAGACTAGGTGGCCAGTGCACTAACCACTGAGCTATCAAATTCTTCTAGTTGCTATTGGTCTAATGAAAAAAATCTCTAGACAAAATTATATATAAACTACGCAGTTCTCAGTTCTTTTGAGCACTCAAAAAAATCCTTACAGAAAAATTGTTGTTAATAAAATACATTAATTTAGAAATTATGTATGCTTACATTCAATACAGTTTTGAAAATCAATTTTTATACATTATTAGTGG
The DNA here is from genome assembly GCA_034231615.1 of Meghimatium bilineatum. Lineage (NCBI taxonomy): Eukaryota > Metazoa > Mollusca > Gastropoda > Stylommatophora > Philomycidae > Meghimatium > Meghimatium bilineatum. The sequence goes on from CM067299.1 coordinate 101,118,744, forward strand.
ATTTCTTTGTGTGATCAGTTTTAATAATCTGTTTGAGGACTATTATCTTAGTAGAATGTACACCTTTCTTGATTTGCAGGCAACAAAAGATGCTGGACAGATTGCTGGGTTGAATGTGTTACGTGTGATCAATGAACCAACAGCTGCAGCCCTTGCATATGGCATGGACAAAACTGAAGATAAAGTGTAAGAATATTTGAAGTTTGTAAGATCTAAAGAAATAGCTATGGAAATCAAGGTTTTGATATCCTGTGTGGTTCCAGGGCCTGAGAGGGGAGCAAAGAAGAGCAACACTGTTTACCTTCCACGCATGTCGTAAAAGGCGACTAAGGAGGTTATAGGATGGAGTTGGCTGTCCCATCCCATATAGGGTCAGTGACCCAAAGTCATGCTGAAGTCGGATGTGTCAGGCCGAAAGGCGCAGATATCGCAGCAATGCTGTAAAAAATGACAACTCATTCCGTTCTCCGGACTACATCCTGCTAATCTGCAGGAGTTCAAGAACGAACGAAGAAGATCTCAAACAGTATTACTTTTCTTCACTCATGACTGATCAATGGCTCATATGTTGTGTCGCAAGCCAATAAAAGACTTCGAAATGGTTGGATCAACCAAGGTCAGGGATGGTGTTTTAGATATGCTCGTCTGACATTTTGGAGAGGAATGTGGCCTAGCACTTAGAGATACCATGATATTCTGAGGGACTAAATTATATCTTGATTAAGTCGTATGATACATGTACAAAAGGAGGATATTAAGAAAGAAAAATGCAAGAAAATTACCAACTGAAATTGAAAAGGAATACACTTAGAGAATGCTGAACAATGATGTCCGTCGTAATCGATGATGAACAAAACTTAACCAAAATAATAATAACGTTAATAGTGCGTTTTTAAATGACTAACAAGTCCAATGTGAGCACAAAAAGTTCTTCCACACAATTGACATCTGTAGAGTGTGTCTATGGGACTTTAAGATGTTTTGTCTTTTCTACTTGTCCGCTTCTGTCTTGTAGTATCTTGCCTAGTCTCTTCCGCCGCTACTGCTCCAGTTCTGATACTGTAATGCCATGCTGTTCTATCCTGAGCGAGGTTCTCACAAGACCTACGTCAATTTTAAGATGTTTCAGTGAAGACTTGAGTGTGTCTTTGAAATGCTTTTTCTGTCCACCAGCTTTTCAAAGTTCTGTCTTGAGTCCTCCATACGCTCAAGATGACTTGCCCAGCGTTCTTGGTGCTTTAATAAGTAATGTGTAGATGCTTGTTGGGGCAGACTTTTCCAATACCTCGTAGTCTGGTACTTTGTCCCACCAATGGATGTTTAGTAATTTATGTAGACAGCTAAGATGGAAGTGATTTAGTTTTCTTGCATGCCTAGCATACACTGTCCATGTTTCACAAGCGTATAGTAGGGTTGATATAAGAGCTGCATGATATACTTGAATTTTGGTAGTTGTTCTTATACTTCTTCTGTCCAATACATTGCTGCATAATTTACCTAATACAGCACTAGCTTTTGCCAGTCTATTGTTAATTTCCACATCAATGTTGACATCCTGAGAGAGAGTGATTCCAAGGTAAGTAAAATTGTCAACTACCTTATGTTTTTCCTGATTGACGATAATAGAAGTAGCAGTATGTTGGCTATTTGGTGTTAATTGTGGCATTGACTTCTGTTTTTTTGGTGTTAATAGTAAAACCAAAGTTGTTGCAGGCAACGGTCTATGATGCTTTGCATATTTACAACAGTCAACATACACTGCACAGTCATCAGCGTAAAGTAATTCCCTAATAGTGCCAGATTTAGTTTTCATTTTTGCTTTTAAATGACATAGATTATTTTGATATGACCACCATCTGTTCTATAATTGATCATTATACCAGTTGTTTCATTATTACTTTATGCATCCGTTAGCATGGCTGTAAATAACAAGATAAATAGAGTAGTGACCAGCACACATCCCTGCTTTACACCATTCAGGACATGGAACGCAAGAGATACCCTCCGTCACAGATAACACTAGCCATCATACCGTCATGAAATTGTCATATAACTTTGACAAGGTTTGGGAGGCACTCAAATTTTCCACAGTCCTTCTCTGTTAACAGTATTGAATGCTTTAGTTAAATCTACAAATGTTGCTAAGAGTTCACTATGTTGCTCTTGAGATTTGTCATGCAGCAAATATCAACTGTACCACGACCTGCACGAAAGCCGCACTGATTCTGGGAGTAGCTCGTTTAATAATGAGTGATTTAATCTATTGAGTATAACACAAGCCAGAATTCTACCAGCTATAGACAAAAGTGATATACCAGTGATAATTGCAAGACTGGTACCGTTGCCTTTATATAGGTGCACTGTAGAGGCATCTTTTAGATCTTGAGACAATGTACCTGAGTTCCAATGTCAGTTAGTTTTTGAATCAGCAATGGTCCGCAATTTTTATAAATTTCAGCAGGTATCTATACCAGGAGCTTTATCATTTGACATGTGCTTGATCGCCATCATAATCTATTGACTGCTTGGAGATATATCGAGTTCTTCTCTTAGACTAAGTTGTGGCATTCTGTTTAAACAATACAATGCTGAACAATACACTTATTATGAAATGAAGCGTATGGTCAGTATACTAAACATTCTAGTTATGTTCACAGATGATTGATACAATAAAATGTTTATCACAATAAAAAACTATTTTCAATGTTTTTTAGATTTTGCTTCCATCATCTTCATTCACTTGTAATGTCTATATCTTGCCAGGTCCATAAGGGGAGCAAAGACAGTGTTACCTGCCAGGCATGTCGTAAGAGATGACTAAGGACTAGAAGTTTGATCACATGTAAGAGATGACTAGAAGTCATGCTGAAGTCAGATGTGTCAGGCGGAAATGCATAGATATTGCAGCTAAGCTGTTAACCTCACTAAAACGCATTCAGTTCTCCGGACTACATCCTGCTAATTTGCAGGAGTTTGAGAATAAATGCAGGTGTATATCTTCAATGTTATCTGTATAAACTGGATGTTTTTTTTCCAAATTGACGGTTTTTATTTACTTTTAAATATTTATTTACGATGAAAACTGTTGTCTCTTGTTCAGGGTTGCAGTGTATGACTTGGGTGGTGGAACATTTGATATTTCCATTCTGGAGATCCAGAAAGGTGTGTTTGAAGTAAAGTCAACAAATGGTGATACATTCCTTGGAGGAGAAGATTTTGACAATGCTTTGGTCAATTTTTTGTGTACAGAGTTCAAAAGAGAAGTATGCCTTGGTTTTGTTTTATTTTATAATATACTAGTGATAAGGCAGTGGTTGTATGTGAGAGCATTCCTAAAGCAAAAAGCTATGAAATTTATTATAAGATATAAATTTAAAGAATGCATGAAATTCATTGTCTTTAATATATACAATCTCCCCAGTGTAATTAGTTATTTTTTTTTTAACATCTCATGATTTCCATCTTACATTATATCTGCTTATGTTTTATGTTCTTTTAACCTTTCTCTTTAGCTCTAATTAAGATCCATGTTCAAATACTAGCTACTCTATTGCATCATGTTGTCTAGGATCACAACAATGAGATTTAGGATCTTGACAGCTCTGACTTGCAGGCCCTGATGTTAGTTACTTCTTCTGCATTCAGAAGAATCTTTTGACCACACTAGATCTTCAGGAAGAAGCTCCCAGTCTTCTCCAGGTCAGAGAGGCTGCTGCAAAGTTTTTGCCTCAGTTCAGTCATTGTGGCCATGTCTTGTCTCGCAGTTCTTTGTATTCTGCACAGTCTTGGAGTATGTGGTCAGGGGTTTGTATGCCTGTTCCTCTACATTAACAACCAAGGCTTTCAAGAGCATTTAGCATTTCTGTTCGGCACTGGCACCAAAAAGACTTGGTCCCATTTCATGGCACACCACTCCAAAAATGCATTGTTTCATGGCTATTCCAATTCTTCTATTGTTCTTCCATTTGGAAAACAGGAATTCGTTGATTTCAACAATTTTGTATTCTCCTCTGAGACCACACTGTAATGTTAACACAAACTTCACGCAAGAAAGTTCCATTCCACAACAGTGTTTTTACTCATCTGCATCTCTCGGACACAACACTTTATGTTGAGCTTTATCAGGTTTCAATAGCCCAAAAATAAAGAGGACAGCATACACTAGAGCAAACTTTGTGTTCTGCAAACATGTGCTACTTCGGATCTCTGTGTTGTTTGTGCTGGAAATCTGTACACATCCAGCAAATTCTCCCACCGGCGTAGAAATTCACCTGCATGGACATGTCAGAGAAACAACACTTTTTTACTGCAATATTCAACAATTTTGCATAAATGAGACATCATTTTCTGTCTGTGGCAGGTTTGATATATTTGAGGAAACTATCTTTATCGTCTTACCCATCACGACATCTAATCTAAATGACTTTTGCACCAAGTGAAGTTATATCATTTAGACTCTAAACAGCATGAGTTCAAAGGAAATTCCAGTCTGTGGGTGGTGGTTATCCATATATTCAATAAGTTCATCAAACAATTTCACTGGACTGTGTCCATTCCAAAGAGCTTATTGACTCTTTATATCTTGTATTATTGGATGTCGAAAGATGAAGCATAATTCACCTTTGTAATCACTGCTCAACCCAAAGATCAAGAGGAAAGTCAAGAGACAAATGATAAACAGTATTTTTATGCCAACACATTTCTATCAGTGCCAGACATGGGCACTGATAGCAGCCCAGCACAGGAAACTTAGCATATGAGATTAAATGCCTGAGAGAAGCTGCAATAGTGACCAAACTAGACAAATTGAAATCATGAGATGAAATGGTATAAGACCTTGCACAGAAAATATTCGAGAAACAACAAATAAAATCGTTTGGACACCTTATGAGAATGAACCATACCCAACTACCGACAAGAACATATAACATGAGAAGATCCGGTTACAAGGCCAGAGTAAGACTAAAAAATGTGGATAGATAATATCAAGACAGATTCTTCTTCGTTTATTCTCAGACTCCAGCTGGTTTTCTCTTGTATCAGGACAATGGTCCTAATAGATTTCCAGCAGGATGTAGACCAGAGAATGGAAAAGCGTTGTTCAACGTTTTATTTGCGCCAATGGCGATACATCTTTGAATAGACAATTTCCGCTGAAGATTGATGTGTCGGGCCACTGCCGCAAATAAAACGGTGACACAACGCATTTCCATTTTCTAAAAACCGAAATATAAATGATTAAAAACACAGTCTGTCTATTAAAAAGTGTGACTTACGGGACCTGCGTTCTGGATAGAATCCCATCTTGCCTAGACCTACAAATATGGTGAAGCTTCCATCAATGAATCAGAAATTTATAAACCTCTGAAAATTTTTCTGATAGTTATAGTATTAATTTATCTGATGCAGGAAGTGATTTAGAAAGTGTTAATTTGCATTGTGATTCAGAGGATATAGATTTAGATTCAGCCCACATGTAGCCCACATGTTTCAAATTCGTGGTCAGGCACAAGTTATAAGGTAAAGTTTTCATTCTCTGGCAATAATGGTGTACTAATTCAAAACATTGATCATGCACGTTTTAAGAATCTTGGTCTGGCTCTGTGGCGAAGTGGTACAGAGCGCGTCTGTGACGGCAAAGGTACCGAGTTCGATCCTCACCACAAGCAATTGTGCATCCGGACCGTTCAGAAAGCAATGGCAACCTACTGAACGTATTTATATTGCCTAGAAAATCACCACAGCCAACAAATGCTGGGTTGATAGCTACGTCCTGGATAGGATATGCTACCAATTTTTTTTTTTTTAATTTGTACCAAATTATACTATTATAAGCATACAACATATTTGTGATGAGACATAAAAATTTGTTGGAAAGCATGTTACTGATAAGAAAAACTTTGCATATGAAATAGAACGGATTATTAATTATGATTGTTTGAAATAACATTTAATTTTGTGAGATAAATACAAGGGGACTAAATTCTCTGGAACATAATTCTTACTGTATACTCATTATGTATTGTTTTCTAAATATGTCATCCAGAATTTCTGCTAGAGAAAATTACGATTGTTATGACAATGCCTTCATTGTGCAGTCACCAGCTAACTAACTTGTACTTTTCTGAATATAGCAAGGAACTGACATAACCAAAGACGGCATGGCAATGCAGAGGTTGCGAGAAGCTGCTGAGAGAGCTAAGTGTGAGTTGTCATCAGCAGTGCAGGTGTGTATGACATGTACAAGTTTCAAAATATGTGTTGTATTGATCATATAACCTGGAAAGTATCAAAAAGCTATGATGTTAATGGTGGGTGTTAAGTGCCCTTGCGCTCCATGCAAAGGTCTGAAGGAACATCAGACCAACCATTATGCAGCAGGAAACTCTCAGTAGATGGTAACGGTATGTCCCATGGCAGCAACCTGCCGTCAGGGATGTTGGGAGATGGGCAACGACATCTGAAATTAACCTGTAGCAGCCCGGCTAAAAATAACGCATACTTCCTCTGACACCTGGAAACACATCATTTTTTTATGACGTCTGTGTTTTCTGCATGTGTTTGCTTTTTCTGGCGTAACACATTTATTTATTGAGTTATGCATTTCAAATTCGGAGACAATAGAGATAAGTGGATGCTGAATATTATTCAGAGGTGTTATTTGCTTGTGTCTGTGAGTGTTATGTTGTGTACAACCAAAATCAAGAATGTGGACAAATGCACACTAAGAACAAGCGGAGTCCTGTCATGCATAGGCCTAGCAGAAGAAAACATGGCTCCTCAAATTCCTCGTCAAAATGACATCAATTACATCACTATTAAATATTATAAGCATCTCTCAAACATATGTTGATCCACAGTAACTGAAACAGTTTTAAAATTTGTCCATTTCGAAATCATAATCTGTGAAGAATTATCAAAAAATGGTGACACTGAAGTTATGCTTACTTGGCTTGCAAACATTAATGGTGGAATAAGCTACGACTGTGTATTTATGTCGCTGTGAAAAACTAAGGAACAATCACTCTTAACACACATTTAGTATAAGAGCAATATGGGAAATAAACATGGGCGATTGTTGTCCATGACTACAAATGGCTACCTCAACATAGACATTTGTTGACAGTGGGTTTCTATCTCTAGATCACATTTGTTGACATTTATAGACTTTTTACAGGTTAGTAAGATAACCAAATAATGTCCACAATTGAAAAGAAATGCTATAGAGAGGTCCTAAGAATACCTGGACAGAGAGACAATCAAGCACAGATATCCACAGAGAACTGAACTTAGTGAAAGATTGATTTCTCAAAATAAGACAAAAACCCAAGCTTACATATTTTGGGCATATATGAAACAATGGGTTAGATTAGTCATGGAGGAAGGCAGGGTTACAGGAAAGAGTAAGAGAGATTGCCCAAATGTCAATGGACATAAGCTATCTAGGAGCTTTTGAATTATGACACTGGAGGAAGCCCAACAGCTTATATAGAACTAAGAGGCATACATAGTTACAAGGATAATGTTTTGTGAAGAACACATCAAATAGAAGTGAAGCTTATTACATCTGCCAGAAAGAAAAAAAACCATTCCACATGTTAGATGCATGTTAGGAGATAAACAACTATGTCAGTATACAAGGGTAAAATACAAATTAATCTATTTATTCGGTACTTACAGAAGCAAACTAAATTGAGTTTTTGAGAAAAAGATATTTCTTTTATCAGGCAATGACAGAAAGAAGATTCTACTCAAATCTGTTAAAGATTCCAGCTGCCGTCACGTAAAGGCTGGATTTTACCTAGTTGTAGCAGATAGTATCTACATATAGCCAATGTGTCAATCAAGATCAAACACAATTCATTCTTGTAACTACGTCCTGCTTATCAGCTGGAATTTCTTTTTCTGTGTTCATTTTCAAACTCCTGCACACTATCAGTGGGCAGTCTGAAGAGTATGTTATGATTTACAGCTTGGCTGCGATATCTATGCCTTTCTGTCTGACACACCTGACTTCCTGGTCATTTTGACTGTCTGTGGGATGGAACAATCAATTCCACTCCAAAACCTCCGTAGCCGCCTTTTATAACATGCATGGCATGTAACAGTGTTGCTTGTCTTTCTTCTTTTTAACACACAGGCAATCTGTGAGAATTTAAGAAGGAAAAAACACAGGAAAAGATATTCATACAGACCATGTATTGTTAGTTTTCATAAATATCCTTTCATTATTGGTTACATGATATTTTATATCAAACAAACTAGAGATTTTTAAAATTGCATTGTTAGTTTTCGTAAATATTCTTATTTAATTGTTGGTTACATGATATTTTGTATCAAACTAGAGATATTTTTCCCTACATTTTTCCTCAGACTGACATCAATTTACCATATCTGACAATGGATGCTTCTGGTCCAAAACACATGAACTTAAAATTGACAAGATCAAAGTTTGAATCCATTGTGGATGGTTTAGTCAAGAGAACAATTGGACCAAGTCAGAAAGCTTTGCAAGATGCTGAAATCAAGAAGACAGATATTGGAGAAGTCATTCTTGTCGGTGGCATGACCAGGATGCCAAAGGTACATTTAACTTAATCTGAAGTGTATCAATGTATACAGTTGTGCTTTCTTATTTCATTAACCAAAATCTCAGTGTTTTGACATGGTCAAAAAGGGTTGCAAAGAATGGCAACACTGACCTGCTATGCATATCGTAAGAGATGGCTATGGTGGTTTGTAGTGGATTAACTATCTCTTTTATAAAGTGATGCAAAAACAAACTGGTGTCAAATGTGCAAATATCGCAGCCAAGCTGCTTAGTCATCGGCCATCCTCCATAGCATGCCTTCTTCATCTCGTCTTCGTTGTTCTTTTTCCACTGAATTCTTGTATGTTACATTTGCCAAGGTGCAGTTAGCCCAGCAATGCTGTAAACAACAACACAATTCGCTCTTTTCTTCAGACTATATCCTGCTGATCTGTAGGAGTTTGAGAACGAATACATGAGAATATCTTTCTCATATTGTTAAGTGTATTTGTTGGTCAACCCTATTCTTTGTTTTCTTCTTGATGTATGTTCAGTTGTCCTAGATAAAAGAACATGATAATATATCCCAGCATGTTTCCGTACATTCTGATGATAAGTTTTGGCTTCTCTTTTGTTTTTTAAAATATACTTATCAATCTGCTGTATTTTCTCTGCTTTTGCTGTAATATGTCACACAGAATTGAATGGTGATAGGTTTTTGAGCTATGACACATGTGGTTGCCTGATACACAGTAATATTGTGACGTCTCAGAATGTTTGTAACTCCTTCAATACACCTTCTTGGTCTTTCTCTGTATCTTGTTTTCATTTTCATGTTGTATGCTCTTGTAAAACCATTTCAGTCTGTCAATGTATTTGACCATATTTGATGTTCCAACAGTTCTTGAAATCTCTTCATTTCTAACATGATCTCTTGTTCTGTTTGCTGCTTTTCTTAGACATCTCATTTCACATGTAGTAAGCTTTCTCTCTTGTTATTTAGCTAGTGTTCATATCGGACATTGATAACACAATGTTACAATAAAGATTAAATTTATGATTTGCTTTTTGGTTTCCTTCAGGATAGATTTGTGTTTCAAAATTGATGTACGTTCTTAATTGACGTAGTTGGCATTTTGAATTCTTATCATGAGCTCTCTGTCCATTTGTCCATGTAAGAATGGTCCCAAGATATTGAAATTCCTGTACTTGTTTCAGTAATTAGTGATTTATATTTATGTTGATTGTATTAGGTTCTCTGCCTATACATATTACTTCTAATTTTTCTCTGTTGATCTTCATGTTTTATTGAAGCATCTTTTGTTGAGTAGGTTTATGTGATCTTGCAGCTCTTCACTTGAACTGGAGTGATCACTGATCATCAACAAAGAGTACTTCAGTTAGGTCATGTGAATAGTAAGAGTCTGGTGGTGTTTTTACTATTTTTATAATATTATCTATATAAATAAACAATAATGGTGATAAGACTCACCCATCTAACTTATGATGCTATTGAAAACCACTTTGTGAGTCCTGCACTTTCACTAACCTTTGACCTTAATTATACTTAATAAGTATGATCATTAAATCTGATCTTTAATATGATCTTTCAGTTATTAATGTTTCTTATTGACAAATTATGCTGTCGACTAATGTCTATTCTGAATTAAATTATGTAACTCACTCCATAAGACCTTGGCCTTCATTTCTACCATTCTTCTCCAGGCACTTTAGTTTTAAATGAGATGTACAGTTTTTCCAATTTACTTTCAGGTTCAATCAATTGTTCAAGATTTATTTGGTAGAACGCCCAGCAAGTCCGTCAATCCAGACGAGGCAGTAGCAATTGGTGCTGCTATTCAGGTACATTTGTTTTTTACTCATTATTTCATATTTTCAATTGTTTCTGTGATATACTGAATCAGTAATAATTATTTTTCAGTTAATTTTGACCATTGTACTGGCGATATGTGAGTGGGTGTATTTAGTGTCATAGTTGAAAAACTATACTATACATGTTTTAGTACATTGGTATAATGTCCTATTCAGGTGATTTTCTAGGCAGTTTATAGGTAATTACATTCAGCAGTTTGCTATTGTTTTCTAAATGGTCCAAATGTGTGGTTGTCTGCTGCAGGGTTTGAACCTGGTAACTTGGCAGTCACAGATAGGATTTGTATCTCTCGGTCACAGAGCTAGACCACAGTTTACTTCAATTATTATTATTAAATTATTGTTAATAATATAATAATAACAAGATTCATAATCTTTTATGGCCCTAGGGTTGTCACATTGGAGACATTAGGATAGAAATCTCTTCAAATACCCCAGTCCTCAGCCATTTTAACGAGTGTAGAAAATCTTGCCTTGACCATTCCTTGATGTATATCTTGGATTTTTTTCTGTCATCTTTTTCTTGTATAGTAGTTTTAGAAAGTGAGCTATGTCTCATTTACATTTCCATACCAAATAAGTTAACACCATTTCAACGTAACCAGAAATGGTTTTCGATAACCTGAAAGTTTCATTATTTGCTTCCAAACTAATATATATCTTATTTCGGTAGCAAACAAAATTATTATTATGGATAATTCATCAGCATTCATTCTCAAACTAACGCTAGATCGTTCCTGCAACAGGAAAATGGTCCTACTAGATTTCTAGCAGAATGTAGTCCCGAGAATGGAAATGCATTGTGTTTTATTTTTGCCAATGCTCTGACTTTTGTGGAAATAGGGACAGTGAAAGAGCAGACAGGCGTGGCTACAATGAAAAGTGGCAGAATATACTATTTTTTAATGCAATCAAGATGTTAGGCTAATTGGAGGATGCAGTTTTGTGTATCTTCCTGTATGTCATGACACGACTACACTTATACTCAATTATGAAGTTATAACTTTTGTGTTCACAGGGAGGTGTACTTGCAGGCGATGTCACAGATGTGTTGTTGTTGGATGTTACTCCACTTTCTATGGGCATTGAGACTCTTGGAGGAGTCTTCACAAAACTCATTAACAGAAACACTACCATACCTACAAAGAAAAGTCAGGTATGGTACTGTTGTGTCATTTTTATATCAAAATATTAACATTCTTATTACATTTAGAAGCATCCAGGAATTTTTTTTGTTTGAAGTTTATTGTGGAAAATATACATTTTGAACTTCTATAGCAATCAAAAATTGTTAATAACAATTTTGACACTACTTCAACAGGTTTTCTCCACTGCTGCTGATGGTCAAACCCAAGTACAGATCAAAGTTCATCAGGGTGAACGAGAAATGGCTACAGATAACAAACTGTTGGGACAGTTTACACTGGTCTGTTGAAGTTTTTTTCTTCTATCATAATATGTAAAAAAAACACCAAAAAACCATGTGGAACATTCTTTACTTCAGATTATTTCTGTATGGTTTGTATGTAAGAAACAATCATAATTGAACTTTACTGCAGCATTGCATAAACACTGTAGTGGTAGTGGTTTCAATGTTTGTGCAATTTTCTTTGTTTATTATCCTTTCCCATGTGGATAATACTACTAATACACTTGGCCTGTAAGCGTAGTGATGGAAACTTAAACTTTCATTACAAGACCTGATGTCCTTCCTCATTGAATTATGTTCTGTTTCTGCATTGAAGAATAAAAGACTGACTGTAATGGGTCTCAAAATATGAGAAGTGTTCAAATGAAGTCCATCTGTGCCAAAATGCAGAGAGCATAAAGTCATCACTCGTGTAGTAAGTATACATTGATGAACAAATGATTGTGGAAATTCTCCCTGTTATGGAAGATCATTTGTTACCCATCACCCTTCCTGAAATATTCTTGCTCAATCCGTCACTGTTGTCCAAACACATTCACAATACGATGCCTGCATTCTTTTATGAATGTCATTCGGTTATAGCCCAGCTATAAGAAATCGAATAACTGTTTGATGTCAAATTTGGGCAGATTCGTTATCACATCAGCCATGTTGTCAAATGGGACAGTAAGCGTTCGAAGAGAATGATGACATTACCATTTGTTCATCGATGTGTACTTATTACATCAGTGATGATGTCTTCATACTTGCTCCTCGCGTGCTGGCATAGGTCACCCAACACTAGCATGTTTCGTTTGAATACGCTTGATACTATCAGTCTTCCCTATTGGTACATTCTGATATGGTTGCTGTATTCATCTCTTGATACTATCCTGCTATTGTATCTCAATATTCTTACCTTTCATCCTGCCGTATAGTATTGTCTTCAGCTGAGTATCCTGGCCTGGTCAAATAATGGTCTATACTGTAGTTAATTCACTTTGGAATTAATCTACAAATAATGAAATGCAATTATTTCCTGTTCATACCCTTAATTCAATTTCCATAGATCAACTTAGACAATGCAACTACATTTCTGCAATAAATTTGTTGTGTGAAAATCAGTGTTCAACATTAAATGAGCTAGGGCCCCCCCCCCCCCCCTTTAAGGGACAACATACATTTTTAACATCCCTCTCTCCCACAAACTTGACACATTGTGATCTCATGTGCACATTTAATTGAACTTACAATGCAATATTATATGCACAATGATGATTGCGAAACATGGATAATAATAAAACTACAGCCAAGAGAGTAGAAGCTTTTGAAATGAAGTGCTATAGAAGAGTACCATGCCAGCAAGAAAGACCAACGAATACTTGCTGAGAAAAATCAACGTTCAAAAATGCTGGCATTTAAATACCATATTAAGAAGGAAGCCATATTATATAAAGAAGAATATGTTCTGGAAAGAATACATCACATGATGATTGTACTGGTCCCATAAGGTTACAAATATATAACAAGCAAATACTCCCTGACCTGATATAACTGCAAGGGATTCCTTTCTAGGTTGAAATAAGTGTGCCTTGACCTAGAGGCTTTAATCTCATACACAACAAACAAAATTCCAATCAAAGTTAGCTGAATCAATTTCTGAAATTGTAAAATAAAAAAATTAATGAAATGTAGTTAACCTTCACCGAGCCTATATCAATCCCAGCCGCCGAGAAACAAAATGGCCACGCGCGCTTTTGGCAGCCCGGCCCACCCAACGATAATATCGTGAGATTTACACGTACCACAGTCCGTGCACATAGCTGGGGACATGCGCAATCGAAGCCGGTACATCCCCCTCTTCCGAAATGATCGTTTTTGAGAATGGCTATCTATTCGTAAAAGTTTAAGAGCAATTAATCTGACCACATCTGTACATCGGCACGATGCCATGATGATGGATCGGTTTTATAGACCTTTATTTCATCGTATTTCGAATAAAATAACATTGAATCGTGGCTTGAATCATGGATTATTAGGTTATTTAGTTTCACAGCAGTGAATATACAGAATGCCGTGTTGGTTTGGGGACTTGTACGTTTGATATCGAATATTTTGAAGTGGCAGAAAAAATAACTCTAGGCCTAAGCTCAAAGAACGATTTTACTGCAAATCTACATGTTTTATACAGTTCCCCCGGCTATATTTTGATAATTTCACAGTGAAAGAACATAAATACAACAGATTTGCGTGATTTAGTTTACAGTGTTGCCAAGGAATTCGATATGTAAGGTAAGTTGTTTTTTTTACTTATTTTTTTCCTCTTTATTTGTTATAAAATATATGTTTTTTGTGAAAAACGTCTTTACCACTTTCTCATACATCTGGTATCACACACACACGTACATAAATTACCCCAATATATGCACAATTCAATTCTTTATTTATATGTGCAAATATTATTTAAATATCTCTAACAACCAAAAAATTATCACATTTTCAAAACAGTCACCATCAATAACGCAAATTTTCAAAAAAGAATCCGGTGGCAGGGAGACGTTTCATATTTTTTAATCTGGCTTGCTAAAGGTTAACATGCTACAATTTTTTCCAATATATATTTCAATGTACTATTATGTTTTGCTCAAACTACATTGGACATCAAATAATGAAATGGGGGTTCCTTCCCCAGTAACTCAGCCAAAATGCGTACTGCTGCAACAATGTTGCTTGCTGTTAGCTTTTGTTTGATATCTGACAGTAATCTTCAAACGCAGCAAACATAACAGCACAGAGAAAATGTTTAGTGCTACGCTACAATTATTTTGTCATCGTCTGAAGCTTCGGGATAAAAATATTTCACACAACTAAAAAAAACTTCAAAGGATTTTTTTTTAAAAGTCATTGGTCACAAAAAATACGCCATGGATGAAAAATAGATTGTCCATACTGTTCTTAATTATTATGTAATTTTTTAAACAATCCTGTCAGTTCACACCTGTTACTCTTTACCAAAATGTTGACTCTTAGTTCGGCCACACAGTAGGCATTTCAGCTATTGTAGTCCTGAAGGGCGTTACAGACCTGACATATTTATTACCCAGCGCTGAATGAAATAATTCACGTGGAGGCTTGGATTTCGCTTCTGGTTCAAAGATACCGTTTCTCAATTTTGCGAATTTTATACAGCAGCCAGAGTTTGTGCATTTGCAAGCACAACTCAACATTTTCCATCGTCATATTTTTGTACAAGTCCTATTAGGTTGTCATTGTTTTTGACCAGTGCACATTCAATATTTATACAGGTAAGACAATTTCGTTGTTCTTCATATTAATTTAGTAGGCCTAATATCATTACTTTACATACAGTGTCAAATTTGTTAGATCATCGTTTACCATAAGAATGTGCAAAATAAACCTATTATGCCACGATCAAACACTAGTTTAGCATGTATATCTAGTTAGATCTCATTTTACTTGTGCAAATATGATCAAAATTAATTACATTGCGCAATTAGATCATGTAAAAGATTCATTCTTTGTGTAGCATTAACGTTACGAACTTGTCTTCATGATAATTTTTCTATTCGTGGTCGGCAAATATAAGTCCAAAATAAACCTATTATGCCACCATCAAATACTAGTTTAGCTTGTATATCTAGTTAGATCTCATTTTACTTGTGCAAATATGATCAAAATTAGTTACATTGCGCAATTAGATCATGTAAAAGATTCATTCTTTGTGTAGCATTAACGCTACGAACTTGTCTTCATGATAATTTTTCAATTGGTTGTCGGCAAATATTAAGTCCAAAATAAACCTATTATGCCACCATCAAACACTAGTTTAGCATGTATATCTAGTTAGATCTCATTTTACTTGTGCAAATATGATCGAAATTAGTTACATTGCGCAATTAGATCATGTAAAAGATTCATTCTTTGTGTAGCATTAACGTTACGAACTTGTCTTCATGATAATTTTTCTATTCGTGGTCGGCAAATATAAATCCAAAATAAACCTATTATGCCACCATCAAATACTAGTTTAGCTTGTATATCTAGTTAGATCTCATTTTACTTGTGCAAATATGATCAAAATTAGTTACATTGCGCAATTAGATCATGTAAAAGATTCATTCTTTGTGTAGCATTAACGTTACGAACTTGTCTTCATGATAATTTTTCTATTCGTGGTCGGCATATATAAATCCAAAATAAACCTATTATGCCACCATCAAATACTAGTTTAGCTTGTATATCTAGTTAGATCTCATTTTACTTGTGCAAATATGATCAAAATTAATTACATTGCGCAATTAGATCATGTAAAAGATTCATTCTTTGTGTAGCATTAACGTTACGAACTTGTCTTCATGATAATTTTTCTATTCGTGGTCGGCAAATATAAGTCCAAAATAAACCTATTATGCCACCATCAAATACTAGTTTAGCTTGTATATCTAGTTAGATCTCATTTTACTTGTGCAAATATGATCAAAATTAGTTACATTGCGCAATTAGATCATGTAAAAGAATCATTCTTTGTGTAGCATTAACGCTACGAACTTGTTTTCATGATAATTTTTCAATTGGTTGTCGGCAAATATTAAGTCCAAAATAAACCTATTATGCCACCATCAAACACTAGTTTAGCATGTATATCTAGTTAGATCTCATTTTACTTGTGCAAATATGATCGAAATTAGTTACATTGCGCAATTAGATCATGTAAAAGATTCATTCTTTGTGTAGCATTAACGCTACGAACTTGTCTTCATGATAATTTTTCTATTCGTGGTCGGCATATTTAAGTCCAAAATAAACCTATTATGCCACCATCAAACACTAGTTTAGCATGTATATCTAGTTAGATCTCATTTTACTTGTGCAAATATGATCAAAATTAGTTACATTGCGCAATTAGATCATGTAAAAGATTCATTCTTTGTGTAGCATTAACGCTACGAACTTGTTCTGTGTGATAGTTATCAATCGCGGTTGGATCCCCATAACCGTTCGAATAAGTTCGTTGCATGCTACACATACACAGAAAAGTAATTTACTATTGTAATAAGTATATGTTATACGTTTCTTTTGTGAAAATGTGTTAATATTTTTAAATTTATTTCAAAACAGGATCGATCACTGCAGTTCACTACACATGCGATTTTTGAATGATTTGTGCAGAATTTGTGTAGGAAGAACATTATCGAAGAGAGATAAAAGGATGCAGAAGAAACCACGGTCCTGTAGCTTATATCAAAGTGACCTGGCTAGTATTTATGGGATAGATATCATGGACGATAGTGAAACAAAACATTCAACCACATTGTGTGTCAAGTGTGTAATGCGAAATCATAAACTCAAAATCAACAAGGATAGTAAATCTCTAGCTCGAGCCAAATTGATAGCTACTAACAGTGCCCACATCTGGATGGATTTTAATCCTAACCTAACTGTTTTAGAATGTTCCGTGTGTAGTCATCATCAAAGTATGAACTGTGGCAGCATAAAAAGAAAGAGAGTTTTTGATAATTCTGATAATGATCATGATGTATCTGTGTCTGTGTTATTTCCTGCTACAGAAACAGAGGAAGATATTCTAATGCCAGTGACAGCAAGATTGTCTCCACAACTCACCAATAGTAATAACAATCCAACAAATTTAACAGTACCCACAGCTCGCCGTTGTCTTCAATATAATAATGGAATATTTTCCACATTTGCAACAACTGCATATCCACAATGTAGCTATACCAGCACACCTTCCATATTTACACCTGCATTTGCACATCTTCACTATAACAGCACACCTTCCACATTTACAACACCTGCATATCCACAATGTAGTTATACCAGCACACCCTCCACATATTTTAGACCTTCAACGCCCAATAACATACACGATTCTGCTATATCTAGCATATATCCTGCAGTTACAACATGTACAGTTTCTGAATTCAGAAAGTTAACATCAGACAGCGCCACTTCTCCCATGATGAAACATGACTTTAGTTTTTAAAAATCTATCAGCAAACCTATATCAGAACCATTGACAAATAAGGAGGAATTATTACTCACACATCTAATTAGAAGGAAGCTTTACAACAACCCTAATAAACTTTTACGGTGCAAAACAGGAGGACAACCTTTAGTGTTTCAAAGAATAATAATTCCACGAAAACAAACAAATCTAATTGGCACACCAACAAAAAGAAGAAGAACTAATTTGCTATGCAGTGTACGGAAACATATTGCATGAGATACGCGATACGTGTGGGAGAATAACATCACAAGATGGACAGGGTACAGTCTAGCAGAGTGCATCACCAAAACAAGAGGCAGGGGATGTTGAGATCTGTTGCAGCCAACCTTTGTTGCAGAAATGGTACTAGATGATGTCTACCTGCCAAGTTTCTGGCTTGCCTCCCCTGATTTCACCAGGGGACAATTGAAGGGTTTCTCTTATTTCCCTTGAATTTTCAAATTGCAATTGAATTGACAGTGGGCGTGAACAGTGAACACGCCCACCTCTGGTTTATTGATATCTCCTTAAAAACTAAAAGTCCATCTAGTTACAGGTGTGTTATACAATAACTTTTAATATTATATTGAACAGGTTGGAATCCCCCCTGCTCCCCGTGGTGTTCCTCAAATTGAGGTCACCTTTGACATTGATGCCAATGGTATTGTAAATGTTTCTGCGCGAGACAAAGGAACAGGAAAGGAACAACAAAGTAAGTACACATCTGCTAAACTATGTTGCTGTTTTACTGAGAGTTACATATTTTAAACATTGCAAGCAATTTAGAGCTTAGAGTTTGACGCCCATCTCCAGTAAGACTTGATATTTCAACTTGCGTTCTTATGGTCAGGTTTATTCTTAACTTTAATGCTTCCTTCTAGTATTGTATTTAACTATAATTTTAAACAATGTGGTGGACAAAAGAGAAAGATGCAAACGTAGAGGTCTTATTGCTTCTTTTGTTTTCATTCTCAAATGTCTGCTAGTTAGTAGGATGTAGTATACCAGGAAACAGAATGCATTGTATGATGGTTTATGATTTGACTGCAATATATTCACCATCAATTTGACACATCCAGCTTCAGCATGGCTTTGTGGGAGAGACAGTCTATTCTGCCCACAAACTTGTTTAGTCAACTCTTACGACATGCATGGCAGGGCATAGTTTTGCTATTCTTTGCTCCCAAGTCTGACCCCTGCGTCACATCAGCTTTCTTGTAGTTGTGAAAGCATAGAAAGTTCAGTCATTAGAGATACAGCTCAACAAGTTACAATTTTAATTTCTGTTGTCTACAAGACAAAAAAAGGCAGCACAGAGTATTTTTTTCAGTTGAGCGTCCTGTTTTTTTAATGTGGCCAAAAAATTGTCTGTGCTTTTCAAAAGGTGGATCATCAATCAATAAACCCATAACCCTTCAGGGTCGTAGGGGTACCACATTGGATGCTTCAACATACAGAGTCCTCCAGCGAATTCTATCCTCAGCGATGCGGATGAGTGTGGAAATATCTTGCCCTGTCCATTCCTTTATAATGAAGGAATATATAAAGGTGGATAGTGACCATGCAACCACAAGTTTTCTTAAATAAGTATCTGGGTAGTACCCTTGGCCTGTAGTGGATTGTCTACAAATACACATTTATGAAAAATATCCAGAACAGGAAATCTTATGATAGACACTCTACAAAAGCCACTTGCTAGTATTGGCTAGTAATCATTGTAATGGAACTATCAATGGTCAAGAAGAGCAAGTATACCTGGAAATAGTGAAGAAATGGTATATTGGTAAAATAATGAACGGCTGGAAAGAAAATGAAAGATTTGTACAGGTTGTGACTCTTTCAGGAAAAAGAATGATAACCTATGCACATCTAGGTGATAATGGCATAAGAAGATGAACATTTCATCATTTATGTCAATAATAATTAAGACATGTGTTGTTCTATTCCTGTAGTTGTGATTCAGTCATCTGGTGGGTTATCCAAGGATGACATTGAGAATATGGTGAGAAATGCAGAGTTGCATGCTGATGAAGACAAGAAGAAGAAGGTCAGTACATACATAGTTTTTTTGTTCTGTTATTATTACATCATTTTTGTTTTATATCTTTATCCTGTCATTCAGCCTCTTTATTGTCAATCATTTATGGGGAAATATAGTTGTGGTTGTTACAGTTAACAATAAAATCATACAAATTATATTTAAACCATAATCGTTATGAAAGCAAAGGCACAGCATTTAGGATTGGTTGGTTGCTGATCTTACGGTCCATGGGCTCATGCCCTTTGACCTAATGGCATTATATTGCTGGGAAGTCTGGATTTTCAGCCCACCCCCGGACAGAGCCAGAGCATAACTTATCACACCTCCAGGAAGGTAGGTTTCAACCTATGCACTGCTCCTAGCCACTGTAGCCAAGATAGGGTTCACTGTGCTCATTCCCCGCCACTAATTGACTACTGGTTATGCCGAACTTCTCTATTGCTCCAGGCATGCAACCAAATGTTCAAGTCAAAAGGATTGTCAAGTCCTGAGTCACTGTGCCTCTATGATGGGTTTCAGCCATAGGAAAAAACAGTGCTGTCAGTTTCCTCCTCCCCAGTGCTGCACAGTACATCTCTGGCTCCCTCCCAACCACAGATATACATATATACATATATATATATACAATATACATTTATATACAATATACATATATATTCAGGTAAACATGAAACACATTTCAACAACAAAATAAAAGCATAATTGTATAGATGACATGCCATGAAGCTTCTCTAAGAAGATAACCTCAATATAACGGCATGTCATCCACTAAGGTTTTCTGTTGCATGGGTGGTATGTCTAGTGGGCCATTGGTAAGACGCACAAACGCAACCACATGCGTAGCATTTAGGGAAACATGTTAATTTTCCTTCCATCTTAACACGGGTATGCCAGGAATGTGCTGCTGTTGGTTCAAAAATCACTAATCTCTCTTCACAAGGCAGCTTTATATTTAGTGATCACAGGTGCACACAGTCTTAGCTGTTCTGTGAAATAGCTGTAAGACGTGCAGGTGTGCTACTTGTGAAATATTTGAAATTCTTGGAATCAGAAGTCTGTTCTATTTGGTAATATTTGCATATGCATAATTAGACATCTAGAAGATAAGATACAAATCTAAAACAGGAAATTCATTTATATACACCTTAAATATGAGGGTACATCAAAATAAAATATCACCCATGTGTTGCCAGGACCTGGAAGTATACTGTTGCCTGCAATGCATGTCAGAAGATGAAAGGTTGGCTGTAGACTATCCCATAGAGGGTCAAACTGAAAATAAAGCCATGCTGAAGTTAGGTCATCTTTCTTAAAAAGAAAACCAATTTAATTGTCTGTACTGTATTGACTTCTTTCTTTTGAGAATATTAACACTTTCTTTATTTTTTTTGGTCATATTGCCACACTCATTACTTGCATTTCAGATGAAGGATGTTTTCTTTCAGCATCAGTGTACAAATTAAGCACCTAAGTTAGTTAGTTTTATTGTGTAAAAAAAGGAAAGAGTTTTTATTTAAAATATTTACTGATTCTTATATTTTGTGTTATTTACTGATGCTTGCATTTTATGTTTATTTCAAATCTAGGAACTGATAGAGATACTTAACCAAGCAGACAGTATTATTCATGATACAGAAAGTAAAATGGATGAGTTCAAGGATCAACTACCCAAAGAGGAGGTATGAATGTTAATATCTAAATTTAAAGTTTGAGTAACTGCAATATTAACATAGTCACAACAGACAAAATTGAAGGCAACAGAGACACAGGGCGACAACGTGAGAACATATTAGACAGTTTGACAACCTGGCACGGCAAGACGACTTTGATACATAATACTGTGGAGGGCCATGACCACCTACGCCAGCCGGCATGGCACCTTATGATAATGAACTGCAATATTACAAATATTAATTTTCATATACTGTTGCAAAAGTATCTTCAACATGTATCAAAAGATGTAGAGGATTGACTTCATTGTGCTCTGATATTCTCTATATGTACTTAATGAAGTGGCATGTAATGAGAGTACCACTCGTAGTATAACTTCGTAGCTGAAACAACAATCTTCAGGGAACTATTTCAAAATCTACCTTGTAAATAAGACACTGCGGGCCCGAAGATCCACATGGCATAGTAGTAAAGTTATTTGTCTTGCACTCAAATCTGGCTCACTTTTCAGTCGCAATTTTTTTAAGCAATGAAAATTATCACTTGTAATATCACAAGCGTGTTGCAGAGGCCTGAAATGGAAGCAAAGAATAGCAGCACTGTTTACCTTCCATGCATGTCAGAGGTGACTAAAGAGGTCATGGGGTGGAGCTGAATGCCCAATCCTATATACAGCTAAAGTTGGCCAGAATCCATGCTAAAGTCGGATGTTTCAACATCTGCAGGAGTCTACGGTAGAAGTTAATGCTTTCTATCTTGAAAGTAATTATGTCATTTAATATCCAGTCTTGTTACTAACTGCACATGATTCTATCAGCAAATTATTCATAAATAATAGTTATTTGCTTCACAGTGTGAAAAGCTGAAGGAAAAGATTGCTGCTGTCAAAGATGTGATTGCCAACAAAGATGGCAAGACTTCAGAAGAAATCAGACAGCAGACATCAGATTTGCAACAAGCATCACTTAAATTGTTTGAAATGGCTTACAAGAAGGTACAGTTACCACAAACATTCATCTCATAATCATTGAAATTTGACTTATTTAACTTAGTTTCCATAGAAAATTTACTTTTACTCATTATGATACACTCATTATGACAGTCCTTAATATCTTTTAGAATATGAATTAGCCTGGGATACTGGCATTCAAAGAAGTGAAAGAAACTTCCATTTAAAAAAAAAAGAAGAGTAACTCATTTCAATCGGATACAAGGTATATTCTAAGAAGATATGTTTGTTTGTTTTGCGTTCGCTCCATTGTAACCAGCATGGATATCCGTGTGATTTCTGCCGGGAGCGCGTGATTACATTGTGCCATCGTTATGTGCCTTGTAGGCCTAGCACATCCGATTTCGGCATGCCTTGACCCAAAAAAAGGGTGACATCCTTCCTATCTGTTGCCAGGCAGCGAATGTGTACTGACTCTACGCCGAGATGGTTTGTCCTTCACGTCTGTCCTGCATGAGGCGTTCCGCAGCCAGTGAACTTGCCTCGTGTAATTAGACGTATTGTGCGCGTTCTCATCGGTTACTAAACCTTTTCTCGTCCTCAAGCCTGGTTCCGGTTTAGGAAGAACTTGACAGAAGCGTTGGGCTTGGGCTCATTCGTCTTCTTAGCTGAAGCGTTGCTCACCAACTTCATGAGCCCCTCGTCCAGATCTGAATCTGTACACATATTTAGTAACGTTAGGGACTTGCGTTTTGTTCTAAAGCTGAACAGTGCTTGTCACCTCGGACTGCTATGCCTGTGCCCAACAGGTACTGAACCTTTTCTCTCCGCGAGCACGCTTCCGGTATAGGAAAGATTCGTCAAGTAGAGTTGGGCCCAGACTGATGTAACTAGAAGCTTATCTCAAACAAACAATGCTTTAGTTCCAATTTCATCGAACCGTTTTCCGTGCTCTTTGCACATGATGCTGCCCCCTAGTGCTGTGCATCTTTCTCAGTGTACTTGTGCTTTTATTTTTATTGGGACATCTGCCTGCTTCATACCGATTACATTGGTCGCCCTCCAATGCTTCTACCAAACGTACTAGCTTCACTGTGTGTCGACAGTGTTGCTGCATGTGTTGGCACAGAGGTGTCGGAGATATTGCCTGTCTTTTTGCGGTCGAATCTTTCCGTTACCCCCACATTAACGGACATGATCCACAAAAGGCTTAGCCAGAATCAGCATGAGCCGCTGTATTTCTGTTACCAGTGTGCGCCACGAGGAGGCACTTTTGGGATCTTGGTTATCTGTTAACCCTGGGTCCGACAAGAGCAATGCGTTCCCTTTGCAACCCAATAATAGATGAATAACTGAGAAGTAGAACACCCAGAATAGATAAGTGCAGTGAGGGAGATGACATGCCTAGGAACAAAAGCTTTACTCTCACTTTCAAATGGGAGCTCCACCTGTGTATTGTTAAGGCCCAAATGGAAAGCAAAAGAATAGGAGTTGGATGTATTCGGTAAATAGGTGCAGATATTGCAAGCAAACTAAACCCTGACATGCATTTCGTTCTCTGGACTAAATCTTGCAAATCTTTAGAAATGTGAGAATAAACTCAGATGATGTAGTTTGATATATTTTTGTGAACATATTAACCTGAGAACTTATCAAAGTGTATCTGACAATTCTTTGCGGACCTAGCAATAGCAGAAATAGGACATGATTGCTTGACATTCATTCTCTGCTACACATAATGATGTCATTGCTATAGAGCCTGTCCTGCCATGATTGATCCACAGGGGAGTGCTCATTGTATTCATGTTTTAGGTGGGCAAAAATCAGTTGAAGACAACAATTGAGGCAGCTCACAAGTAGAAATAGTCAATAATTGAAGGTCATAAAATAACAATTAGGGATATTGAGAATGAAGCGAAAATTTTTAAATTCTTTGTAAAAAGTATTGAATGGGTCTTGCGGAGCACCAAAACAATCTCTAGAGGGCATCTTATAAAATATCCCCAACTTTGTCAAATAGAGAATGTAAATCTGAACTATATAATAATTTCTTCAGAACATACTGGTTGACAGGTTAAGATCTTAAATACAACATCCTGTTCATGGTGGATACTATAATAGAGTGTAAAGTCGTCCATGTGTTGCCGGGGCCCAGAAGGGGAGCAAAGAATAACAACACTTTACCTTCCACGCATGTTGTAAAAGGTGACTAAGGAGGTTATGGGATGGAGTTGGCTGTCCCATCCCATATAGGGTCAGTGAACCAAAGCCATGCTGAAGTCAGATGTATCAGGCCGAAAGGCGCAGATATCACAGCAATGCTGTAAACCATGACACAATGCATTCCATTCTCCAGACTACATCCTGCTAATCTGCAGGAGTTTGAGAATGAACGCAGAAGAAGTGTACAGTTAGTGGTATGCGTCATTGAGCACATTAAGCTGATACTTCATGTATTTCTTGGTTATTTCAGATGGCTGCAGACCGTGAAAGTTCTAGTGGTAGCCATGAGACTCAGGACAAGGGTGAAAAGAAAGAGGAAAAAAATTAGACCTATATAAGTATTAGTTGAACCATGCTAATTTATTATCTACAGAGAAAGGTTATATAGATTTTCATAAACTCTGCAGGTTTAACTGCCACACATTTTTATGTCTAGTCTTGTCAACTACCATGCTATTATTTGGGGGGGGGGGGGGGGATGCATTTTAAGAGTGATAAGAAATTTAATTAAGTCTGTCAATAAATTTATGACTGTGAGACTTTAAGATGTCCAGACTTGACAGCTTTACAAAAACTGTCCATTAACGTTTATATTTTTATTCTCTAGCAGTAGCAGCAATATGCTCCATGTTTTTGAGGTGTGGTTCATCATTTGTTTCTGGACCTATAGAAATATCTACTTATTTATCTATGACAACATTGAGACTAGAATCATAGTCTTATACAGTATCTGATTCTGAGTTCCATTTTATCACAAATGTTGACTAAAATATCTGAATCCATCATTTTGGACCTGGGTATCATTCATTATTGGCTCCTTTTGACTTTCCATTGGAAAAAAATACAATAAAATGATAGCTTACTATTTGTGCTAAATCAATATGATTTCTGTCACAATCCTTTTTAATGAGGCAGGATGTACAGCACAATTAATACCATTGTCTGGTCTGCAAAACTCATTCATGATTCATGACTGAGAAAAAAGTCATTCATGACAATGAAAGGGATTTTGCGTTGCAACAACTTTTGTTGCCAGTGACAGCGGAAGTGTTACAAGAGGAAAATCAACATTTGTAAAATTGTAAATTTCCTCTGCAGCTACTTTCAAACTTCATGTCCAGTGATGCCTCAACATTTGTTTCTAATTAGTAATATCCATTAGAAAATACAGCCATTCTTTGTATACCATTTGCTATCAGTGGTACTTGTAGAGCATAAGAAAACTTTATATGTGGGAGGAATCGGATGGACAGGAAAAATTGTTATGCAAAGTTGTACCCACATAACAAGAAATGAAAATGTTGATTCTGATACAGCAGACTTTGATGTGGTACTTTTTTTTTTAGATCAATGTTAGATATGGTTTCCATATGATGTGTGAAGATTCTCTTTTTATGATTCCTTATCTGTGTCTTAGTTAACTCTTTGTCTCCGTACAGTTTTCCTGCTATGCCGAACACGATAGTAAATTCATATTAAAATGTAGATTTGAGCGGCTTTTCGGCATAGTGGGTCTCCAAAATGTAGATATTAGTGGCTCAGTGGACAATGAGAGTTAAAGCATACTGAACTGTGTGTACATTGTTACTCTTGTAAGACATATAATAAGATTATGTCATAAATACAATTTGCTAGAAACTGCTGCTGGTTTCACACCAGTCGTTAGAATTCTTGTTCCCTGTGGAACATAGGACTACAGTTAGGTATTAGTTTATTGATTATCCTCCTCGCACACTGGACATGTCCATAGGTACTCAGATCTCCGCTTTAGTAAATCTCTTGGGGTATAATGGCTGATGGTTCCGGTTCTGTGTTGGTTCACTACTCTTTTTGAAATCTTTCTGAGGTTTCTCTACAGGCCACGCCTATCTTCACTTCCAATTCGCGCATTCTCGATATTGACGCATGCCCATTTATCTTAAAATCCTCTGATCATGCAGGCTCATGAAGAGCAATGACTGTCCGCTCGGTCCATAGGCTGGCCATCTGTTATGGTGGCATGGCTAGCTAATTGGTTTGCCCGTCTGTTTCCCTCCAAACCCGTGTGTCCAAGGGCAAAGATAAGGGTTAATTTCCGTAGTGATGCCTGCATTCTAGCCCTCTCCAATAACTCCACCCATCCCCTAAGTACACAACCTCTTCTGACTTTCTGAATCATGTTCATTGAGTCAGTATGCATGCATGGGAATAGGCTTGCGATTCCAGCCAGTTAAGTGCCTTCGTTACGGCAAATACTTCTATTGTCAGACTGTTGTTGCTGTAAAGGCTCCACTGGCTTCATGTACTGTTCTTCAGATGATCTGGCAGTAAAGACACATGCGCATCGGTGGTAACGGATGACCGATCCGTCCGTGGAAGTATTGTTGGCATGTTTGTAAATAGTGCAGTGACCTCAGCATTCACGCTCACAGGGATGTGTTCATTGCACTCTATTGAGTGTAATGTCTGTCTTTGCTGCCTCTTGAAAGACCATAGAAATAGGTATCCATTCCTGGTCAGGGGTTATGCATTCTGGGGAGGGCATTTTGTTTTTCTTTGGTGTTATTCCCTGAATTATTCTATAGTTTTGAGTGATGACGCCATTGCATTGTGGTAAGAGGCAGGAATTTGCAGTGCAATTTATATTCAATAACTTATTACAAGGTGTGTTCATAATGGATCATACAGGTGCCCCATTGACCAGCATAAGGGAACAAAAATGTTGCGGTGCAGGAAGTTGTGCCACAACCAGTCTACTATCACAATTGACATCCATAATGTAATGACTTCAATGATGATGATTAATAAAACTGAGAGCTACATTATTTTTCATCTTCTGGCCCAGAACATGAGTTGCCAGCATTTTCCATGCTGTGGGACATGCCTGAATTTGTTCATTCGCTCCTGATGAGTCCATCTGCATTCCTACTTCTTACAATCTTTGTTTAGTTCTGCCACATCTACCTGTATCCCTTTAATTAATTTCTAATAAACCTAATAGATTTGGTATCCATGTGTTTTTAATAAACCTGCTGGAACCAGTATCAATGTGATCACTATTTGTAATGGCAGTTTTTGCTGCACCACACATCATCAACAAGACATGTGTTCACTGGCAAATATTTTGTATGTTTCTATCTAAACAGTTTTGACTAATTTCTAAACATATATGTTTCATGTCTTTTGGATGAATTGTGTTGAATGTTGCAACAAATTACAAGAACAAAATAAAACAAATAACAAATATCACTGTTTTCAATTTTTAATTCATAAACGTTTGAGAAATGTCATTAAATCTGTTTATTGATTCTCACAAATGATTCAAACATGTACAGTGAGAACATTAAATACACAGGCAACTGAATCTGGCATGTGGTTTCACATAATGTATTATTTTTTTTAAAAATGAATGAGAAAATGTTAACATGGCTACGTGTTCTAAATAAAGAACATACTGATTACAAATAAGTGAAGTGATTGGTTGTTACTGACCTGAATAATTTATAATCTGTATAAAAATGTTTCTGATTGAGAAACAAAAAAACAAAACAAAGACAAATGGAATTTTTTTTTAAACAATTATTTCGTTCAAACAAAACAAGGTTATGAATACAAACGCATTACTTCATCAAATCACCACACACAAAAATTCTCATGTACTGATGATGTCTAGAACATCATCAGTATCATGTGCCATGCTAACTACTATATATCTCAACATACTATTGCCATATAAAATATCTTTGACGTCGCTCACTTTACAGCAATATCAAATTACAAAATCAAACTTTAAAAACTGGAGAGACAAAGTCACTGAATGATAAAAGCAAAACTAATGCATTTAAAAGGATTATTCAAACTGCACCAGTAGCTGTCACATATTTAATACTGCACTAAATGTTAGTTTTGAGGTCAAGAATGACTCTAATATCAGAATAACTGCAAATTTTAAAATGTTGCAATAACAGTGTATTGCATTTTTATAGATATTTTAATGTTCTATAAAATATTTCAAGGATACTGTTGTTCATCAAACCCCATGACCCCTCGGTCGTAAGGGGTACCACTCTGGAAACACAAATCCCACCATGCTTTTGTTCACACTTCTTTAAGTGTGTGAAAGGATAGACTTTGAGCAAAATTGAATGAATACTGTCATTCAATTTAGCAATGACGAAGGTAGTAATGTTTAAAAAAAAAAGCTGACATTACAATTGCTAAGTGGGTTAAAGAATCGTGGTCAGATATTCTGTCCGATCTTTCAAAAAAAGATAATCAGTAATGCACTGGATGGAAGTGGGGGAAACACTGTTTTTGAGGCTGATTCTGACAATATACCGGTAGACAGTGAGATCAAAGATAGATACAACTTTTGTTGTGTGCTCAATAGGTCTTGGTTTCAATCCTGCCCATGTCTTGGTTATAAATTGAATATTTTCAGAGATAATTTTGGGTAAGGTAAAATAATAGTAATGAACCAGTCATAGCACATGGTTTCCTATAAGTGCTCAGCTACCCAGTCAGTAGCAAGAAAACACCTGACGAGCCTAGTAGCACTTGCCTAGTAGCAATAGTAGCATTCCTGAACCTTTCAAGAGCACGAATCCTAGTACTCTACTTTCAGGTGGCTAGGTGAACCACGGAAGTAATTTTTATTTCAAACCACAGAGTAGTTTCAAAATCTGGGTTTACCACAGATTTCTGGGATCACTTGAAACTATGGAGTTATGTGTGGCACTGACAAGTGGCGAGCCACGTTATTGAGGATAAAGTACATATGGAAGAACCCAAGTACAATAAACTCAATCCTCTATGCCTTTTCAACCTTTCAATAGGAATGTTTCAAGCAAAAATAAATTATAATGATAATTTCTTGTTTTAAAGAAAATCAAGTAAAATACACTTCCTTAAATCAAATTGTCATACATCAACTTTCCGTTCATAAATGTATCAGTTCTGAACTGCTTCTGATAGAGAAAATTGTAAAGAGAAATTGCATAAATTGTTTCCATGGCATAAGTTTACAACCAACTTATATTGCAAACCGTTTACATTCTTGATACAGTTCACATTATATGTGGGGAACTAACAACTAGTTGAAAACATGCATACAGTAAATGTGCTTTAACTTACATAATATTTGAAATAGAATAATATTTCTGTTTCAAATGAAAAATGTAATCTTTGAACAAAGACTTCTTTGTCAATGTGTTTTTAAATTGGTCCCTCCTGACATGTTATCATGGACAGATACTATTTAGTAACAGGCATATTTTATGTCAGGCTTTCAACCTAGCACATCCTTACGCTATGCATATATATATATATATATATGTGTGTATATATGTGTATGTATATATATATGTATATATATATGTGTGTGTGTATATATGTATATGTATGTATGTGTATGTATATATATATATATATATATATATATATATATATGCATAGCGTAAGGATGTGCTAGGTTCATATATAAAAGTAATATAAATAATACACTGTATAAGTGTAGTAAGCTTGATACACATAAACATAACATTGTCAAAAATATTAGGTAATACCCAGTAATCTACTTATTCACCAGTCTTCAATACCCCACAATCAGGTTTAATGTGAAGCTACATTATGGTTGGCATTGTATGCATTACAAAAAAACAATGCATGAACTACATCACAAAATAAATTTCTTTTAATAAACATTTATTTTCTAGTTTAACAAAATAGTATTGTTTTATTTATTTATTATAACTTGCTTTTATGATAAAAACAGATGTGTGACATGTTCACCACAATAAGCTAATCATGGTTTTCGACTCTAATATGTATGACTAATAATGATGTTCAAATGTATATATTTAATCTCACTTTATCACCAAAAAATCCACAAAAACTTTACTAAAGTTCTATAATACTATTTTCTCATTAACACTTTGCAGATCTAATTTAACATCAAAATTTCCTTGGTGACCATATTCAACAGTCTAATATGCTATGATACTTCAGTACCACAACAGCAGTGGCGATAGTAACTACTACAATTAGCTCATCCAGGATAATTCATCATTCTAGTATTGCTGTGCCCACAAAATGCAGTCACATGACATGGGATACAAGTTCATTATTTAATCAATCTGAATTTTATGTTTGTGCAATACATCGAAAGTAAACAACTGCAAGCATTACAATATTTCAGATTTAATGCTGGGACATTCAGACAATGCAAACATTCAGACAATGCAAACATTCATTATGACACAATTTCAATTTGAAAGCTCTGAGATTTGAGTTCGATTTTATACACATTATTCAATACAGCGCTGTCAATGTCTCAATTTGTGAACACTCTTGGTAATGGGGGATCAGTACACTTTGGATTGCTGGCCAGCAAATTTTGATGGTTTGTTTTTATTTTTTATGTGAATATGTTGGATATTTGCACTGCTTTTGTCTCACTCATTGACACTGAGGTACAACATTGGAGACCAACTACAGAACTCAAGTCAATTCAGCTAGAATACTCTTTCATTACTACAATTCAGCTAGAATACTCTTTCATTACTACAATTCAGCTAGAATACTCTTTCATTACTACAATTCAGCTAGAATACTCTTTCATTACTACAATTCAGCTAGAATACACTTTCATTACTGCAATTCAGCTAGAATACTCTTTCATTACTACAATTCAGCTAGAATACTCTTTCATTACTACAATTCAGCTAGAATACACTTTCATTACAATTCAGCTAGAATACTCTTTCATTACTACAATTCAGCTAGAATACTCTTTCATTACTACAATTCAGCTAGAATACACTTTCATTACTACAATTCAGTTAGAATACACTTTCATTACTACAATTCAGCTAGAATACACATAAAGCAAGTGAAACTTTACATAGTTGCCAACATTCCTGTGAATTTACTCAATTGCATTCTATCTATTGTTTTTTCTCTACGTATGCTGTGAGGTGTCAAAGTGATGAATGACAATCAGTTTTCTGGCTATTGCACGTTTGGTCGCTTGAAATGCAGTAATACTGTGCCGTGTCAGAATGTTGGTAATTCCTTCAATCCACCTTCTTCTTGGTCTTCTGTATCTTGCTATTTCTATTTTCATGTATACTCTTGCCGCTGGCCAATAAGGGTTCATTCTCAGTAGGTGGCTGAAACATTTCAATCTGTTTTTCAATATATGTTCCAAACAGTTCTTGTAATCTCATTTCTCACATGATCTCTCCTTGTTCTGTTTACTGCTTCCTTAGACATCTCATTTCTCACATGATCTCTTCTTGTTCTGTTTACTGCTTCCTTAGACATCTCATTTCTCACATGATCTCTCCTTGTTCTGTTTACTGCTTCCTTAGACATCTCATTTCTTACATGATCTCTTCTTGTTCTGTTTGCTGATTCCTTAGACATCTCAAGTGCATTCAGCTAGTGTTAAAACATAAGACCAAAGAAAGTTTATATAGTTGCCAAAATTTCTGTGCTGCCTGAGACATATACTTGAGATCTGGCGTGACAAACAACTTGGAATATTCTAGTATTGTTAATATGACATGAGGATGAATCAGATGTATGTATTGTGTGGAGAGATGCCATTCCTTCATTACACGATCTGTTATCTGTCAATAAAGTGATTGTTAATGTGTCCACATAAATAGCTTCCTTTATATTTTGCATATTTATGGTAGTTCCATGTAGTGTACAGATTTCTCATATGTTTGTGACATTATCCAATGCAAGTAACAAGCACATTAAGATTTAAAATCCATTGTGAACATTTATTTTAAAGGTTATGTTGTGTCATTGATGATCAGATCACCAGGGTATTTAACAAGTCATCTATTCATGTCTTTTTTTTTGGTGTAAATGTATAATGATTTTTCCTCCTGCATCCATTCTTAAACTCTTGCAAGTTAACATAATAGAGTCAAGAGAAACAGAATGTGTGGTAAAATGTCTTACAGTTTGGCTGTGATTTCTGCACACTTTGACCAGACACAACCAACTCCTGAGTGGTATTTTTTGTCACCTTGACCTCAACATGGAATGTCTTATCTAACCTTTGGTGTCCCCTTGTTCTTCTGCATTCATTTTCAAACTCCTGCAGATTAGTAGGCTGTAGTCCAGAGAACAGAATGCTTTGTTTTATGGTTTACAGATTAACTGCAATATCTGTGCCTTTCAACCTGACACATTTGACCACCATGGCTTCTAAGTCACTTTGACTCTATGGGATTAGCCAATTCCACCCCAAAAACTTACTTAATCACCTCTTATAACTTGTGACAAGTAAGTGTTGCTATTCTTTGCTCCCCTTTCAGCCCCTGACAACACGATGTTACTCCTTGTGACATTGTATGCAGTCACACTGTTATCCTTCGTTCCCATTTCAGGCTTCAGCAACACAAGCGTGACTGGTACCGTGAAATCCCGCTATAACAACTTGGTCCGGGCCGACTAAATATGTATGTAATAACGGAAATTCGCTATATACAGTACATTCAATAAATATAATTGGGAATTTTTTAAAATGTTGTTATATTGGAAAATTTGTTATAACAGAACAAATTAGTTATATAGTTATAACATAACTATAGCGGGATTCCACTGTATTTATCATTCTTTAATTTTAGTCATCTCACAACAAAAACATAAATAGAAAATATACAATTTCATCAAGGAAATACTTCACTTATTAAAGTGTATAAATACTAATCCTCATAATCTGACACACATGGATGTACTTGCACAGAGACTAATGAATGAATTGGTCAAATGTGCTAGTACTATAGAATCAAATAAGCAATACAAGGAATTAGCATTGTGGTGAATGTTTATGGAAGTCCAAAACTGTTTATTCCATCTTTACTCTCAACAAGATATGACTGTGTGTTGCTGGGATCTGAAAGGGGAGCAAAGAACAGCAACACTTTTTACTTTTCATGCATGTTGTAAGAGGCAACTAAGGAAGTATTGGGTAAAGTTTAACTATATTTCATATAGAGTTCAAGTGATCCAGAGGTCATACTAAAGTCAGATGTGTCAGGCCGAAAAGTGCAAATATCGCAGATAAGCTGCAAATTATGCCGTTCCATTTCTCTGACTACATCCTAATAATCAGCAGGAGTTTGAGAACACGAGCAGAAGAAGCAACAAGATAACAAATTAACCAAGGGAAATAACCAAAATATCTAGGAGTACAAATGGTAGAGGTCTTCAAAAAAGATTAAAATTTCATTCAAAGGTTCAATAGCACATCATGGGAACAGATTTTAATATCCTACATCAACTATACCTGGAATCTGTAGGATCAGTGCTCTATGCTACTGGACAGTTTGGTTCTAGGAAGATGGTGCTGGACAGTTTCATACCAAGACAGCATAAAAACAGAACAGGAATGCATTGAAAGTTGGCAATTACAAATATCACATTGTCATCAAACAAGTATATTTCCCAGTAAGTAACCATTTAAGGGTTGGTAGAGGATTGACTTCATTGTAATCAGGTTACTCCATATGTAGGATTATGTATATGTAACCATAGTTCAGATTACACCTCAACGGAGTGTCACGCTGCCTGTAGAACGTACCAATCATAGAGCATAACTACATGGCTTTTGGCAAAAATCTTCAGGTATCTCAGAAAAAAATCCACATATAAACAAGATGTTGCGAGCTGGACTCCAACTCGAGACCTCTTGATTAACAACTAGCATCATAGCACACGGGACATTCCCATAAGTGCCCCATTCTCCATTTCATTAGCCATTCAAGTGTATGTAGACTCAAAGTCCCAGTTAGGTGTTGATTGCATGATCTTCTGTTCTTTCCAAAAAGAGTATGGTACATTTCTTCCCTCTAATCACTTCCATTTCTGTCATTCTTTGTATGTGTACATTTTTAATTTATTAATTCTCAAATTAAATATAATTGTGCAAGCTGAGACCTCTTCAAGCTATAACCACTACACAGGGATATCCCAACCATTATGAAATATAAACCAAAGACACACACATATAATGCTACCAAGTTTATATTTAGTGTTTAGAACAAAAATAATTTAAATAAATGCTGAGATCATTTGTTATTACAAAATATATGTACACACATATTTTAAAAAACAATCCAAAGCCTGAAAGTTTTAGAAATGCCCTATGCTTTCAGCATAGGAAATTATTTATGTCAATTTATAGTCTGCCATTTTAGACAATTTACAAACATAGCATATACTTCAAATCACTTCATACAAACTCACATAATGTGACATAATCATTTTGAGCATAAATTCAGACATGAGCATACATTATTTGTTACCAGTTCCATTATCCAACTCAAGCATCATAACAAGTATCCTACAACTGTTTAACTCTTTTACATTTGTTGGAAACAGTGAAGATGTTTAGCATCAGAGGTCCCAAATATAATGTTAAATATTAAATATACCAAGTTTCAAACTTATCTGTTCCAAAGACAATGTCATATACAGTCATATCTTATCATAAGCTGGTCAGGACCAACAGAATATGTTATGTAATAACAGAAGTTTGTTATATACAATATAAACAATAAAGAATAAAATAACTGAGGATTTTTGAAGTTTTAGTAAATAGGAAATTTAATATAAAGTATGTGTTATAGAGGGATTTCATAGTATAAATTTCAAAAATATCAGTCCCATCAAAGACAATGTTATATAGTGGAATCCCTTTATATCTATTGGCTATCCCCAGGTGGTTTGTGATCCACTCTTGCTGTTAAGCGTAGGGATGATTGGAGCTCGAGCTTGCGCTCTAAAGCCAGATGTGTGGCCTCGGCTGTGCTATGACCATGTTCAGGATGTCTCTGACGTTTTCTATCCATCCTTTCTGTGGTCTTTCTCTGGCTTTGTACCCTGATCTCATTTGGTTATATGCTTGTATGTGCAACTTTTCGTGATGCATTCTCATAATGTGGCCAAACCACTTGATCTGTTTCTCTATGTAATCTGTACAAGATATACCTATTCTTTCCCTGATATATTCATTTTGCAATCTATCAAGCCTGGTGACCTCGGCAACTTTCCTCAAGCATTTCATCTCACATGTCACTATCTTTATACATTTATATCAACACTCCATATTCAACAACACTTTTAACAACATATTTAACAATTTCTAACTGGTTTATTTTTTACTAGTAGAGAATTGTATATACCCAGTAGAACAGGATTTCCTTTAGTGTATTTGTGCTCATGGTGAAGGAAGTACAGACTGTCGGTATCCATTTGGATAAGTTAAAAGTCTTGCCCATCAACAAACTTGTTGAGGAAATTCGTGATAGAATTCCAGGACCCGGAGTTTGGCCAGCTGGCAGTCCGCAGTTCTGATCTGAAAGGGTTCGTATACTGATACGATAGGCTTGTGATTTCGTATGCACTGCCTATTTCAGTCAGGTCATCAAATCAGGCTGAGAGTAAGGCTCTGTCCAGTTTCTTTGTTTTTCGTATAGCTGACATTGATGTGCCTTTCCAGGACCTCGATTATCTTTCCATAACCAGAATTGCCTAGAAGCTTAAAGAATTCAGCAAGGAGCACTTTCAATTTGTCCTGGTGTTTATTAAAAATTTGCCTATTTCACACTTTTCAAAATCCCCAATTATATTTATTCTTTATAATGTACACAGTGTGTTTCTTTTATTACACATTACATATTTTGTTGGCTCAAACCACGTTGATATAATGAGATTTGACTACAAGCTTAACCTGTAGCAGACTATAGTCCGTAATTTCTGACAAAAAATTAGCATAACCTGAATACAGAAATCCGAAAAATCCACCTACTGTTATAACACTAGTTCTCTCTAGTACTTAAAGATTACATGTTTATGTAACCAGATTTTGACCAATCCTAGTTAGCTATTCATTTGACTTCCTTTTCCCCATAGTTTATGAAGAGGGAGGCATCTAATGGTGTTGTGATAGCAAAATATATTACATCTGTCCACATTGACGGAGCCATGAAAGTGAATCAGATTTTTTCAGCTTGTTTTATCGATTTTCAGTAAAATCATTATGACTTGAATAGTGAATTCTTGAGAGGTAAGTTGATTTTTATATTATTATATAATGTTGATCACACAGCTTTCATGGGGTAGAAGTAAGAAATTCTATTTTGTTGGAGCGATCCCAAATCTTACTAGGTCTAGGGTTTTAGAACAATTTACGGCAAACCGATACGGTTCATTCATTATCACCAGTGATATTATGATGATTACACAATGAAACAACATAAATTCTGTAGAATTTAGCATTCTTTACAGGGTTCCTACTTCAGAAAATGTAAAAACCAAAGATAAGTAATTTTTTTTTTTTTTCTTGTTGTGTTTGTTATAATTCATTAGTTTTTTGTGAATAAAACGTCTTTACCACTTTCTTACACATCTGGTATCACACACACATGTACAAAAATTACACCAATATATTCAATTAGTACTCAATGCAGTATTCAATTCTTTATATGTTCAAGTATTATTTAAATATCTCTAACAACAAAAAAGTTATCATGTTTTCAGAAAAGGGTACCAACAATAATGCTAATTCTCAAAAAAGAATCCAGCTGCAGGGGAAAAATTTGGTTTTTTGCTTACAGTGTGCTAGAGGTTAAAAGAAATACGAAACGGAGAAACAATAAAGTCTGTGAAATAATTGTGTCAGATATATTTCCATTCATCAAGAGTGAGTTTCATATTATAAACAAAAGAAACACATATTGAAATAAGATGAACTGACAAATTAGATACTAAGAAACTTAAATGTTGAACACCAACAAATGAACAGATACACTTCACACTAACACATTCAACCTCAAATGTTGAACCTGAGACGGGATCATTATTTCTTTTGGCTACAAATAAGTTGGGTTCAAACAATTTGCTTAAAATCGTTCATGTTCAACATACATGTCAATGAAAAAACAAAATATTTTCAGAAACACATTTTTTATACACCTGCCAGACACAATTGTCTTTAGTATTATTATTTTTATTCAGAAGTCTGTCACAATTGTCTTTATTTTTGACCTGCACCGAGCCTATATCAACTCCGGCCGCCGAAAAATAAAATGGTGACTAGCGCCGTTGGCGACATACCCCATCCAATGAGATATCGTTATAATAGACGCCCCACAGCCTGATTGGTTACTCGGGAACATACGCTATTGAAGCCGGTTCATTCCTACGTCCTACATGATCGTTGTAACAATGGCTAGCCAGAAGATACAAATTTAATAGCAATTAATCTGACCACATCTGCACACCGGTACGATGCCATGATGGTCGACCGGTTTTATAGACCTTTCTTTCATCGTATTTTGAATAAAATAACATTGAATCGTGGCTTGAATCATGAATTATTTAGTTTCACAGCAGTGAATATACAGAATGCCGCATTGGTTTGGAGACTTGTAGACGTTTGATATCGAATATGTTGAAGTAGCACCAAAAATGGCTCTAGACCTAATCTCAAAGAATGATTTTACTGCAAATCTACATGTTTTATACAGTTCTCCCGGCTATATTTTGATAATTTCGCAGTGAAAGAACATAAATACAACATATTTGCGTGATTTAGTTTACAGTGTTGCCAAGGAATTCGATAACTAAGGTAAGTTATTTTTATTTATTTTTTTCCTCTTTATTTGTTATAAAATATGTTTTTTGTGAAAAACGTCTTTACCACTTTCTCATACGTCTGGTATCACACACACACGTACATAAATTACACCAATATATGCATAATTCAATTCTTTATTTATATGTGCAAATATTATTTAAATATCTCTAACAACAAAATAATTATCACATTTTCAAAACAGTCACCATCAATAACGCACATTTTCAAAAAAGAATCCGGTGGCAGGGAGACGTTTCGTATTTTTTAATTCTGGCTTGCTAAAGGTTAATCAGATCTGCAACAATTGTCTTTATTTTTATTCAGAAGTCTGCCAGAATTCTTTTTTTTTTTTTTTTTTAAGAATCTGCCACAATTGTCTATTTTTATTTAGAAGTCTGCCACAATTGTCTTTAGTATTTTTATTTTTATTTATAGAAGTAATATTTTATTTTGTCATCTCTGAAAGTGGCATAAAGGACATTTTAATTTATAAATATCCATTTACTTATTATCCAAAACACACCAGGTTTACACGACACAGATTAAAGTATACAGGTAACAGTGTTGCTATTCTTTGTTCCCTTTTCGGGCCCCAGTAACACATGGGCTGATGTGCATATACAAATGTCAGCATAAGATATGTCCACACAAAAATTTGACATGATGTAATCACTTGGTGCCAATCCTGGAGTTTAGTTTGCATTTCTGTGTGTACAGTTATATCCTGATTTATTTTTAAGGATGGACGTATTGTTTTGGTATCTTTGACTATCATGGTAGATACTCAGTGAGTGTTCCCTGAACCAACTTTTCCAGCTATCCTCTCAAATGAGAAGTATTGTCTCTAGGTTTAATACTTCTCCGTTCTCACTGACTATGGTGATGGGTAGGAAACTAAAGAATCTTTTCACTTATCAGCCAACCAGGTGACTCAAGTTTACTTGTCATTCATGGTTGCAAAACAAACCACCCATGGTCCACCCAACCACCAGGAAATAGATACCAGTATTCAGGCTTTGGGATGGTCAAGGTAGTTATGGTCAACCACTGGTTAGGCAGCTGAGCACTTATGAGTAAAACGTGAGCTATGATTCATAACTTACCTTTATATTTTAGCTTATTCTTTGCTCTAGCACAGCATTTACAACCTTTGACTTGAGTCAATTGTTATGTGTCGGTGTAGGTTAATTAAAATATATGACATGCAAGCAGACATTCACAAAGACCTACCAGAAGAATAACCAAATCGATCAGGTGTGCTATTTAGGCTGCACTTGTAAACGACCAGTGTGGTTTTGATGCAGTTATATGCCCATATCATGTGTACTGTTTGAACTCTTGCTTGGCAGTAACCAGGTCAAACTTAAGTGTGGATTTAAGTGTGTAATCACAGAAACTGGACCGTAATTGGTTCATGGTTGCCAAGCTTGATTTAAAATCAAAAACTAAAAACCCAGAATTACAATAATACTGGTGCACATTAACTGTTACATCTGAGTGCATTAGAACAGAAGGTTTATAGTTCAGAAAGATGAGTAGAGGTATTTTTTTCCTACAGGCAAAACTTATTTTGGAAATTACAATTCTAATCACATTGATATAAAAATTATTATTAATTATAACAAATTTTTAATTAGCTATGTTAAAAAATATTTTTTCTACAACGGGATTCAAATGTAATTTGT
Source organism: Meghimatium bilineatum (assembly GCA_034231615.1). Taxonomy (NCBI): domain Eukaryota; kingdom Metazoa; phylum Mollusca; class Gastropoda; order Stylommatophora; family Philomycidae; genus Meghimatium; species Meghimatium bilineatum. The sequence continues at coordinate 101,158,811 of CM067299.1, forward strand.
CGGTTCAACTGTAATTTGATGGAAACTGCATATTTCAAAAATATAATATGTCAGTCACATAAGAAGCATATATATCGAAGAATTATTCCAGAAAAGTTGGGACTCCAGTTTAAATTGTTTATTATACCAGGTAATACTTCAGTCCTTGTCCTATACATTTTAGACTAAAGTCAGGGCACATCTAATTCAACAAATGAGCAATCCAATTGTGGATTGGTCAAATACAGAAAACATTGAATCAATTTGCGAGGTGAATAGGTGTCAGCTAAATGGACTTGGTTCAAACCCAGTGACTTAAATGAGAACTACTGACATCAGCATCCCATCAGTTAGTCAGTTTGAAGACTGGTATTGAGATGTGTAATCCTGTCACTCCAATGTTCCATGTTATATTCCCTTTATTTAGTTCTGCAGATCTGAACCTAGTTGTACACCAATCTGATATAGTTGTTTCAGGGATGTTTTCCATTTCCTTGATTTTTCGAATACTCCCACCACTAGGTTTCCATGTCTCATATTGTGGCAAAGCAAGTCTACCCTTTTGTATACTATTTAGTATACTGCCAACGGTTCAAAATACAGTGTGAGGATGATTTTTCAACTAACAAGTACTGATTTGGTCTGTGTTACGTTTTATCAACTAGCATGACCAATGATCTGTTGCAGAAGATGCTATATTATACAATATTTGTAAATTAGGTTCTGATAGAAAATGTAGAAATATTTTCCGAGTCTGTTCAATGATTTTTTAAATAGACAAAAAATTGTATGACAAAATAAGTTTTGACATTTGCTGTTGTCATCAAGAAAGACAGCTTTACAAGAATGAGAAAGTCTGACTGGTAATTTAAATAAAATAACCTCATATATAGAGGGAGGCAATGGCTGTTGGACTGAACATCCAACGGCAATCACAAGTATTATGTTCTCTACAAAAAATAAGCAAGTTAAAATCCCCAAATTTGAAAAAATTAATATTTAATATATAATGCATAATGAAAATAGAACAAAATAACACTGTTCAATCAGAAACGTGAGCACAAAATAACACGGTTCAATCAGAAACTGAGCACAAAATAGCACTGTTCAGTCAGAAACGTTAGCACAAAAATAACACTGTTCAATCAGAAACGTGAGTACAAAATAACACTGTTCAATCAGAAACGTGAGCACAAAATAGCACTGTTCAATCAGAAACGTGAGCACAAAATAGCACTGTTCAGATCAGAAACGTGAGCACAAAATAGCACCTTTCATGTGATGAGTGCACATATACACAAATATACAAATCTGATGGATAATAAATTCCTTATTCTTCTGATCATATGAGACTAGCTTATACCTCAGGACTAGGGGGCTCTTCACATTGAAATAAAACATAAAATTGGATTTGTAAATGTGCACCATAAAAATAGTGACAAGTTCAAAAGTAAAATTCACTTTGGTATTGCAATTTTTCAATCAAGAAAACAAAAGCCTCACAAGAATAAAGAACATTGTTGGTTTCAGTATTGTGGTCCATAAAAAAATGAAATGAGACTAAAGCAGAGGTATCTCATGCAAAATATGTATAAATTAAATGATAATTTCTTAATGCTTTGTTGACTGAAAATACAAGTTCCTGGGAACCATTAAATAATGCAAACGAAAGTAAATAAATGACCATCATTTATGATATCGCAGCAGGGAGATAGCAATACTGTATTCACATGATTCTAATCACTAGTAAATCATAGCAATGTTGCATTCACTTCTGACTCATCACTAGTAAATCATAGCAATGTTGCATTCACTTCTGACTCTCATCACCAGTAAATCATAGCAATGTTGCATTCACTTCTGACTCTCATCACCAGTAAATCATAGCAATATTGCATTCACTTCTGACTCTCATCACCAGTAAATCATAGCAATATGCATTCACTTCTGACTCATCACTAGTAAATCATAGCAATGTTGCATTCACTTCTGACTCATCACCAGTAAATCATAGCAATGTTGCATTCACTTCTGACTCTCATCACCAGTAAATCATAGCAATATTGCATTCACTTCTGACTCATCACTAGTAAATCATAGCAATGTTGCATTCACTTCTGACTCTCATCACTAGTAAATCATAGCAATATTGCATTCACTTCTGACTCTCATCACCAGTAAATCATAGCAATATTGCATTCACTTCTGACTCTCATCACCAGTAAATAATAGCAATATTGCATTCACTTCTGACTCTCTTCACATAGTGAAACCAGACTCTATTGATATGAAGCTTACCTAACGAAGTAACAACTAATACAGGATATGTATACATAATAACTGTAAAGGAATGCCCATATGGTTATTGATCATGGTTGGTTACTGATCCTAGCTAATGCCCTTTGACCCAGCCCATATCATAAGTTGTAGTGGTCTGAGGTGATTCTATCTTCTTCTTCAGCATTCATTATCAAACTCCCGCCAGATCTCTCTTGTAGCAGGACCATGGTCCCATTAGATTTCATGTAGTCCAGAGAATGGAAATGCATCGTGTCATCATTTTATTTGCGCCAATGAGCCGACACATCCACCTTCTGCGGAAATTCTACCTTATATTATTAGAAAATAGCTTTCTTTTGATGTGCAGTAGTCTATGCTCGTTTACATTTTCGACTGACAAGTCAGATGCCCATTTTTACAGATGATCTTTTAGAAGAGTCACCATTCCAACAGTTGAACCCATAGTCTTTAGATAATAAGGCATTGTGCTGCCTACTAAATTAATCCCACTTTCTATATACCAAATACAGGGTAGATGCACAACCGTGTATCATAACAGTGCAATAATGATTATGTTTCAATATCTTAAAATATAAAACAGCAGAGTCCCTAATTTGAAAGTGGTCCATATCCCACCTTCACAATAAAAAAAATATAAAACAAAAACACTCTTGAAAAGAACAAAATGTTTACATCAAGAGAATCATCATAAATTTAGTTTTTAAATAATAAGTAAGACTAAAATCTTTAAATTACCTAACAAATACAATATTTAACCCAAAAAATCAGTCAAAGATAAGTGATCTGGACATACTAAACATTTTCAAGTTGAACAATGAATTATGTATATATGAAGTAAATTTACAGGTGATACAAATGATACTTTCATATATGGTTTTTCAGTCAACTTTTAAAATTTTGCTGTACTGTTCCTGCGGAACTTCTTTCATAGAATCCTTCACTGTGGTACGTTTCAATCCTCCATCCCTACAGACAATGGAAACAAATATTTATGTTAGTCAAATATTTTGTTGACGCCACACCATAAAACAGAACAAACAAGATACCCAATCTTGATTTATACTAAATCTCCCATCCATGTTTTGCCAGGACCTGAAAGAGAAGCAAAGAATAGCAACACTTTTTACCTTCCATTTATACCGTAAGAGGTGACTAAGACAGGATTAAAACAGAGGTTGGCTGTCCCATCTTATATAGGGTCAAAGTGACCTAGAAGCCATGCGGAAGTCGGTTGTGCCAGGCCGAAAGGCACGGATGTCACAACTAAATTTTAAACTATAGCACAACTCATTCCGTTCTCCAGACTACATCCTACTAATCTGCAGCAGTTGGAGAACAAATGCTGAAGAAGGAGACTTTATACTAAATAAGTCTTTTACAAAAATATAAACCACACACTTTTTTTATGTGTCATTTATATTTTAGATAACATATAAATGGAACTTTTTGCAAGAATTGTCCTGTTGTTACTGTCCCTATATCATGTACACAAGATGCATCTGGCTGAATTGGTACTTGTGACTATGTGGGTATTCCCAGAATTTCTTCAATATTTGTACAAAGATTCATGACAGAGTAGGAACACTCAAATTGTGGTCTCAAAAATTGAAATACTAATTATTTTAGGCTTGTGTGCCAGTTTTGCAAATATTCCTTTGATTCAGAAACCATAAGAAATACCATAGATTTTATTCCCGCCTAGAGAAGAGAGAATACCACTCATAGCAGCTTCAAGCAATAATCCCAGGGGATCTCCTAGATAATCCCAATTCCAATAATTTTGAGAAAATCGTAAAAAAAAACACAAGGGGCCACCAGCATGTCTTCACTGACAGTGAATATGTAGCATTATTATAAAAACAATCAATGTCGCCTTTCATTGCATTATAGAATAAATAAAACTAAAACTAATGTGCAAGTTACTAATAAATATAATAAAATAAAGTGGCAAATTCTAAGCATACCACAAATAAATAACAACTTTTAAGAACAATAATCACAGTTCTAAGGAGCACATGTTAGATTAACATTGTTAAAAAATATAATAACTTCAAGGTGTGGTTGGAAGGCATATAGATGAACCATTCATATTTACCAAAACAGTACTACAAACATATTCATAGAAACAAGATAAACATATGTGGAGTACACCAGGTAGGTTTAAGGGTTAAAATCAAAACAAAAAAGCCATTGCTTGGATGTTCAGAGATACAACGGGACCTGTCAAAGGTTAGTTATCTGTGGGGCAAATCTACTATTCTGCAAACCAGTAGGACAAAAAAAACCCCCATAAAAACTTGTATGAACATGGCTACATAACATATCACCTCTGAATGGAAGAATTTTTCAATTAGCATTAAGTTGAAAGCTGAAGTCTCCTGAGTATGAAAGAAAGCTCAGAGAAATCACTCCACTTGATTCTTGATTAGAAACGAGCATCATAGCACACAGGGCATTTCCACAAATGCTTTTCTTCTAGCAGACATTTGAGTGTATGTAGATTCAATATCCCAGTCAGGTGTTGATTATGTGATCTTTGGTTTTTTCCAAAATGTGTACATTTTGTTTACTCACTTGTAATCACTTCCAATTCTGTCATTCTTTGTATGTGTATGTTTTCTGTCTCATTGTCAACATCTTCATTTTGCAATGAATTCATGACTGTTTTAATTAAATCTGCTTTATCTGTTCTCAGTACTGTGCAGTCAATCGCAGCATTGCCTGCCAATGAGTCAGGTCTTTCATTTCCTCTGACTCCAGTGTGACCCAGACATAGTATATCCAAGAAATGCTCTGTGTACAATTGAATTGTTCAATAACACAACCCATTCCTTTCTCAGCATGTTCTTAGTAAGAGAAGTTAGGAAGTAAGAGAAAATTGCTTGCCATCCCTGGGGATAGTGAGAAAAAAACAGACTTCTTCTTCTGCATCTGTGGTCATGTTATATTGCCAGGCCTGTCATTTGTTTCAATTTCAGTTGGGAGATTTGTGAGGATATTTTTGTGTTGTTGATGGAAATGTAACAGAAGCTGGTTCTTTTCAGCTTGCTTGTGGTTGATCTAGAAATTTGTGCATGCATTGGATGGGTTGGCATGCGCTTAATTTTTGTCACTTTGCACAAGCACTCTTTCTTCTCTTTTGTCATCTAGTGGACGGATGTTTACATGTTTTTCCATTGCATGGATTGGAGTGGTTTTCCTCCCTCCTGAGATTAGTCCTGCATTATGTACTTTAGATAGGAGATCAGTATTTGTTTTTGATGGTGATGCCCAGACTGTCATTCCATATTCTACTATAGGCCTGACTGTACCCTTTCAGAGAATACTTCCATTTGCTCCCCAGCTTGTGCCTGCAAGTTTCTTCATCAAAGATAGTTTCCTGGTTGCTTTTTACTCAGTGGTTTTCAGGTAAGTAGTGTGTCTAGTTTGACCCCGAGATATGTAAGGTTCTCCTCCTTCCATTTTAAAATTGCTTTTTCTTGGTGGTTTGAAATTGAGAAGATGGTTGTCAGTTTTGGAAAGGTTGATCTGGACTCCCCAGTCAGATGCCCATTCACTTAAAGTGTCTACAAAAGACAGTGAGTTTTATTCAGGAGACAGAATTACAGATATAGACATGTTTCAAGTGAACAAAAGAAGAAGAAGAAACTTAAAGTGTCCAATGCTGTCTACATTCTATTTTTTGCAGTGGATAAATTGCCTGCCAGACTCCAGACAACAAAGTCATCTGCATGAAGGGCCTTTGAAATATGATGTGACAGTTTCCAATATCATTGATGAATACTAGGAAGAGAGCAGATCACTCCTCCTTGAAGCACTCCTTGTTGGAGAGTAACATGTTTATCATATACATTTATTCTTGCTGTGGGTAGCAGTGGAAATCTTTTATCCAGCTGAACATTCTGCCTTCAATTTTGTTTTGGAGAAGCTTGAAGTGGACTCCATCTTTCCACACATTATCAAAGGCCTTGTTCAAGTCCATAAATGTTGCCAGCACTTTTTCCTTCTTTTGAAAAGCAATTTTAATTTTCCGTGCTAGGTATATGAGCTGGTCTTCAGTGCTTCGATTTTTCCTATAGGCCGACTGTGTCTTGGTGAGCTTTTGGTTTTCCTCTAGGTATTTTATTAGTCTAGAGTTGACCATTCTCTCCATTGTTTTTCCTACACAACTCAAGAGGCTGACTGGTCTGTAGCTTGACTTGTTGGTTTTTTTCATTTTTGTTTCTTACCGATTGGGATGATGACAGCTCCACGCCATAAGTCTGGAATTTTATCAGTTCTCCATGATTGGCTGAAGATGGTAAGGAGCTTGTTTCTGCTGAATGGTCCTAGAGTCCTTGTCATATCATTGGTTATGCCATCCTTTCTGGGGCCTTTTTGGTTTTTAGTTTTCCTGTGGCACCATTTAGTTCTGCGATGGTAAAGGATGTCTTCATGTATGACTCTAGATTTTGATTCTTCAGTTTTCTTTTAATTTAATTTTTGACTTCTTTGATACATGTATGAGAGTGTTGTGCTTCCTTCCTTATAGAAGACAGCTAAAATGTTTGATGCCATTTTTCCTGTGTGGAATTTCCCTGCTTCTTTGATGAGTCTTGTAGTGTGAATTATTTGCTTCTTTATTTAGAATTCTTGTAAGGTTCCATAGATTTTGTTTTTTGTCATGCTTAGGCTGCTAGTCTTTTCATGCAAGTTTTTTTTACAAACATACTAATTTATTTAATAACATTAACAATTTTTAATTCAAAATTTTTTAATTTAAGATTTCATACACAGTTAAAATTACTATCTTACCAATCTAAGTCAACAAGTCCACCTTGACTGGCTATCTCAGATTTGACTCGATTTGCAAATGCCACAGCATCTTCACTGTCCTGAATGTAAAATAAACAAAAATTTCAACAACCACAAACTTTAACACAATAACATTGCAGACTTATTGTTTAATCCCAGAACACTGGAGTTTGTTTTTTGTTTTGCGTTCGCTCCATTGTAATCAGCACGGATATTCATGTGATTTCTGCCGGGAGCGTAGTTACGTTGTGCTACAAGAGAGATCTAGCAGGAATTTGAGAATGAACGCTGAAGAAGAATCCCTGCACAGAGACTTTTTGAAACATACATTATCTACAGATATTGAATTATTTATTTATGAAACTTTCCAGACTGAAGGCATCACATGGGTTATAGACATTGTGTGTACCTGCACGATCAACTGTGTGTGTGTGTGTGTGCTGAAGCACTGAACTTTAGGTTGGTAGCATGTTCTATGTAGAAAGCATTTCCTCAGCCACTGGGATCTATCTGTTTGCATTTTATAAGCGTTCACAGCACCAGATTTACTGTATGCCTTGTTTCTTTTTCTTCTTCTAGTTTGACTTTTCGTCAGGGCAAGTCCACTGTTTTTTCAAGATCAGATAGCTTTTGCCTCAAATCTGTATTTTCTGCCTAGATATTGCCATGTTTGTATGTTGAGCAATCCTGAAGTTATGTGTTTGGATTCTGGATCCACATAGATACCCATCTGTATGATGTTCTCAGTCAGTAAAGGTGGCATGCACTAAGAAGAAATAGTGAATAGTGTAATAGGTTGCTATCTTTGGAGGTGATGCATGGCATCGAGTTTGTTTTCCATTTCCATTTGTTTTTCCCACCTTGCCATGTATGTGCTGTTAATTATGACCAGGTTCTATAATGCAATAGAAAGTATTATCAAAAGCTCTTATACTCAAATAGCTACCAACTCCTTGCTGGTGTACACAAAGAAAAATACCTTCTACTTAATGGGAAGTCTGTTGCTCCAAAAAATATTAAAATTTTTTGATGGGAGCATACTCCTAGCAGGGAACATCGCAGTGGCCATTGAAGAAGCTCTACTCATTTGTTGCCGCCACTTTCTAAATATACTTCTGTCATAGGTACTGTACACTTAGTTCTAGAATAATGTTCCTTGCAGGACAATTTCACACCAGATGTGACTGGGTCTAATATTCACCAGCAGTTAAAACTAACCCAAAATTCGAATCCACTTTCTCACTGAGACAACCTCATAACACTTTCAGATATTGCATGTAATATTTACACATGGTTATTTCTGATGTCATTATATTTCATTGACCTAGGAGCTCTTGGAAGACTTTTCATGCAACTTGTCTTTTCTCTTTATATGCCAGAAACTGACACTAACTCCACATATCAGAGCATATAAGGATCAGCCACACAGACATTTCCTGTACGATGTTGTTGATACACTGTACTTCAACAGACTTACAGTCAATGTTTTGAAAGATACAAAATGGTTGATATGAGTGGCTGGTATCTATAGCTATCTCCAACCTCTGTGGCATTACATGGATTTACTGCTTGGGATGTGCAGAAGTTTATGGTAATGAGAGAGCAGATAATAGACAAGGGGGACACATTGAAACTGATTCACGAGCGCATGCTGAATGCGGACATAGGGGTTGGCAAGACATCAAGACTGAGATTAGAGGAATTTTATATTAAATATGAAAGTAAAACAGCTAGACGCATACAGGATAGAATCAGGAGTGCATTCAACCAGCGAGCCACAGGAACAATTAGCATGCACACTCTTCGATATTTGCTGGTGGAGAATGAGCACCTATGGGTCTGATCGAAATGCATTGATGTCAGTTCATAACTCTGTATTTCAACAGTTTCACTAACAATGATGGCTGTGATGTGGCTTTTTTTTAAAAAGTTGTTATTCAAGTCTGAGCAAATCTCATTCCATCTGCAGCATTGGTTGCCCAAGTTCGATGAAATCTCATTCCATCTCCAGCATTGGTTGCCCAAGTTCAATGGAATCTCATTCCATCTGCAGCATTGGTTGCCCAAGTTCAATGGAATCTCATTCCATCTCCAGCATTGGTTGTCCAAGTTCAATGGAATCTCATTCCATCTGCAGCATTGGTTGTCCAAGTTCAATGCTCAAAATATTGGCCCGGCTACTCATAAGACTGAATTATATTATTCTGAATGAGGCACATGTATATGCTTTTATGGTCTTAGTTAATGGTCTATAGTTGTGGTACACACAGGATCAATGTGCATTCCTTTGCATCTCAAGTCTTACAAAAGGTCTCTCAATAAATGTAAATAAATCATATGATTACACAGCAGCAGATCATAAAAAGAACACACCAAGACAATAAAAAACATGATTCTAAAGAATAAAATCAGACACATCAACTGTGACAACAAAATATTAGGAGTAGGTTATAGCTGTCAAAGTCTGTAGCTCAGTTTGTCTTTTTATTACTTATACTGTGCCATTGCAACCCTAATCTTAACCAATATTTGTTATTTTTCTAAACATAATCTAACTAAAAAGTTTATAGGGCAGTAAATCCAACAGGGCAATGGATCGAGCTGACATTTTGAACTACTTAAGAGATATAGCACGCAAGAGTGAGACTAGGGTGGATGATGATTCCTTTTCAGTGGCCAGAAGTAAAGAACAGGGTTTGAAATGTGGTATTGCTAAAAGTGAACATTTTGGAGGTCGTGGAAGAATGATAGGACTGGTACTGTCAGCAGAAGTGTAATGGCGGATACACTCAGGGAGAGATCGGAGCAACTACGGACGTATCTAGTTTGCAGTGATGATGATCCGATGACTAACCAACTAAAAAGAACAAACAAATAACTTTTTTTAAAAATGTGTTTCATAAAGTCCACCTGGAACTCTCTTGTAACAGGTCAATAGTCCTACTAGATTTTCAGCAGCATCTAGCCCAGAAAATATATATGCACTGTGTTGTCGTTTTGCATGCATCAATAGATTGAGACATCTGATTTTGCCAGTGGTAATTACTGCATGCAATAGACCAGCCATAAGTTGATCACAAATCTGAATGCTCACCAGTCAAACTTGCTTGAACTTTTGACTCCATCTGTGTCACTAATGACCTGGCCACAAACAAGATGATCACTTAGGAGTCTTGGAGATTTGTTTATTTTGACCTGACACATGCAACTTCAGTACGGCTTTTGAATCACATTAACTCGTGAGATGGGACAACCAACTCCACCACAAACTTCCTTAGTTGTCTCTTACGACATGCACAGTGGATCACAGTGCTTGTTTTTATTCTCTGTTCATTCTAAAACTTTCACAGATTAGCAGCATGGAGTCTGGAATGTGTTGTCTCATGGTTTACATCCCAGCTGCGTTATCTGTCACATTCGGCCTGAAACGTCCAACTTCAGAATGACTTCTGGGTCACTTTGACCATTAATGGGATGAGACAGCTAAGTCCACCCCAAAACCTCCTGAGTCACTTCTTACAACATGCATGAAATAAAAAAGTGTTGTTATTCTTTACCCTCCCATTCGGGCCCTGGCAGCAGACAGGCAGATCACAGAGCTATACTTTCTGCGCTGCCAACACACTAGTGATGTCTTAAAAGATGAGGTTACTTTAGACAAATACAAATTCATATTAAATAGTTCAATGAAGATGTCCTGAACGAAGGGAAATGTGAAATCTTTCAGAATACCAGAAAACAGCAATAAGCAAATACTGAGATATGAACAGCTGTTGAGAATTAGAACTGTAAGCTGGACCATGCCAAATTCAGATAAAAGATTTAAAGAGCTGGAAAACACTGTGATGCAGCAAATAAAAATTCAAAACATTCTAACGGCACGGTATAAGAGAGAGCTAATGACAGAATTCACAGGGAATATAAGTTGTGAGGTTGATTTGACTGCAGTGTGATCTACAAAAACATGAACAGTTGCAACCTACCAGCTTCGTCATTGGTGGTAAGTACCAAACATCACAAACAAGTGCCCAGCTGGTCATTATCTGAATCAAATGCTGAGTCCAGTTATGTTTTGCACTGTTCCAGAATGCATCCCCAAACCGAGGGTCATACTGAAACAAAATGTTGTAAAAAACTGCACATTAATAAGAGTTTGGGATTTTTTCATTCAACAGTGTACTTAGCACTTCCGTAATCATATATTTGTACTTAGTACTTCTGCGCATGGGCTTCGCATATTAGTGGTCCTGGGTTCATTGTGGGCGCTAATGTTTATCAGACCACAATGGCCTCTGGGTCGACCCAGCCTTAATTGAGTATCAGATTAATCCAGGAAGTAAAGACTGCGAGGGAGAGGAGATGGCTCCCGTCCTCATATAGCAGAACCACCGAAATGTGAGATCGTTAATATTTCACAGCCCTACAGCATTAATAAATTATATAGGGGTAACTTTACTTTACTTAGTAGTTTCATAATCATGTGTCTGTACTTAGCAAGTGAAGAAAAACAAAATAAAATATATATATATATATATATATATATATATATATATATATGTATACATTTATATATATATATATATTATGCTACTCCAAACCATGAAGAACTAAGGTGCATGTGTTGGATGGACGACCAGATTTTGAAGGAAATCTTGTGTGGCGAAGATAGTTTTCAGTAAAATAACTGTTAGGCATGGATTGCCAGGCAGAAGGCTTAGAGTGCCTGTCTCGCAATCGTAACATTTCAGGTTGTGTGTTTTGATCCCAAGGAATTATGAGCAATATGCTGGATTTTTTAATATACAGCTGTGTAGTTTCTCAGGAGCTTTCTTTCATACCCAGAAGACGAACTCCTGGCAGTGTGCAACACTTTGAGGAGTGATTTCCTATTGACAGTTCAAGTTAAATTTACAATAATTTCTGGAAAATTCTTCAAGCTGTTTGTTCTCAGACTCCCATTGGATCTTTATTGTTGTAAGACAAAGTTCCTACTAGATTTCAAGTAGGATGTAGTACAGAGAACAAAGATGCATTGTGTCGCCATTTTTTTAACACTAATCGTCCAACACATCCGACTTCAATAGTGATGCTACAGTAAAATTATCTTTATTACCACAGTCTAATGGTATAACAATATCTAGGAGTTCAAAGCAAGCCATGAACAATGGTATTAGAACTAGTTCATTAATTGTTGAGATGTGCCAGGGGAGAGAAGCAACGTGCACAAAATCGCAAACTGAACACTAGGAATGTGCTGTCCCTTGAGACTAACAAGAAGACATCTTATTATTCACATCTACCTCTCCACTTTAGAATGTTTTCTTGCTCATATAAGTTACTTTAGAAAAAGATAACAGGGCACGAACACAGGTAAGACAAATATTTACCTTTATTGCCACAGGATAAATTGTTGAGCCAACTTCAAAACTTCCCTTTTTGAACATCATTACTGATGTGTTGTTTATGCATGTTCCTGTAGTTTTAACAAATCAAAGGTTTATGATTTTAGTCATAAGTAAGCTTTCAGTCAATAAGCAAGTTAACCCCTTGGCTGTGGAGGAATTCTTAAGGATACAATGAAAAGTTATCTCCATTTCACTCTGTATGGAGCAATGGGTCAAGTATTCGAATAATTTATCCCTGAAAGCACCTCAATGTTATCAAATACTTTGGTTGGCTGGTTGAAGTTGTCTAAAGGTCATCTAACAATTGATATTAACCATAATTTCTACTTCTTTGTGTTGCCTTGACCCACAAATATGGGGAAGCATATACTCAAATTAACTGGAAGTTTATAAACATTTGGATGAAAGTTTTTCTGATAATTCTCACATTAATTTATCGGATGCGGGAAGTGATTTAGAAAGTGTTAATTTAGGTATTAGATCTGTTGATTACTCTCTTTGCATACCGGACATAGGTGCTCAGATCTCTGCTTCTGCAGATCTCTCAGGGTATAACGGCTGAAGAATTTGGCAATTTGCATTGTGATACTAGTACTGATTTAGAGAATATAGTATAATTCAGACAATATTTGCAGCACGCATGTTTCAAATTCGTGGTCATACATGGTAAGGTGTCCATTTTCGTTTTCTGGCAATAATGACATAATAATTTAAAACAGTGATCATGAAAACGCATTAAAAATCTTTATATCAAAGGATACTATTATACAACATATTTGTGATGAGACAAATAAATATACTGACAAGCATATTACTGATAGGATAAACTGTGTCCAGAATAAAATGGATTATTAAGATTATTTGTTTGAAATAATGTTTCATTTTGTGAGACGATTGTATGTTAAAGGTTGTTACATCTTTTCTATAATATGAAGAAGCATTGTGCTTGTAAATTCATAAATTAGAGTATACAGTAATAATACACTCAATATGTTGAATGCGAGAATGAGATGGGCAAATTGGTTAAGGAAAAGAAATTCAAGTACCCTTACAATTTTCCCAAACTAGTTACGATTTGACCTTTTTATCCCCCCCCCCCCCACACACACAGCCAAGGAGTTAACAATCAATAAGTAAGCTTACAGTCAATAAGTAACTTAAGTCAATAAGTAAGTTTTCAGTCAATAAGAAAGTTTTTGGTCAATAAGAAAGTTTTTGGTCAATAAGTAAGTTAACAGCCAATAAGTAAGTTAACAGCCAATAAGTAAGTTAACGGGCAATAAAATAAGTTCACATTTCAAAATTTTGACACACATGAAGTCCTCAGAGCAATGTTCCAGCTCTAACCAGCTCTCTGTCCAATTTAGAGCCCTCTCATTTTCTTCATTCACAAACTCCTGCAGATTAGCAGGATGTAGTCCAGAGAATGGAATGCATCATGTGATGGTTTACAGCTTAGCTACAATATCTGCACTCTTTGGCCTGACACATCTGACTTCAGCATGTCTTATTGATCACACTGACTCTATATGGGATACCCAACTTTACCCGGAAACCACCTCAGTTACCTCTTACGACATGCTTCATAGGTATCAGTGACGCTATTCCTTGCTTCCCTTTCAGACCCCTGAACCACGCTAGCAATTTTGACCCCCAAACACACAAATCTATCCTACTTGATTGAACCTAACAGAAGAGATACATTGAGTTGCTAGAAACAAGCAGCTTGTAGTAATCTTCTTCTTCAGCGTTCATTCTCACTCTCACTGGATCTCTCGTGCAGCAAGACAAGCGTCCCACTATATTTCCAGCAGGATGTAGTTCAGAGAATGAAATGCATTGTGACGTCATTTTATTTTTGCCAATGGTCCGACACATCCGCCTTCAGCAGTTTATAGTAATTTTTTTTTAAAGAGTTATCGGCCAACACAGAAGCAAGTTAACGAAAATTGATTCAGAACTGGAACAGTCAATTACCACATGCTGAATGACAAACATTCTGCAGACTCTTTGATGATATGAGAACTAAAATATGGCCCCAAGAGACATATCTGAAGGTAAAGCTGTGGGGCAACCGTGAGGACCTCCTTGCTGATGACTGAATTCGTGGAGGCAGGCCCACCTTCCTGTATAGACATATGATCATGGAAACTGATCACTGAAGAAGAAGAATGACAAACGACGAGAATTAAGCACCTAAGGACATATCCAGAATACCACAATGATCTGATCAGTAACAGTAAAACAACAGCTGGCATATCAGGATTAAATACATCTTATAGACGACATAGAAAGGGTTAAATTACAGCAGTCCAAATATTGAACTTGAAATTTCTTCAGAATTTGTTCTCAAACTCAGGCCAAAGTATGTCATGGTTTACAGGTTGTCTGTGATATCTTTCGGTTTAGCACATCTGACTTCAGCATGAATATGAAACATCTTACTTTATACATTTGTTATAGCTTTACCTTCAGGAAAAATAAGTACAGGCAGCTTGTTTTCATCTTCAAGGTGAGCTTTCAACCTGCAGAGTCAACAAAAGTTTCATTCACAACAAATGCAAACACCCATAGATTAATTTCAACATAAGTTCCCACTTACTAGTGATTACCAGTCTTTATTGGTCCAGAACCTGGGTATTTCAATATCTATTGACATGTTAGAACTGTTATCATTACCCTGCACACCTTTAGACAATAGCCAATTGTACTCTACAGATATTTTTTATGTACTATATCTTTTTTAATGCAAGATGTTCTCAGAAGTAGTGTACATTCTTTCTTTCTTTTAGTATTCCTCAATTTACAAGGGAAAGCGTGATTATTCCATGATACAGAAGCTGGTGTCCTTCTGGCGGTCTTGGACTTCTTTCCAGTAGTGTACACACACTGCAATAAGAATCACAATATAATTCTTGAATTATCACAGATTGTGGTGGCAAAATTACCTGAACAGCAATCATTATTTTTGAGGTCACAAACTCTGATTAGTGATGTTCTCAACTGACTGCACTCTGGGCATCCCTAGAGAAGTTCTATTTTAGCAGATGGGTATGTATGCTGATAGTTCCTGCACGGGAACGGATCATAAGCTATGATATAACCAAATTATACTCATATCCGTGGTTGAAATGAGTGCACATGAAAGAGTTACAAATTAAATGACGATATAATTTTTTATTTTTGGTTACAGTGTCTTATTTGGAAGAATATTTAAATTAATATATTCAATTTTTAACATGCACAATTTAACCCCATCTGAGTAGCAGATTTTGAAAGCATATGCACCTGCTGAGAGTTGAAGTTCTCTGGTGCAAACCACTGAGAGTTAAAGTCTTCTGGTGCACACATCTGAGAGTTGAAGTGCTCTGGTGCACACCAGAGAGTTAAATTTTCTGGTGCACACAGCTGAGAGTTGAAGTTCTCTGGTGCACACAGCTGAGAGTTGAAATTCTCTGGTGCACACAGCTGATAGTTGAAGTTCTCTGGTGCACACCACTGAGAGTTAAAGTCTTCTGGTGCACACCACTGAGAGTTGAAGTTCTCTGATGCACACCACTGAGAGTTAAAGTCTTCTGGTGCACACCACTCAGAGTTGAGAGTCTTCCGACATGAAATAATGATCTGGAAAAACCAACATATGCACATAGGAAGTAAGAGATAATTGCTCATAAATCCTGGGGATCAACATGAACAATGATTTTTATGACATAAGAATGTATAGTTTTTTAATAAGCTCAGCAATATAAAAGTCTATTGTCTATCCCCAGGTGAATGATGGTTGATCGTATCCACAATTGCCATTAAACGTAGGGGTGTGAGCATAAGCTGTAGTTCCAAGGCCAGATGTGTCATCTTGTTTGCACTAAGTCCATGTTTGTTCAAGGTTATCTTGAATGTTTTCTATCCACCATTTTCCTGGGCTACCTTTGACCTTATGCCAGGATATTCTTTTGTTATATACTCTTATTGGTATTTGGTTTGGGTTCATTTTCATAAGGTCACCGAACCATTTTACTTGCTGTCTTTCAATATGTTCAATACATAATATTATGCCAACTCTTTTCCTACTTTCTTATTTTATCTAGTTTAGTAACCATTGCAGCTTTTTCAGACACTTCGTTTCGCATGTAACAATTTTCCTCTACTGTGAGGCTGTTCACATTTTAGTATTTTTGTTCATATGTTTTTTTTTGAAAATAGGAAGCATATGTCCTAAGATCTGGTATGCTTTATTACATCTGTGTTGGGATTTCTTTTGTGTTTTTCCCATTTAATGATTGATGCGTCCAAGGTAAGTAAATTTTTTCACCTGTGTAAATTGTTGATCATTGATGAAAATAGTAGTGTTTCTGTTTTTGTGATAGACATTACCTTAGTTTTCTTCATGTTAGAGTCCCTACATGTAGTCTATATATATTATGTTGTTCTCATCTTTTGACAGAAAACACACAAAAAACAATTGTTCCAAGATTTGATTAGTACAATCTCCCCCATGCTTTCAGTGTCAACACACAGAACAATTACGTGCACAAATAAAAATGAATTCACCGTTTAGCAACTAAACATCTGTCTTTTGTCTCAGATCTCTCAAACCAGATATGAGAGGTGGCACGGCCAAGCGACCTCTGCAGAAGGCCAAGGAAGCCTTCATGAGCCTGACCAATCTGTGAAAATTAATGTTAGAAATAACAAGGATGTTAATTTACAGTTCAACATATTGACACTATACAAGGTTGTACATATATTGACACTGTTCAAAAAAGTATCTGACCCTGTGGTCAAAAAATTTAATTTACACATATGCATGTAATGAAACTCTAATAATTCCCATCAAAGTACATCCTTGATACTACACACACTTTCCCAGCATTCTCTTCATCTTCAGAAGATCTTACTGGAAATGGAGTAAGTCTTATCCTGCATAATCTTCTCTAGTGACCCCCATTATGTCCATTTTCATCATTTTCTTCAGCTTGGAAATCAAGTCACAACGAGCATTTCGGATGAATATGGAGATTGATGGAGCACAGGGAATGATGTTTGGCCAAGATTGAGCCATATGTGAAGAATGGGAAAGTACACTGTCATGATACTCTTCTTCTTTGATCCTTATATGGGGAATTAAGTGTGGTTTGAAACATGATCTATTTTCTTTGTATTGAAGGTGAAACAAAAGTTGTCACAAGCTTGAGTAAATTGGTTTAGGGTTACCTGCAAGCATACTGTCTGCAGTGTGCAGTCATCTGCATAGAGGAGAGCAGGTTTGTTGTGTAGGTTTTGGTATGACAAGGTTGACAAATATGTAAAAGCGTCAATACAAAGACAATGAAAATGAGAACCTGAAACAATGGCTTATTCAATATAGATTAATTTCACACACAAACAGAGCAGACTTTCAAAAATCACAACTTATAAATCTCATATTCCAACTGACAAAAACCAAGCAACAAGTGCTTTCATTAGTCAAATAATGACACCCATCAGCAGCTATTTGGTGATTAATTCAAGTATAACAATTCATATAAACACAGCATACCATAGCATATGTATTGTCACATGACAATATAATCACATCCACCGGTGATGTATGATTTGCAACACAAATTCCATTCTTAGCCATGTTTTCCCTGAAAAAAATCAAATAACATTTTTTATTGGTGAGAACAGCAAAATAAAACTCTGACTGTACTGTATACCACTAGAAGACCATTGGAATCACCAACATTTGCTTGATTATATCTGGGGTCAAGCCAGCTCAGTGGTTAATAAACTAGCTTCTTACCCTAGGGGTCTAATTTTATTTCTGATGAAGGAAACTTTATTCAAACACAAAATAACTCTAGTGTCTTCCCAGTTTCAAAAAATAGAAAACATACAAAAATGGCAATATAAAAATGGTTGAAAGTTGACAATGTCACCCCTAGAGTGTCACTAGACCTAACATTGTATTCCCCATGACTACATGATAAGAAACTGTGACATATGCTGGTTCCCATAGCAACAACATGTAAACAAATGAACATAACCTGATACACGTGGTTTCAAATTTATAAATTAGATATTAATGTGTTTGAGTTCACTCTAGTATAATCACACAGATTTGTCAGTGATTCCAGAAATGTGAATGGAAAAAAACTGTTCATGCATTGTTCAGGGCCAAAAGGGGAGAAAAAAAATTGTAACACAATGACCTGCGATGTAGGTTATTATAGGCTACTAAGAAGTTTTGGAGTTGGCTGCTTCATCCTATAAGTCAAAGTGATCTAAAAACCACGTTGACATGGATACCTCAGGACAAAATGTGCAGGTATCTCAGCAAAGCTGTAAACTATTACTTAATGCATTATGTTCTCCAGACTACATCCTGCTGACTAGCAGGAGTTTGAGAAATAACAAACAGGAATAAAAAGTCTACAAATACACTGTGCAACGGTTTACATTCGTTATGATATTAAAAATCTTTAGACCTAGATACATCCAATTTTAGCATCATTTTATTCCAACCACTCACTTCCATTAACTCATGTCATTATTCAGCCTGTCTAAAATTCACCACTTTGTGCATCAATCTCTGTAACGAGATGCTCAATGAAAACATTCCTCAGGCACTGTAGCTTTTATATCTTGGAGATAAATTTCAGATAAGTATGTGTTTCTTAGTAGATTGAGACACTTTAATCTGATATTTTAATATGCATGGAGATGTTCACCTGCTGAACAAATACTCTCATGATCAAAGTTTGAGTCTCAATGTAGTGTTTTGTACAAATGAGACATTTTCTCAATAATTTTCATTAATGCTCAGGAGATTCCAAAACTTAGAAATGTGCATGGCCTTTGGAACAATCATTTTATCCAGCCAGGATCTATGCAATAAGATGTGTTTTGCACCTTGTACTGACAATATTTTCTCAACAAAGGACATCATCTTAGTCAGTGGGTCTTTCGTGTTTGTGTTTTTATTCATGAGAATGTAACAGTCCCTTAGTTGAGAACATGTATTATCTAAACTAGAACGGAAGACACCAGCAGTCTACGGAAACCAACTTCTCTAACATCATTAGCCAGGAAGATATACAGTTTAAAAATAAAAGTCAAATGTTAGTCAGATTAAATTAATTATATGTCCTGCCAAAGATCATTTTGCAGGACTCTGCCTGGGATAAACCTTTTGGGATCAGTGACAGAAGTATGGATGATATCATGTTGTTTCATCATTTCTGTTTGTCTCATTTCACATATATTTGGTTGGGTTCTATATATTTTCTGTTTTTGTTATTTCACCTCTGATCAAGTTTCAACCCTTATAGGTTATTTCCACAGTTAGATCTGCTATATGATCAATAGTGCCATTCTTTCTGGGTTTTTTTAAAGTTGTGTTTGTAGTCTCGATAAAGGCCTTATGGTTGAAATGATATTTGTGTGTGTAATGTTTCCAGTGATTAGCAAAACTTCATTACCCTGTTTCAACTTTGCCTGGTATAAGGAAGAGAAGTTCAGAAACATTATGGAGATTTATAAGTCAAGCGTTGTGCAGCATCCCTGAATTATCATTAATCTTCAGCCTATGACCATAGAGGTTATTAGTCTTATCACCCAAGGATTTCCTGGGCAGGTAGTTATATAACTAATTAGAGTAGTTATGAGACTTATCAACTAATGATTTCCTGGTGGGTGGTTGTTGTGTAATTAGACTGGTTATTAGACTTTTCATGCAAGGATTTCCTGGGTGTGTTGTTGTGTAACAACTAATCAAAGCTTTATTGTTGTGAAACAGCCACAAACACAAGTCCACATTAGTTATCTTTTTTATTTCTTTTTGCTTTATACCCCTCTATGCCTTGCAGCATCAAAGTCAAAGGTAGAAGTGTTTTCTGGAGACGGCACTTTTGAATGCTTCATATAAGTTTGCAGTTATATTTGCAGACTTTATATTAGAGCAAATGTCTACTAAAAAAAATATATTGAAATTCAGGCATTTCTATCATAAGGACCTAACATAATCAATATTCATACCACTACCTAAGAAGCCCAGGGCTGTGGGCTGTACAGAATATAGAACAATAAGTCTAATGAGCACATCTAAAAAAACTTAAGTATAATGAAGTTAATTCTCTATGCTTTTTGAGGCATCTTAACACAGAAAATTGTCCATGTCTTACAAAAAACTGAGAAGACAATACCTGTTATGGTATCTGATGACACCAGAGAATGCGCGACAAAGAATTCTGAAGCACATGAGATTTGCCCACCGATTCAATTTTCGCTTGAAACTGCAATATAAACAATTCAACAATTTGTTTAAAAAATGATAATTGTCTTATTCAGCAATGACCACACAAAAATCATTACAATTAGAAACAAGACACACGCATGTGGTTGCGGCTGTGGGTCTCACCAATGGCCCACTAGACAAACCACCCATGCAACAGAAAACCTTAGTGGATGACATGCCGTTATATTGAGGTATTCTTCTTATAGAAGCTTCATGGCATGTCATCTATACAATTGTGTATTTATTTTGTAGTTGAAATGTGTTTCATGTTTACCTGAATATATATGTATGCACCCTCTATGGTTGGGAGGGAGCCAGAGATGTACTGTGCAGCACTGGGGAGGAAGAAACTGACAGCACTGTTTTTTCCTATGGCTTAGACCCATCATAGAGGCACAGTGACTCAGGAGGTGACAATCCTTTTGACTTTAACATTTGGTTGCATGCCTGGAGCAATAGAGAAATTTGGCATAACCAGTAGTCAATTGGTGGCGAGGAATGAGCACAGTGAACCCTATTTTGGCTACAGTGGCTAGGTGCAGTGCATAGGTTGAAACCTACCTTCCTGGAGGTGTGATAGTTATTCTCTGGCTTTGTCCTGGGGTGGGCCGGAAATCCACAGACATCCCAGCAATATAATGCCATTTAATGGCATTAGGTCAAAGGGCATGAGCCCATGGACCGCTGGATCAGCAACTAACCAGCAACAAGACACACAAAATATAAATATTCTAAGACCTAATGATAAATACTCCTACTAACAAGTCTTATTCTGACTCATGCTGAAGGTGGGAAGATAATTTTGACAACCCATATCTACAAAAATAGTTTTATGTCCAAACCCATTTTTTTGAGACATTGTGTTAAATTTCATGCCCATAATTTTGTTGTAACATGTGAAATATGGGTAGATACTTCTTTGAACTAATAAATGTTTATTAACTAGTATTAACATATATCAACATCATAAGCATAAGAAACTAACCTGCTTTCTGCCAAAAATCCAATAAATTCTGTTAATGATATCATCCAGAGAATGCCAATAAAAGCTATTGCAATTCTGTTGATTGAAGTAATATGTGTTAATTTCTCAATAGTATATTTAATGCTTGGCTCTGTGGCTGACAGGAACATATATTGTAATAGTACCAATTTAATAGAACAGTAATCTTATTTTGGAAGATGAATGTGCAAACCTGTGTAAAGTTTAATGAGAAGTCGAGAAGCATCATCAAAATGTGAAGAAGCTATAGAATTAAACACTTTTGTTAGACATATTCATCTGATCAGAATAATTCATTTCAAGAATGAAAATTTGAAAGTGTGTAAGAATTGAAGTGTGTATACATATATCTAGTTTTCTCTTAAAGGTATTCACTATACAAACTCAAAGAGTATCACAACATTAATGCTCTCTTATTGACATGACAGCATGACTCTTTACAGAAAGCGAGGAACCCTTCAGAAACAGGACATTGAGTATCACAATAAGCTGTGTTACTATATTGTAACCTTTGATTGCAATCTATCTTATAAATATCATGTTGAGCAAACGACAGTGCTGCAAGAGCACATACAGAAAGAATGAATGCATAGTATTTAGTTGCAATGGAGATGCTCTATTGGGAAAATGAGATATATGATTCTACTTCTGTCACTGTCAAGCTCTTGCTAAAAGTTAAAGCATGTATGCATGTTACTATATACCAGAGGCAACCACTGAGTAAAAATATTAATGATTTTAAGGACATGAGAATCATGTGTAGCTTGCGGATGTCATATGCTGAGATGATAGGTGAGGTTACAACAGTCACAATATTAACCTTTAGCATACTATCGGTGCAAATAAACACACATTTCCGGGTGTATTCCGCACATAGCAGTGGTAGCAGAATTGTGACCATCACTAAGCATTTTTGTAACTGCGACAAAAAGTTTAAATTTAGCTTTTTGTTTCTGGGAAAAGTGGCAACACTCCTAGCAATTAAATATAGTCTCGCATCCAGTCAAGGTTGTGTATATAAGACCAGCAAATTATTAACATTTTTAAAGTTATTTTTAGTGAAATTCTTATGGATTGTGATTCTAATAATGTGGAACTGTTGGTAATTATTTTTATTTCAAAGAAGATATTATGAGCACGCATTTTTGTTATGAAATGACATTGACAACACTAGGTCTAAATTGCATTAGACATTGTATATTGAGGATACATAATGTTGTGTGTTCAAGAAAAATTAATAGATCTATTAAGTATTGAATCAAGAAAGTTAGTGAGATCTAAGTGTTTTATTTAATTAATTATTAAATAATTAATATTTATTATTTTCACAGAAATTATGAGCACATTACTTTGATTATGAAATAAATTTACAAATATAATAAACCTAGGAGATCGAACATGAACACACAAGTCAGTAATTTTATATAAAATTTTGCAATTGTCATAAAATAATCCGGCATTGCATAGGGGGTAGTTACGAATTCATATTTAGCATTGTAAATGTTAACAAAAGGATAAAAATACAGTTAAATCCATATACTTTTATAATGGCTCCAGTATAACCACTTCATTTTCTCTTTTGTGACTTAAATGAAGGATAATGTGTTAATTATATTTGCTGAAGTACTTGTGTTATTTGGCCCAGTATATACATCTTCAGCAATTTTGCTGTCTTTTCTATGGCATAGCCAGCTTCAACCCTCCTTTGCCACATCTTATGCATGGCAGGTCAGTGTCAAAATTCTTCACTGCCCTTTTGCAATATACAGGTGAGAGTCCTATTGATGCTTCCATGGCAAACTTCCTTAATGCTATTACTCTTGTCAGAGAGCAATGTGCAGCCTCAAAGAAAATATCTTGAAGGGGTTTCAAGTTTCATACATCTAAGTAAAATAACCGTGCTTTTCAAAGATAAAGATTGTATACTTTTTCTAACAAATACCATATATGCCAATATAAAACTAGATATAACATTGTCTATTACTACTATGAATGAAGACATAATTCCATGTCAAGTCTTAACATAGTCACCGAGTGGCAAGAGAAAAAGGGAAAGAACAAAAACAACACTGTATTGAAAAAGAAATCACAACAGCTGGTATGAACATGAAAGATCTGAAACTGGCTGTTGATCGACAAGCATGGAGAGCTATGACATCTACCCTAATGTACCAAGCTTGGCATAAGAAGAAAATGATGATGATGATGATTACTACTATAACTCATAATGTTCAAAGAAAATAAATTTACCTGAATGGTAATAGAATTGCATAGCGCACAAAACAACCAACACACCACAATGCTGTTAACCGGATGCTGGAAGAAGAATTGTACAAAGATCATTTATATTCTACTCTATTACATAATATGATTTCAATGAAATATAAAACTATCTAAACTCAGCTGGAATCTCAAGAGTTATGTGCCACATATTGTAAATTCATGACAAATTGTTAATGTGTCACAAATTATGAGAGATGGTTATCATCATATCATTCTAGATAACTAAATGCTATAAATAAACTAGATAAATAAATAAGTGCTAGAATCCATATCTCAATTGAATAAATGTACCTGGTTTTAGGACACATTATTTCTCTTGAGTTATTCTTAACACTCTTCTATATATCTGAGTGTTTGTATTGTACACAAATGGAAATTCTTGACCCAAGCAGTCCTTTACTGTGTTGAGTATGTCACTGTGATCAATTGATTGACCGTAATCATATTTTGTGTTAACTAGAATGTCTGTTCATTTGCTTCCCATCACTCCTTGCATGCCCGGCATGGAGATAACAGTGGCCACTGTTGTTGGGGTAATAATTTCACCAATTATCTAATGTATTCCAAGCTTTTATTTTAGTCACACTAAGAATATGTTTGTATGGTTTTGTGACCTCAACCATAGCAACACTGCTGTCAAACTTTCACCTCCAATGTTAGGCTTCTTGTGACAACTTTCCCCCTAAACTGTGTTGAGAAAGCCCTGGGTTTTTGATGACTAAATATGGCTAACCCGAATTTTCATGATGAAGACAGTGAAGTTGTTTTGCAGTTCAGAGTAAACAATATTCAATCTTTGTCAAGTCACATATCTATCAGACAATATTTTCTATTTTTTCTGGGCCAAGAACCCCCCCCCCACCCACTCCTGTCTTCTTCCCCTATATGTTTGCTGTATTCTTGGTGTAATGGATGGACAAATCAGTGAAGATTTTGAAATTGGTGTCCACTCTATTGTTGCCAATTCAAAACAGAATACATATCAATAAAAAATAATGAAACAAATGATAGACATGTGACCCTCTCAGTAAGAAACATCAATAATAAAGAAAATTCAGAAAAAAAAGAGCAATCTTTCATCAAACCCATACTGTCTCATCTATATTGCAGGTTGGTGGTAATTTATATTATTTTTGTGATAACATCAGCTAACAGAAAAAGTTTGTATTCACTAGTTAGACTAAGCATTCCAACAGAGTGCTATTATTAGTTGAGTCATTTCCCTCATGCAACTAAGGGATATGAACCTAGATCATCCAGATATATATATTCAACAACTCTGCCTCTTGTGTTGTTAATAAGTTCAATTGGTGACAACTTTTTTGTGCCACAATGACAATACATCTACTCATCCTTATTACAGTATTTTTTTCCTCTGTAACACATTTCAAAGATTTCCCTAAATCAAAGTGTATTTGCAACTGTGTCTGAGAGGAAAAAATATATCAAGCAACAATTAGAAAGAAGAACCACTAGCTATCAAGATAAGTGTTGTCCTATTTCTGTGTTCATTCTCAAACTCCTGCAGATTAACAGGACGTAGACAGGAGAAAGAAATGCATTGTGTCATGGTTTACAGCCTGGCTCCTATAACTGCACCTTTTGGCCAAACACTTTGAACTTCACCATGGCTTCCTGTCACATTAGTAACAACATTTTGAAATGAATGAGCATGAGTTAATATCGAGAATGCTCGGATTGGGAGTGAGAATGCTCGGATTGGGAGTGAGAATGCTCGGATTGGGAGAATGGGCGTGGCCCATAGAGAAAACTCAACAAAAATTTTAAAAAGAGCAGTGAACCAACATAGAACCGGAAACACTAGCCATTATATTCTGAGAGATGTACTGAAGCAGAGATCTGAGCACCTATGGACGTATTTGGTGTGCGAGGACAATAATCAATATACCTAATACCTAGTAATAACATTTATATAAACCAAGTTTTGTAAAAGTTTTGCAGTATAATTTACTACCTCATGAACTGGTGTGGCTTTTGTGTTCTGGTTAACAAATTCCATGAAGGCAATTCTGAAAAATGCACAAAAAATTATTGTCTGTATACTTAACATTACTCTATGCAACCATACTACTACTTATAATTTAAGATACATTATCATATATACATCATTATCTAGTCATTTGTGAGGTATATTGAAAGAAACCCAACCAAGTGGCTTCATATTAGTATATTAAAGATACATATAGCGACATGTGGCAGAATCAAACACAGAATTGTTAGGAAGCAAGCATACACATATTTTGGTGTTTGTACCCAAATACTGAAAATTTGCTACTTCCTCTAGTTCAAAATTGTCAATTATCTTTGGTTGTACTTTCACTTTAATATAACCAAATATAATGATTTATATGTTACAATAGTAATAGCCATCCATAGCAACCAATGATGACAAGTTTCAGGTTGTTGTTTCTTTCTCGTATGTGTGGAGATGACTGCAAAGTGAAATTCTGATATAGAATCTCCTGTTTGGCACGTATGGTCCGAGTTGAACCTCTGAGAATTGATGCTTCTCATTGATGCAAGCACTATTGCTGGTGTTGATGAGCCACATTTGGCATTTCTGAGTGACAGATTACTTGGATGTGATGTTAATGTTCAAGATGTCAATGTTTAGAGATACCTTGAAAGTCCTTGAAGTATTTATACTGCCCACCAGACAGAAATTTTTCCCTTGAAAGTTCAGCATACATTATCTGTATTGGGATATGTTTGCCAGACATGCGCATTCTTCAGCATTGCATGAATTTGTGGGATATTGGCTCTTGTGAGAACTCCAACATTAGGTACTTTATCTTGCCACTTTATTCTAAGAAGTCTGTAGATACAGCACATGTAAAAGTGATTTAACACTCTGGCATGTTGGCTGTACATGGTCCAGATCTCACAGGATTACAGCAAAATTTGTATGTACAAACAGATTAATTCCATTGTGAAACTTATGTCTATATGCTGTATTCCTTGTGGCATCAGAGTTCTCTGGAGATGGCCTTCCTGTGTGCTGTTTGTAAGCTTGTTCATGTGGCTTCTTTTACATGGCATGCCTCTGGTTTTATAGCTGTTATATCTATGTGTCATGGTCATCTGTGTCATGCTGTATGTTGGTAGTCTGGAAGCGTGTGAAAACCACTTGATCTGTTGTCTGTCTTTTGATGTGTTCCAATACTGGTATTGTTTTGGTTTTTTGTCTGATGTTATTGTTTCTAATTCTATCTCTTAATGACACTCCGAGTATTCTTTGTAAAATTGTTATTTCTGCTGTCACTATTTTTTTGGGTCTTTTGCTGTCATTGTCCAGGTTTGGCTTATATATTGTGAAGCTTATAAAGACATTAATTACAATGCATGTTGCTAAATTACTCACCTTCAGCAGAAAAGCATTTTGTAACATTGTCATCAATAATTGCCTGGAAGGATACATACAGAAATGTGTACGTAGTATATCAAAAAATTTCAAGAATTTGGTAAAACCAGTAAAAATACAATTATTTACACTAACTGGTACATTATGGTTATTTATATTTCCATTTTTTCTATGTTTTAACCATCTATGCTTTTGTTTTTAAAAATGGGCATGATTGGTGTTAATTAATACAGATAATACATTTTATTTGCTGCATCTTCTTTTTGGTTCATTTTCAAACTCTTGCAGATAAGTAGGATGCAGATGACAGAACAAAATGTGTTGTGACATGATTTCCAGGTTGTTTGCGATTTCTACACCTTGTGGTCTGGCACATCTTTCAACGTGACTTTGGCCCTCTATGGGATAGGATAACCAACTCCACTCCCAAAAACTTTATCATGACATGCACGGCAGATAATAATGTCACCATTCTTTATTCCCCTTTTCAGACCCTCGTAACACTTCTTTTGCATTTTTCATAAACTCTTGCAGATCAGCATTATGTAGTACAGAGAAAAGTGTTACAGTTTCTAGCAAAGCTGTATCCTAATTTGGCATGTTTAGACGGTTGTCTTTGATAAATACTTCTGTATTCAGATTCTTTTGGTCTTGATAGATCTTCAAATCAGTTGCCAGAACAAAACTTCGAGTCTTCTTCAGATCTGAACACCAGTCCAAACACTTGCAAAAACACAGTCCAGTGTGACCAGGTCTTGCCTTGCAATTCACTGAAGGCTGGGCAATCTTGAAGTATGAGTTCAGGAGTGTATTCCTGTTCCACATGGACATTCATGTGTGTGGGCCACCCTGATCCAGCATAGATCAACTATGTAGTCTGAAATAGTCAATTCTAGATCTAAAGAAGGTGGCCTGTAGCTTTCTACTCGGTGCATCGTGTTTGCTAGTAAATGTGTATAGATAGTAAATTAATATTTTAAACTCACTGTCTTGTAATGGATACCTAAGTTAATTGCTCTGATAGATTCCTAATATTGTTCTCGAACACTTGAAAGTTTTACTACATCTTGTTCTGTTGTGTTCCTGGTCTCTGAGGCACATAATTTAATGAGTCTCATTGTCAATATACATATCAATACTTTTATGTTTCTTTTTTTTTTAAATGGAATTTTTCATATAATAGGTCTATCATACGACAACCTCCTGTATGAAAATGGAGATTGGGGCAATTCTTTTTTTCTTTTCTCTTTATACCCCATTATGCCTTGCAGCATCGGAGGTAGAAGAGTTCTCTGGAGAATACTTTTTTGGTGCTGCATGTATGTTTGTTTTTGTTGACTTTTTTATCTCTGTAATCCATCGTTTGCAAGGTCTGTCCCTGGCTTTGTATCCATTGTCTGTATAGTAATGCTTTTTTGAGGGGCACTGTCTGATGGTAGTCTGGAAGCATGTCAAAACTACATAATCTGTTTTCTGATGTAATTCAGGATTGGCATTGTGTTTTTCAGACATCTGATGTTTTTGCTCCTGATTCTGTCTCTTATTGTCACGTTGAGAATTCTATGTAGACAAATAATTTCTGTTGCAACAAGTTTTATTTTGGATTCTGTTGTTAGTGTCCACGTTTGACATTGGTAGGATAGTGATGATATGATGATCGCCTTATATAGTGCAGTTTTGGTGGTCATGCTCACATACTTGGTTTTTGAAAATATGAGATATCTGCCCAAGATCCGGCATGCCATGTTGCATCTATGTTGGATTTCTTTGTTGTTTTCCCCACTTAATGACATAATGCTTCCAAGATAAGTGAATTCTTTCACCTGTTTAAGTTGTTGATCATTATTAGAATAGTGGTGTTTTCTTTCTGTTTTTTCTATTGACATTACCACAGTTTTTTCTGTGTTTTATCTTCATGTCCCTACATGTTGTGTGGAGTCTATTTATATGTTGTTGTAGTTGTTCTTTCGTTGTTGCTTTTATTGCTTGATCGTCTGCAAAAATAAGTTCGATCAGGAGGAACTTACTGCTGCTATTAAAGGAGTCTTCTGAAGCAGTGTCAGTCAATTACCATTATTGTGTCAGACTCAATCCATCAAGCTCAAGATTCAGAATAGATGACTGCACCATAAGTGGATAAAATACATTGGAATTTCACACCCACAGGGACTTATGTGGAACATTATATGCTGGTCATTCTGGTGTTCATGTTACCATTGTATAATGCAACTATGTTTTTTTTAAATTCATTCTTAAAACTATTTTAACCATTTTGTTCTGTAACCAATTGAACAAAACAGCTATGAGAGGTTTCAAGGATTATTTCAAACAGTGACATGGGTGTTCACAAAAGTGTGTAGTTGTAGAAGGGAACTATTTTGTACAAAATATATAAAAAATTTTGGTTTAAGTTAATTGTACTGCACTAATTTTCACAAGACAAATAAATTATATGTACGTATATGTGCATGCATATATATTACATTCATATCTTAAAGAGTCCTTATACTTGTGCTACAATGAAACAAAGCAATCAGTAATGTACGGGCTAATGTGTCCATACTTTTAACAAAACAAATGATACATTATTTAATGAAACAAACTTTCGTTAAAGGCGCATACAATGCAGATCGAATGATATCGCTAGTAGACGAGTCTTGTTTTATTTATCTCTCCATAACGGAAGGTGTATGTTATGCAAGCTTAATATTAAAAAGTTGGAATGAATTCATGTGATATTTTTATGTGAATAGAAATGGCCGCAAAGGGCTCCGCATTACTCTCAGCGGACCCAACATTAGCAGATAACTAAGATCCAAAAAGTATCTCCCCATGGTGCACTCTGGAAACAGAAAGACAACTGCTCTTTCTGGCCAACACTTTTAGGCTCTTGTCTGTGGAGGCTTCAGATGGAATGAGAATAGCTTGAAAAGAGACAAGCAATAGCTCTGAATTCTCTACGCCAACACACTCAGCAGCACTGTCAGCATACAGTAATGTAAGGCATCTGTGCATTCATTCTAAGCCAACCAAGAATGCAGAAACATAGGAGGGGCGGCAAATGTCAATGTCTCAATATGGGTAGACCCCACTAAGTTATGGTGATCCTGTGAGTTGAATCCATTGAATGTGGAAAAGGCAACATGTTCTAGAGAGCAGCGTTGTGTATGTGATTAGATATCATGGCAACGAAGCTACAATTATCCATCACAAGACTGACTGGCGGAAGTGCTGTTCATGCCCGAGAACACACAGAAGCCCACATGTCCCACCACAATTGACTCAATTCAAAGCAGGAGTCATGACTCAGGTATTGGATATGCCAACATTGAGCATGCACTCCTGGGTATGGAAAAAAACTTTGAAAACAGCTCCTCATTGAACAAATGTTGGGGAGCACTGTTCAAATTCCTGACCGAAGCAGTGTTGAGACTCAGACTCTGGGCAACATAGATGAGGGAGCAAAACCTAGTCATTGAGAACACTGCAAATATAGCCCAATTTGACCGTCACATTACCCAAAATGGCTCATACAGAGAGAATTGGGTTCAGTACCCAAGGGCCCAAAGCAAAACTTCTTGTCCTAGATAGGCACAATCTGCCTACCTCTTTGGGTGATATGCGCAATGATAAAGAGTAAAAAAACACAAGTCGCTACTGACAATGGATTGGAAGGCCATCACAAGCAGATGAGGCGAGTGTGTGAGAAATGCAGAGGTCAAATCTAAGACCCCCGACATGCTTGGCAAAGCTGTACCTCATCTAGAAAGGTGTATAAACCCTGAGTCTAATTGTCGCCATTGCCCAACACAGCTCATACAGAAGAAATTAGATCTGGGATCTAGGGACACGAAGAGTGGTAATGAAATGGTCTTCCTACATAAGGACTAGCTCGCTGGCTGCAAAACATCTCATCGAAGGAAACACACACAATGGGAGACCAAAAAAAACTATCAGTTCGTCTCGTGACATGCTTTATGCTTCGTGAACCTGTACTTTATTCTGCAACGTCTATTGATACTCAACATTTGTGTTCATATCAATATTGATTTTTCTATTGTAATGAATCTTACTTGACAATTTTGTAAATGAAGAAACACAATATACTACAGCTTCATTTATTTTCTCATATCACAGCAGATTTAATTTTTTTTAGTGTGTAAAATGTTGTCATACTACTCTTTAGTACAGATGACAATTTTCGTTTTTGGTTCACTCTCAAGCCACCACTGGATTTTTCTTGTAGAAGGACAATGGCCCTAGAATTCTAGTAGTGTAAATGCGCTGTCACGATTTTATTTGAGCCAATGATTCGACACATTCAACTTCAGCCTGGTAAGTAAAAGATTCAGTCTTTTTACCACTTCCACTAAATGGTGGACGTCTATTGTCATATTACTAGTAGGCCAGCCATAACTTGTTCTTGTAATGTACACCAACGTTAACCTTTAGCACGCTTAAGTCTAAAAAATTTGTCACTATTTACAGGCAATGACCACAGACATTGTCGAGAATATACGACCATTGCTATGACCTTATTTGGGGATGTGAGAATGACATCATCTTAATGTCATGTGATAATGAATGCGCAAGATCAATGCTTGGAATAAATAACTTCTACCCTGTCTATCTTGTGTTGCAGTAAGCTGTCATACAGAACTCCTTTTGTTGAAATACAAAATCTGTTTGAATCTTCATCCATCCTAAATTATGGACACCATCGTTAAAGAAATGTTTATATGTTCTGACTCGGATGATGAGGAATTCTTAAGTTTTAAAGGCTTAGATCATGCTTCATTACCCAATATGACTGGGGACATGGATAGTAGAAGTTCTGTTTCAAGCGTATTTGCAAACATGTCTGATTCTGGGGGAGAAATGCCTAGTGAACGCGCACATTCAGGTTACAGTCATGTTTGGCTTTGCGACTTTTCTCCATTTGCTGGATCTATATAAGTTGACCAGGTTGATAACATTAGTGAGGTAGGCATGTTTCAATGGCATTCTCAACACGTTAGTGACTGAAACTAATCATTATGCTAAAGCGTGACATGAAGGGAAAGGACGCCGATGTCTCATTTCATGTGATGCATTGGAAGGAAGTCACAGCTGATGAGATGAGATCATTTGTTTCTCTTGATGGGACAGACCAATCGTTCATCTAATGAACTGTATTGGTCAAATGATGGTCTCCTAGAGATGGCTGGGTTTAGGAATATCATGAGTAGAAACAGATTCTTAACTTCTTACACCTTGTTGACAACACAACTGCTGTTCAATGAGGGGAACCCAGCTACAGCATGACGTTCAAGATCAAATCATTTGTTGACGCACTTCTTCTGCATTTTCAACAGCAATGCTCCTTCAAAACTGAGTATTGATGAAACATATCTTTTAAGGGTAGGCCTAGTTTTATGCAGTACATGCCCAAGAAACCCTCAGCTGGGTATGAAGGCTTGGGCACTGGCTAACTTGAAGATTAAATATATCTGGAATTGGAATCTGTACTTTGGAAAGGAAGGACAATGTGGACTTTGGGGTTTGCAGTCATATTCCCAACATATGAGAGGTGTAGATCATGTTGACAAGCAGTTAACATTATTTGTTAGCTCATAAGTGGTGTTTATGCAAGTGGTGTAAGAAACTTTTATTTTAGCTGTTGGAAACTTACTTCGTGAATTCGCTAGTACTGAGGAAGGCCAAATATCCTGACTCAATCAAGGCGGGAAAATTCCACTTCCTGATTGTTCATTGGCTTCTTTGGGGTTGCCAGCCCAGGACTTCTGCAGGAAGAAGAACCACTAATCCACCAGATAGGATTGGGGCAACACACTTCCTTGCTATCAATCCTAAACTGATAGCCTGCGGCAAACCTTCTATGCTCGACTGCATGGTATGTTTCAGTCAGGAAAAGAAGTGCCACCAGACCTAGTTTGTGTGTCCAGTGTGTTAGGTAGCTCTATACCCCATCCCCTGCTTTCAAAGATATCACACATTTGTCAGTTTTAAAGTTGACTGCCCACCTAAGACAGATGTGTCGAGCCATTGGCGCAAATAAAACGGCGACACAATGCATTTCCATTCTCTGGACTACATCCTGCTAGAAATCTAGTAGGACAGTGGTCTTGCTACAAGGGAGATCCAGCAGGAGTTTGAGAATGAACAATGAAGAAGGAGAAAGTTGACTGCACTCCGGAGCTGGATAAGTAATTGGTAAGTCATTTATATTTGTTCTTTTTTTTGTGTAAAAAAATATCTTCATCACATCCTAAAACCTATTATATCACACATAAAAAAAAAAAATTACACATTTATTTGCAGTACGCAATTAGTTATTTAAATGTGCAAACATTATTTTAAAATCTCTAAAAACAAAAAAATTATTCCGTTTTCCAAACACCCACCAAAAATTACAAAAAATAACCCGGTGGCAGGGCAAAGATTGTGTTATTTAATCTGGCTTGCTGAAGTTTACAAAGTTTTACCTCCATTCCACATTTTGAGAAGTAGAATACATCTGAAAGTTCAAATTCTTTTTTAAAATGTTCTAGATCTGGTCTCTCAGGACTTTTGGTTGTAGATAAAACTTTTTCAATAATTTGATCATCTGTCAAATAGAAATATCAATCATGTATTAATGTTATTCTTATTACAGACAAATAGATAATATCCACAGAATTAGACAGTGTTAAAAAAAAGTGTATAAATAAACATCAGGAACAGCACAGATGTTGTAATCTCATTAGTGTATTTATTTCACTATATGGTTTAAACATGTTGTAGCATGTTGTCTGTCTCTTAAGAGTATCAACATCGATGTCAAATCCTGGGAATCAATTGGTACATATTGTCAAATATAACACAGCAACACCAGCAAATGTGATCGCATTGCTGAGAACTATCAAATTTAAGAAGCAGAGAAAGTACACTGCCTGCAATGACAGAATAACAAATACATAGATGTTCAACTCTGACCATATGATCTCAAATGTTGCAGGGATATATGTTAGATTTTTGTCTTTTCAGCCATGGATGGTTATTACTATTAGCATGTTTATTTAATGACAGAACTTTATGGCATCCAAATGTTAGTCTGCACCTTTGTGTCTCTGTTAATCAAAACCTTGCTTTTTAAAGTATAGCTTTTTTTTCTCTATGTACCCTCTCCTCTATGCACACACAGACAAAGAAAGATCATCTATGGATGTCAATTCCATTGCAGAATGTTACACATCACACCACATGGTGAATAATTGGTTACAGCAGTACCTGTAAATTTGAATATGATTACTTTTTTTTATTATTATTACGTAATCACCATCATCAGGTTAGTCGGTCTGGAAACTAGTGTTATATAAGTCATAACGCCAATTTCTACTGTCCCATTCAGTCCAGCATAAGCCAGGATTGTCATATTCTTACACATGAGTATGATGCAACTGTGTCTTCTATATTCCCTTCTATTATTATTTCTTTCATCCTCAATTTTGTATTGCAGTACTTTCAATAGTAGACGACTCATATCTGTGACCAAGCCAAGACATTTCATCTTTTTGAATACATTCCATTCATTGAATTATTATTCATTTCTTCTTCTTCAACGTTCATTCTCACAAATTTCCACTGGATCTCTTGTAGCAGAACCATGGTCCTACTAGATGTCCAACAGGATTTAGTACAGAGAATGGAAATGTTATCCGCATACATTATAACATTAACCTTTCAGTGGGAAAATTTGATATGCGCTATTTGTGTATATGAAAAATATAGTAGGAGATAAGAACTCCACCCAGTGACATCCAATGAATACGTTTCAAGTAAATTTATTCAAGGTGTATAATTATTTTGTCAAATTCAGCATCATAATGTATTCCATAGTGTGGTAAATTTCTCCACCCTTTAAAAACTTAAATCATATTTTTTTTAATAATATTAAATATCATGTGATAAACATATAACTATTGTGAAGCATTTATCAAAATAAGGTTGACTACTCAAACAACATGCATACTGTAAATTGATAATAAAGGAAATATTGACTGTTGTCAACACTGATATTTATTGTTTTTAAAAAAATGTTACTTTAGCTGAATGCCAATTACAAAACTGTTTATTGAACCCGCATACACTTTCATAAGCAATATGTTAGCAATTTTATGACGTTGTTCCCCCATTTTTATAAGACCGTCTTTTAGCTCCCTGTATTATCCTCATATAAGATTTAGAACAAAATAGTTTCTTTATGCTGTATAAATTTGCCTAATATTTCATTTTTATTAAATATCTCTCATTTCATTCCAAATGCACCCACGACGTTTTGATGTGCTAGATGGTGAGAGATGG
Source organism: Meghimatium bilineatum (assembly GCA_034231615.1). Lineage (NCBI taxonomy): Eukaryota > Metazoa > Mollusca > Gastropoda > Stylommatophora > Philomycidae > Meghimatium > Meghimatium bilineatum. The sequence continues at coordinate 101,194,579 of CM067299.1, forward strand.
TGCAACTTAAACCATAGCTCAACATCTCTCCAACTCAAATCATAGAAATCGTGTGTGTTAAATGAGTGAACGAAGAGGAAAAAATATGTTTTTCTACCTATTGAAATGTACATTATTTTGTAAATCAGCATCTCTAGTGCCTTCATTATGCCTTACAACTGTTTATTCATTCATCAAGTTTCAGCATGATACAGTAGAACTAAATGTGTAGAACAATCAACTACTTTCATTTGTTCAGTTTATTTATCAATAACTTAAAAGTTAATATCATTTTTAAACTGTTTGACGATAGAACCCACAGGAAGTATCATTTCCTCACTCTTATTCCCTAACAGGTGGTAGAGTTTTTCTGTTACAAATTGGTGTTTCTCCTGGAATTCTTTATTGATGAGGAATTAGCCAGAGCTTTTGAAAAACCAGATGATTTACTCAATGCAGTTGTAGATTGCAAAGCCAAAAGCTGACCAGTCTTCTCCTCCAGAGGGAACTGCCATTTCTTGCAATCTTGAGGCATGCTGTAGATTTAAAGTGTTAATTCCCACCCCCCCCCCCCCCCAACAGTCCAGGAATGCGTCTTCAGTGCTTCATCACAGTGAAGATTATGGGGCAGTGTAGTCAACCACATGCCCAACTTACTTAGTCACTTCTTATCACTTGCATGAAAAGCATCAATCTTACTATTTTTTGCGATCATTTCAGCCCTGCAACACATAAGCTAGACATGGTAATAATATATGATCTTGTCTTACTTCTACTTCTGTAGGTTCAGAAAAAAACCACTAATTGTTTTATTTATTATTTATCAATATATAGTCAATGTTTGTTTGCTTACTTTATTGCTACAAGCTGTTCCTAGTATGAATTAATAATTACATCCCATAAACTCCTAAATGAACTAAAATTTGCTATGATCAAGCCCTCTTTACCTACCTTAGAAAGACAATTACAACTCCAACTCACCCGTGTGTTGCCGGCCCAAAAGGGGAGCAAAGAATGGCAACACTGTTTACTTTCCACGCATGTCATAAAAGGCGACTAAGGAGGTTATGGGATGGAGTTGGCTGTCCCATTCCATATAGGGCCAGTGACCCAAAGCCATGCTGAAGTCGAATGTGTTAGGCCGAAAGGCGCAGATATCGCAGCAATGCTGTAAACCATGACACAAGGCATTTCGTTATCTGGACTACATCCTGCTAATCCGCAGGAGTTTGAGAGCGAATGCAGAAGAAGAAGACAACTCCAACTAACTGAACAAAATATGGCGAGTATAATGTGAAAATCATGTAGAAAAGATGGGAACTATGGTAATAGAAGAAAAATAAATATTCATAATTCTTCGTGTTCACTCTCTGATAATCAACATGAAAATTTGTGTGGGTTACGCTAAGGAGCATGAGGCACGGTGTGCTGTCAGTTTATAGCATAGCTGCATTATTTGCATCTCGGAAGGTTCAGCATAGACTATATTTATTTCTGGACAAACATATTTATTCAACAAAAAAAATGAAACAGGCAAAATTTCACTTCCTAAAGGAGTACAATCTCCGCAGGTGGAAAAAGTGAAATCTATCAAAGACGCAACAAAGAAAGTCATATTACTGGACAAATGTTACCAATAAATATGACAATGTAATTATGTGACAATGAACACAGAAAGAGATTTATTTAATACAATTTTTATCACATTATGCAACCAATGTCAGTGCTGGACACAGCAACAACAGAAACAAGGAAAATTATAAGAAGAAATTGCTTACAGGTTTTATTGAGAGTTAACAGACAAGATCAGAGGATATCATGGGACAATTGCAGTGTTAATTTCATCCAAAAATATCTGGATGAATTCAGAATGAAGTGATGTGCATCATACTGAGTTGTACAGGGAACATTCCCTATGTGGATATGAGGTTTCTTCTCGACATTCCAAGCATACCGGTATATTATTATCATTGTGTGACATATTCTTTCCAGAATGTAGTCTACCGTTAGGGTCTATTGAATTATCTTCGGTCTTGAGCAAGCTGTCCTGCCTCCTTTATGGACATGTGCAGGCATTCCTATATGTGTTCTGTCACCCAGTGTCTTGGTCAACCTTTACCTTCGATCATCCCCTCCAATATCACTCTCTTCATACCATCATGTCTCTTAACATGACTTAAAAAAAACATAGCTTTTTTAAAAGATATGGTGTTCAGAAACCAGCCCTCTTGGACGCTGATAGTTCTTAGCACCACCTGGTTTGTTTTCTTTGCTGTCCATGGTATTCTCAGAACTCTTCTGTAGCACTTTAATTCAAATGATGTTATTCTTTTGGACAATGTTTTATTTAGTGTCCATTTTGTGTAATGGAACACTCATTGGCGTTGTCTCTGACCCCCACAAGATCAAGGCAGTATATTCATGTAATATTTTGGATACGCGTGTTTAGAAGTAACATGACCCAATCCTTTCTTAACATGCACCTTTCTATCTTCCACAGCATGCTCTGGGGGTCAGAGAGTATCACTGTGAATTGATATTCTAGTCACCAACCGGGTGCCACAGTTGCAGAATCTACTTAAATTTTCATTTTCGATGTCGTAGTGGAGCAGGCAGATAATTATTCAAGTACCTTTTTTCCCATTCTTGTAAGCAACAAAACCCCATTCGCACTTATTTGTTTCTCTGTTGACTGAGCCATCTGTATATAAAAACTTACAAAACTGTCAACCATCACCTTTTAAAATGTCCATTGCTGGATGATTTATCCCACCGAAGACGGATGTGTCTGACCATTTGGTGCAAATAAAATGGTGACACAACGCATTTCCATTCTCTGGACTACATCCTGCTGGAAATCTAGTAGCATCATAGTACTGCTACAAGGAAGATTCAGCGGGAGTTCGAGAATGAACGCAGAAGATGATGATTTTTGAAAAATGCTTCTCTATCCAAAGCCAGATAAATATAACACCCTACATGTAACAAAACAACAGCTCACAAACACATGCATATATCACACAATGGCATTGGGTCAAAGGACATAGCTGGATCAGCAAACCAATCAACCATGGAGGTGGAAACAGTAGGCAGCTATTGGTACAGTGCCTTAATGCCTGACTGAAGAACTGTGAGGAAGATACAAGAGAGATCAGTAAAACATGAAAAGATATGAAAGGAATAGATAAGATAGGACGAGATGGAAATTTCTAGTCCCAGAAAAAAAAAAAAATAGATATCTTTTCAGTTTATTGTACAAAATTTGTGGCGTCATAGCAATTGTTGTTTAAACTAAAACACATATTTTGGAGTAGGTGTATTTACAATGATGATCTATAGAATTTCTTACCATTTTCCAGTTTCTTAACATGACTGTAACCATTTGCCTTTATCTTGCCACTATCTTCTTCTTCACTATCACTGTCATGTTCACCTGCTGTGGTTTTAACTTGCACCTTCACTTTACATGCCTTGAAACAAAATTGTAAAAAAAAAAAATTATCCATAATCATATAACCAGAAACACAAAGTATATACTGGGTACTCATATTTTTAATGATTACCTGGTAATCACTCCACTGTAGCTCAATGGCTAGAGAACTGGCTTCCTAATAGGGTGATATAAAGTTCAATTTCCAGTTCAACTGGAAATATTTTTTAAATCAGGTCAACCCAGCATTCTTCTTCAGCATTCATTCTCAAACTCTCACTTAACTGGCATTTGTGACTATGTTGCCTATTCCTTTTAAATGCACAGGAAAATCCACCAACTTTCTACTCAAGGGGGTGAAAATCAACATCAACCCCTAATTTAATGTTTGCCACTTGTGATTTTTCTCATAAAATAGTAAGAATGGTTATGAACCAGCTAGGGGATAGTGATCACAAACCAATCACATTCACTATCAACCCATGCTAAAAAAAACTTCTACCCCGCTGGAACTATAAGAGAGTAGACTAAAAAATTTGAAAAGCTCACAGACGCATATAGTGATCCTATCAATACCAATCAAAAGAAAATAAAGAACACGAAAGAAAATAAAGAACACCGCAGAAAAGCTAACTGAGGCAACCCTTAGAGCAGCAAAAGAATCAATACCAAGAGGGACAAGGGAAAAACTACAAACCATACTGGTGCAAAGAAAAACAAAAGCTTGAAGACCTTAATATGACCTGAGAATTAGCAGAAAGCAATATAGCCCTCAGGGCAGCCTCTGTTTGATACAAGAGAGAGGTAAAAACATTAGCAAAGAAGAGCTGGATAGAAAAAAACCGAGAGCCTAAACATGGACAAAAACTCTGGAAACTTGCCACGGCATTGAGTGATGAAAACAGTAGCCGACCACCAATAACACTTGAATACAATTTTAAAAATGAACATAGAAAAGTAGCAACAAACATTCGCATTAAAAATTATGCAACTATGATTCAGATAAACATACCAAAAGAAAAAAAAAGTTAAGAATGAAATCCATGGACTAAAGGATATGTCCATTGTGGTAGTAGAGCAAATGTCAACGTTTACAGGAACTGAGTTAAAAGAAGCACTTCCGGAGCCTCAAACTCCAGAAGTCACCAGGCAAAGTTGAGGTTACCAATGAGATGCTTATGAAACTAGGGCCTAAAGCAAAGAGAAAGCTTCTAAAGGTAGTAAACATTATCTGGAGAACAGGACAGGTGACCACTGCATGAAAAGAAGCTATCATGGTACCCATTCTAAAGCAAGGAAAAGACAAACTCGACCCAAGTAGCTATACACCAGTCAGGCTCCTCAGCTGTTTTTTTTATGGGTAAATTAATGGAGAAAATAGTCAACAGAAGACTCATGTGGCACCAGGAAGGAAAACAACTAAAAGCAGCATAATAGAGTGGCTTCCGCCAATTAAAATCAACAGAAGGCCAGGTCGCCTACATAGCCCAAGATATTAAAGACGCATACCAAGAAAACAAACATGCTTGCAGTGTGGGTTGACATGGAGTAGGCATTTGACACTGTTTGGAAAGAAAAACCAAGGACAAGCTCCCTAGACTAGGAATAAGAGGACACATATAAATGGAAAAGCAACTACATGGAAAAAAGAACAGCCAGAGTATAGTGCAGGGATAATGTAGCAGGAAAAAAAATACTAGAGCAAGCATACCAACTTGGGTACACTCTGCACTGTATGCAGATGACCTGGCTTTGTGAACAGGAGGGGAGGCAATAGTAGTTGCAAAAAATAGAATGCCAGGGGAACTACACAAACTAGAAAGCTGAGCCAGAAATGGTTGCTCGCCATTAATGCGAAGAAAACCACACACACAATATTCACCCTATCCAACAAGGTACAAACAACACTAAAAATAAACAATCACTCCCACTAGAATAGAACCAACATACCTCGGAATGACCCTGTACTCAAGAATGGCATGGGCAAAAGAGACAGAAAAGGCAAAGAATAAAAGTCAGAAACAGAATGAGCATAATGAAAAAGATAGCTGGCATAAATTGGGTAGCGGACAGCGATATCTTGAAAAGCCTATACACATGTAGAATTAGGTCAGTACTTGAGCCTGGGCCACGGCATCTAAAACACAATTCAACAAAATAAACAAAACCCAGAATCAAGCTACACATATTATCACTGCATCTATAAAATTTACACCCATAAATACATTAGAAACTATAACCGGCCTTCAGTCAATGGAAGAAAAAAAGAGACACAAAAGTAGTTCAACAAGCAGAAAAACACAAGACTCCTGAACCGTTCTATGCACCAAAGAATTCATGGTTATGGCAGAAGCAGGCTGGAGAGGAGCAACTTATCAGGAAATGCAAAGAAACTGATACAGAAGGCACCAACTCTAGTACACATGAAACGAAGGCCCATACTACCAGTCAGTACCATCCCCCCTTGGGCATACAGACTCCCAGAACTAAAAGAACAAATAGAAGGTATAGAAAAAAAAGGAACTGAAGATAGACTTGGAGAGACAGCATATCACATTGCAGTTAATTACTCACAGGATGCATGGACTCATGCTTATACAAATAGCTCAGCCACAAATGCAATTGAGAATGGAGGAGTAGTGACCCTCAGACTAATACACGGGGAAGATGTTCCTCTAGCCATAGCTACAGGCAAGCTCTCAACTAATTTTAAGGCAGAAATGGAAGTTCTCAAGAAAGCAGCAGAAATGATCTTACAACATAAAGAACACATGCACAGGAATATTGTACTACTAACAGACACACTCTCTGTTATAGCACTGAAGCTATACAGAACACCGAAATGAATGAATTGAGGGCAGTTCCAGTTCAGTCGCACAATAATTTCCAGTGAGTATTGATCCAGTGGATATCATCATACTGTAACATCAAAGGGAATGAAGTTGTAGATAGACTGGCCAAAGGAGGTGGGAATTTACCTTAAGAAGACTATCTGGTCAGCTATGAAGAAAAGATTATCATTAAAGGCAACTATAACAGAAAGTGGAAAGAAGACCACCCCAAATATAATGCAGAAAAAGGGTATTACCAACTATCCAGAAGAGACCAGGTTGGACAATGACAGCACAAGACCCAAAAAAATAGTGACAGCAGAAATAACAATTCTACGAAAAATACTCTGAGTGTCATTAAGAGATAGAATTAGAAATGATAAACATCAGACAGATAACCAAAACAATACCAGCATTGGAACACATCAAAAGACAACAGATAGGTGGTTTTCACACACTTCCAGACTACCAACAGACATCATGTCACAGATGGCCATTACACATAGCCATCACGGCTATAAAGCCAGAGGCAGAACATGTAAAAGATGGACCACAGATATCAAAGAAGCCACAGGAACAAGCTTATAAACAGCACACAAGAAAGCCATCTCCAGAGAACTCTTGACATCGCAAGGTAAACAAGGGCCACAGCATATAGATAGATAGATTGTCACATGAATATTTCTAATATAAGCTTATGTTTAATTTGATTAATTTATAACTAGGTTAGACCTAATAGAAAACAGTTAGGCTTCCTATACATTTTAATTGGGCTGAATCATTAAATGATAAACTGCAGCATCTTTATCTTTGGGTTATGATTTAAATATATCACACTTTCTACATATTCGTAATGCATACCAAGTTGTTACAGGCGTTAAACAGGGATGCATCATGTCCCCATTACTTTTCTGCGTCGCTATTGATTGGGTCATGAGAAAGAGCACTGAAAATGAACTGACAGGAATAAAATGGATTAATAATACCGTTCTCGAAGAATTCCCCAGCAGTCACTACATTGGGTGCCACCTGGAGTATGAAGAAAAGGGAGACCTAGAGAAACTCTACGAAGAACCATTAATAGAGAAGGCATGTTAATGAACTTAAACAACACGCAACAATTGAAAGACCTGGCAACACAAAGACAGAAATGGAAAGCTATGATTTCTGCCCTATGCGCCGCTTATGGCCCCAGATGAACATAACATAACAGTATTTTATAGATAAATAGGTCTAGTCTATATATTCTTGTATAGAACACAATTGACACTCAAAAGGATAGATATTTACTTATTTCCATATATGAAAATGATACAATCAAGTGCAGAGCCTAATAAATCTCATATTATACAGCAATATTATCGCATGTGGAACATCTCACTATTGGCTTATCAGACCAACCATTATCTATGCAGCAGTAAACTCTCGGTTGATGACATGCCAATATAGTGAGGCTTTCCTTATGGAAGAAGACAAAGTGATAACTTGGTGGAAGAAGACCTGGATGATGACTGGGCGATGATCAAACTGTTCACTTATTGTTGTTTCCATTATTCCAGCTAGTTCTGGGGTGCAAAATGCCAGACTGGGGTAGAGGTGCTATGCCAGACTGGGGTAGAGGTTCTATGCCATTTTATTGAGTAGAGATTGCTAACATCTTACACCCCTATGGCATTATTAAATGCTATGGGTTAATGTAACTATTTTAAAAATCCATGATTACCGACCCCTTGGAACCAAGAGACATGTTTTAGCCTGTAAAGTACAAGGGCATGGCGAGGAGTCGACATACATATATTTACCATTGTAACAGATAGGAAAGCTCTCACAGGCTAGGGAAGACCACCTGAATTAAAGACATGCCAAAATCAGATGTGCTGGACCCTCAGAGGGTGGGCAAATAACGTATCCATGCTGTAAACTGGCATCACAACATACTTCACACTCCTTGGCGGAGATCGCACAGGTTTTTTGTTGGTTATCAGACAGCAAACACAGAAGAAGGTGAGGCAAAACTATAGAGCAGATGCTCTGACCTGGAGAAGACAGTGGACAATATACGGAGAAAGGTCTGACAATATAACATGACTGCAGATGCTGAACACAGAAGGAGAAGAAGATCAAAGATATTGAGTGGCACACTAATACAACAAAACATAAGAAAGCTGAACAATCATTCAGGGAAAAATAAGACTTTCACATGCAGGAGTGACGTAAAAGAAACAAAAGTAGGCATATGTTAATTATATTTGTAACTTGACATTGTTCCTTATGCACTGTCAATAATTTAAGTGAGAATATTTCATCTGTACAATTGTGTTTCCCTCTGTGGTGCAACATTCAGAGACCCTAGCATATTATATTACACACAGGGGTGCAAAGGGAACGCATTGCTTTAGGCGCACCCAGGGTTAGCAGATAACCAAGATCCCAATTCGACCTCCACTCGGTGCACCCTGGAAACAGAAATACAGCAGCTCGAGCTGATTCTGGCCAAATCATTGGGGATCGTGTCTGAGAATGTGGAGGTAGCAGATGGAAAGAGATTTGACTGCACAAGAGACAGACAATATCTCCGACACCACCAGCATCACCACATATAGCGACACTGTCGACATACAGTGAAGCTAGTCAATCCAGTCCGAACATTGGAGGGGCGGCCAATGTAAAATGCACGTAAAGGTAGATGCATGGAGAGAGACAAATAGATTTCATACCGAGTACAATGAAACAATGAAAGGGCAGAACAGCGCTAGAGGGCAGCGCGAAATGCAAATAGAAAGTGAAAAGTCCCTAGGAAAGGGGAACTACAAGCTCCGTCAGCTCGAGTGGAGCTTCTAGTCACCTGTGTTCCTTACAGGCAGAGACCCAGACCCATCCATTGGCGTTTGGTAAAGCAAGAAGACCTAACCCAACTCTAATGTTGAGCCTTCCTAAACCGGAAATATGCTCGCGAAGAGAAAGGGTTCTGTACCTGATGGGCTTAGGTAAGAAAGGGACAACGATGGTAGTCCTGGCCCAACTCTACTGTCAAGGTTTCCTACAACGGAAGTACACTTGCAGAGAAAAAGGGTTCCGTACCCGATGGGCTTAGGCACAAAAGGGACAACGATTTAGCCCTGGCCCAACTCTACTGTCAGGTTTTCCTACACCGGAAATACACTTGAAGAGAGAAAGGGTTCGGTACCTGATGGGCTCAGGCGCTATTGGGACAAGGACGCTCAGCTCAAGAACGCCTTGCTCTCAAACGCGTGGTGTGAGACTCAAACTTGGACAAGGGGTACACGATGTCGGAGAACGACACCTCGGCTAAGAGGGCGAAAGAGCCAGGGTCCAACTCCTCTGTTGAGTTCTTCCCCTTAAGGAACCAGGCTCACGGATGAGAAACGGTTCAGTACCCAATGGGCACAGGCACAGCACGTCCAATTACACGAGGCAAGTTCATAGACAGTGGAACATCTCGTGCGAGTCAGACGAGAGCAAAAATCGTCTGGGCGAAGAGTCGCCACTACGCGTGCCTGGAGACAGATATAGAGGCTGTCACAGGCTAAGGGTAGCCCACCCGAATTGTCAAGGCATGCTGAAATCGGATGTGCTAGTCCTACAAGGCGCTTAACGGGGGCACAACGTAATCACGCTCCCTGCGGAAATCGTACGGATATCTGTGATGGTTACAATGGAGCGAACGCAAAACAAGCAAACAAACATATTACACACTTAGAGAACCAGGTGAGTTCAATCCCTGACCATGGTTACAGCTGCTTATTTGTAAGTGCTGCTCCAACTATGAACAGGTGGAGCATGGGTGTGGCGAATAGAAACTCTGTAGTGAAGGGTATGACAACTCCATGGGAGAGCCCAGAATCCGGCATGTTATCCCTGCATAATTGGAGAGCCCACCTTGAATGGTGGGGAATCCACAGCTGGCTACTCAACCAATTCCAGCAATCATGGTCTACCGCTGGGCTACTATGGACAATCTAATGACAAGGAGTGTTTGGCAGGGGGACTGAGGCTCATGACTCCCAACTCTGTATATAGCAAAGGCAGGTAGATAAATGACACACAACCCCTAGGTCTAATTTTTACTGCCTCTGAGTAGCTTCCTAGGGAACTTCTCACTCAAAAGTAAAAGCATTGCAGTTGCATACCTCTAACCCCTACACTACATACCTCTCTATAACCAAAATGGCACATCACATGTCATTGTACTAGACAGTAGTGTATTAGTACTAATAATCATTAATTGGCGTACCCATTAATTTTATTAATTGGTTAGGCCAAACATAAATTACGCTAATAAAACAAATATTAGGCCTCTACTACCGCCTTTAGGGACCTAATTTTTATTAAATTTTAACGCATTTTTTCCCAGATGTAAATATACTAAATCAGGATACCACCAGTCAGCGAGTGATTCAGCTATATCAATATTTATTACTACTTAGAGTACTACTGCGATCATTATGATTTATGATTAAGTAGTCTATTTAAATTTATGAAACATCACCGGTTATCTTATGAAATCAACGTGAAAACAAACAAATTTACCTCAAAAATCGTAAGTAATATTCCAACATACGTTTCTCTAATGCCAAAAGACTTTCCACTTGTGGCGAGAACGATCACGATTGTAACAACAAAAACAACGGGGGAAAATAACAAAGAAAAAGCAGCAATTAAAAGCTGTTCCCCCATGATCGACATAAAGACAACTGTCGTTTTGATCAGTCTCAAAGCATGCAGTCGTCCATGATTGAAAGCGGTGTTTTTTAAGATCTTCACCGGAAAATGTGAAGGTCAAAGGATAAAGGTAAAGGCTAAAAAAATTGCTCTTTACTTTGACCGTTTTTTTCCACATCACCATGCACAATTATGTGCTATAGCTTTATGGTTCTTTAAAATACTAACTTAAATTATCACGTTTTGTCACTACATTTCTTATAGCTATGTTCTTATGTTAGAACGATTTGGAAGTTGAATACATAGGCTATTCATATAGGAAAGATGAATAGGAAAGGAAATGATATAGGAAAGGAAAAACAACTTGTTTCTTCTTCATCACCGTACATTATCAACCTTCGGCGGCTTCGAGCAAAAAACAAAGTTAAATCACACACAATCAGGGATCTTCTATTTGCTGATGACTGTGCCCTAAATGCCAACTCTGAGGCTGATCTACAATGTATTATAGACAGATTCTCCAAAGCCTGTACCAACTTTGGGCTTACCATTAACACAGAGAAATAAATACTGCCAAAGATACTTCTCTATGGTGAGCTAGAGAAGGGTATACGATCTCAAGGTGGCCAAAGGAAGCGCTACAAGGACTCGTTAAAGAACTCACTGAAAGCCTTTGAAATAGACCACGATACATGGGAAGAACTTGCACAAAATAGATCTACATGGCGTTCTAGAATTAAAAAGAGCACATCATCTTGTGAAAAGACAAGAAATGCAGCAGCTCAACAGCGGAGAGCAGCTAGAAAGTCACGGATAGACCAAGATCCCTCTACAGTCGTCATTCCATGTCCAAACTGTCCAAGGAAATTTACAGCTCGAATAGGGATCATTAGCCATCTACGAACTCATAATCAAGGACATAACTAAAATTGAATTTTCAAAAGTGGATGTAACAAATGGTCATCATCACTTGTGATGGACGAATAACATTACATTATCAAACTCCCGCTGTAATTCTCTTTTGGCAGGACAATTGTTCTACTAGATTTACAGTAAGATGTCCAAAAATTGGAAATGAGTTGTTTCGCCGTTTTATTTTCGCCAATGGTCCGACACATCCGTCTTCTGCAGAAACGACGTGTTTGTTAGTGTTCATTTTCAAACTCCCGTTGTGTCTCTCGTGTAGTAGTAGCCTATGGCTAATGGTCCAATTAGATTTCCAGAACTATGTAGTCTAGATAATGGAAATGTGTTGTGTCGCCACTTTATTTACGCCAATGGCAAGACAGCCTACTGCGGCGGATTTCTGAGTGAAATTAATTTTACAGTTCATTTATGACTTTCTATCTGTATTTATTCTACCTTAGTCTTTAACAGTACATTTATTCAAGACAGTAAGCGTGTTTTAAATAGAAAAAGGAAAACCTGTAGACTCCTTTAAAAAAAAACTCTTAACTCTGTGTTTCCGTCATGCTGCTAAAATTATCAGTTAAGTATATCTCTACTGCTGGTAAGTCGATAAAAAAGATCCGTTTTTATAGTTACTAATAAATATATTTAGGCATGGTATGATATCCGAGCTAAAAAGGATTGCGTATTGAACATCAATATGCCTTCTCTTAAAAGTAAAAAGGAATGCCGCATTCAACAGCGGACTGCCACAATTTTCTTTTATCAAAGCGTATGGCTAAAACATAATGGAGATCTCAGTTTAAGTAATCCTGTCACCACGATCTCCTCGAGATTTTTCAGAGTAAATGAGATTTTATATTGCATTTATGGGATGGAGTTGGCTGTCCTATCCCATATAGGGTCAGTGACCCAAAGCCATGCTGAGTCTGATGTGTCAGGCCGCAAGGCGCAGATATCACAGCAATGCTGTAAACCATGACACAACGCATTCCGTTCTCCGGACTACATCCTGTTAATCTGCAGGAGTTTGACAACGAACGTAGAAGAAGAAGAAGATTGTATTTAATTAGGTCTATAGTGGAATTTTTTTAATCAGCTGTGCCGTGAGAAACACAAACAAAGTGCAATTTTTTTTTAAATGATCTGTATTACATACAACCTTTAACCATCTCTGATGTCAGATCATTGGTGCAAACGATGGCACAACACATCTCCATTCCCTTGTATGCATCCTGCTGGAAATATAATATGACAATCACCAAAATACAAGAAATGCAGCTGGAGTTTTGAGAACCAGGGCTAAACAAGAAAATAAGTTAGAGTCTATCAAGCCCCCCACTTACCCCCACACCTTTTTCATCAACTACCTTACATCAGTTGCAGTGTGCAGACTAGTATAGAGCGAGGACGCGATTTTCTGTTCTACTCCACACTAGTTAGCATTGCATTGCATAACACTAGTTATACGCTCCACTTTGATCCTTACTAACTTTGTCAGACTACAGTCTGCATCAATGCCTCTTGCTTTGGACACAGTGCTGCTAACTAATTTTGTCAAGCACTAGCCCCGTGCCTAAAAAGCACTTTTTAATAAAAGCACTATAAAAGAGTGACTTTCTACAAGACCCCATCCTAAAGCTGAACAGATCACAGCAAACTACAATTTTTAGGCTTCGCACGGGACAATGTAGGCTACAAGCACATATCCACACAATAACGGTTGTCCAAACTGAGCAATGTCCATGTCAAAAGGGTCCCCAGACCACATTTTGCAGACATGTCCAATTTTCGATGATTGTAGCACTAAAAACCTTGACCCAGGAGACAAATCTAGAAGTGAAGCTGTGGGGGCTACTGTGATGACCTGCGGATGAAATAGGTAGCTGATTGCAGAAAACAATAAATAGTCTAGTATAACTAATCTTTGCAACCCAAGTCCATTCTTTTTCAAACATTCTTTCACAGTCTTGCTAATGGCTTCGGCGTTAGTCTACAGTTCACTACGTTTTTAAAAAAAAGAAGCAACCTTCAACTGTTTTCTTTTCTCAGAATAATATCCCATAACGATACCAAGTAACTTTGTTGCAGAAACGTCATTGCTTTCATAAAATAATATGCTGAATTTGTTGTTTTCAATATCAGATACTAATGGCTTTTGATATGGAGCAAGCACATCTGAAGTTAGTGCACTACACTTAGATCTTCTAGGCATTATATTCTTGTGTGCCTTACTGGAACTAAATTGTACCTTACAGAGTTCACTTAAGTTATCGACTGTGTATATTGAACAATGTCCAGTTACAAACATATGCCTGGGGTGCAAAGGTAACGCAATGTTCTCGGCGGACCCAGGGTTAACAGATAACTAAGTCCCAAATGTACCTCCTCGCGGTGCACCCTGGAAACAGAAACACAGCGGCTCGTGCTGATTCTGGCTAAATCATTTGGGTATCGTGTCCGAGAATGCGGAGGTAGTGGATGGAAAGGATTTGACTACATAAGAGACAGAAATATCTCCGACACCACCAGCACCAACACATCCAGCGGCACTGTCGCCACACTGTGACGCTAGTCATCCAGTCCGAACATTGGAGGGGCGACCAATGAAAAAGGCACGAAAAGGTAGATGCATGGCGAGAGACGCATAGATTTCATACTGAATAAAATGAAAGGGCAGAACAGCGCCAGAGTGCAGCGCCAACTGCAAACAGAAAGTGAAAACGTTCCAAGGAAATCGGAGCTACAAGCTCTGTTAGCAAGAGAGAAGCTTCTAGTTACATGTGCTTCTTACTGGCAGAGACCCAGACCCAATCATGGGCGCTCGGCAAAGCTAAAAGACATGGACTAACTATAATGTCGAACTTTCCTATACTTGCAAAGAGAAGGAGTTCAGTATCAGATGGGTTCAGGCGCAAATAGGGCAAGGTCGCTCAGCTCGAGAACGCCTTGCTCTCAATCAAACGCATGGTGTGAGACTCGAACTTGGGTGAGAAGTTCACATGTCGGTGAGCGACACCTCGGCTAAGAAGGCGAAAGAGCTAGGGTCCAACTCTTCTGTCGAGCTCTACCTCATCCGGAATCAGGCTCGCGGATGCGAAAAGATTCAGTACCCGATGGGCACAGAACGTCTAATTACACGAGGCAAGTTCACAGACGGTGAAACACCTCGTGCGAGATAGATGTGAACGACAAGCGTCTTGGCGAAGAAGCACTACACACCCGTGTTCCCGTCGACAGATAGGCAGGCTGTCGCGGACTAGGGAAGCCTACTACCCGAAATAAATGCATGACGAAAACGGATGTGCTGGGCTTCGGACGCCCAGACCACAATGTGGCCAACCGAGGTGCAAATAACACAGTTTTACTGTGGAACTTGCAGTACCACGTACTTCACGGCGGAAATCACAGGATATATTCGTTGTGGTTAAATGAGAGCGAGCGCAGAAGAAACATATGCCTACTTTTGTTTCTCTTACATCATTCCTGCAAGTGAAAGTCTTATTTGTATTTGTTCCCTGAATGATTGTTCAGCTGTTTTATATTTTATTGTATATGTGTGCCTTTCAATATCATTGATTTTCTTCTCCTTCTGTGTTCAGCATCTGCGGTCATGTTATATTGTCCAGTTTCTCCAGGACAGAGCATATGCCCTATAGTTTTGTCTCACCTTCTTCTGTGTTTGCTCTCTGATAACTAACACGAAAGTTTGTGCGATTTCAACCAATGAACATGAAGTACATTGTGCTGCCAGTTTACAGCATAGTTGCGTTATTTGCCCTCCCCCCTTGTCAATGGTCCAGAACATTCAATTTTAGCATGCCTTTTTAATTCGGGTGGGCCTCCCTAGCCCGTGACAGCTTTCCTATGTCACCAGGTTACGTATGTATGTCCATTCCTCACCGTGCACTTGTACTTTACAGGTCCCTGGGTTCCGAGGTGTCGGTAATCAGGGATTTAAAAAAAAGGAAAGTTAACGCATATCATTTATTAATGCCATAGGGGTGTGAGATGGTAGCAATCTCAACTGAAGAAGATGACATAGCATCTCCACCCCAGACCTGGCATTTTCCACCCCATAACTGACTGGAATAATGGAAAGAACAAGATGTGAACAACTTGGTAGCTGTGATCATCGCCCAGTCATCATCCAAGTGAACAAAACAATAATCACAAGATCAACTAAGCCAATATGGAACTATACGAAAGCAAACTGGCACATATATAAACACAGAGCACACCTATTCACAAAAGACATACAACAGGCAGAGTCATCAACAAACTTGTCATGGAGTTTAATAAAGGAATAATTTTGGCAGCCAAGGAGACAATACCAAGAGGAGCAAGGAAGAGCTATGTACCATATTGGACCAACAGACTCCAAAAATAGGAAGAACTAGCGGATGGACGTAATATGGCAGATACACAATCATCCCAACAGAATCACGTTGCTCTATAAAAGACCAAAACAAAGTTATAAAAAAAAAAGATAGAAACACAGAGATGAAGCTAGAGGGAAAAGACTCGAAAATTAAATTTTGAAAAGGAAGGGAGAAAACTGTGGAAACTAACCAAGCAAATAAATGATGATAGCAACTCACTGGGACAAACAATCACACTGGGAGATTCAGGTAAACTCTACACTGGCAAACAAGCAGCAAACACGCTCGCAGAATCCTACAGAAAATAAAGCACCATTACCATCAGTGCATGTAGACAACGAAATATTCATAAAAAAATAAGCAATGATAAGAACAAGCAAATGATAAGAACAACACAAACTGTCCAGATGTCATGTCTAAACTATTCACGCTAGAAGAAATAATAGCATCTATAAGGAAATTAAAGGATAGAAAATTTTGACCCTTTGATCAGATGGCATTACTAATGAAATGCTTAAGAACCTACGACATGTAGCAATGTATAAATTACTACAGATATACATCTACAGTTGGAGTATAAGCAATACACCAGTCATGGAGAGAAGCGCTTATGTGTCCTATGATTAAGAAAGGCAAGGACAAACAGAAGCCTGACAACTACAGACCAATAAGTCTAACCAGTTGTGTCTGCAAGACCATGGAAAAGATAGTCAATAGAAGACTGAAATGGTACCTAGAATCAGAGAAGCTATTGGTTCTGAAAAAGATGGATTTAGAGAGTGTAACAGCTCAGAAGATCAAATAACATCCCTGTCCCAGATCATAGAAGATGCATTGCAAGAAAAGAAGAAAGTTTTTCACCCTATGGGTCTCCAAAAAGCTATCGACAAGGTCTGGAAAGATGGACTGACAGTAAAGCTCAGTACTGTCTCCAACTCTGTTTCTTGTGTTCATAAACAATCTAATCTTCAAACTGCCACAATATGTAAGAGCTGCTATATATGCTGATGACCTGGTGGTGTGGTGTGTAGAACATCTAAAAATCAGCAACAAGAAAATACAAAAGGCAGCAGACAGCATGGGCAGAGAAATGGATAGTAAATATCAAAGCTGAAAAGTCCTCAACGATACTCTTCACACTTTCAAATAAGGTCAAAGCAGGAGAGATAAAACTTAGAAATGTACATATCCAAACAGAATATGTTCTGGTGTACTTGGGCATTACACTAGACAAGAGACTGACATGGAGGCCTCACATTGAGAAAATAGAAGCAAAGGCAAGAAAGAAACTTGCCATCCTGAGGAAATTGGTAGGAAGAAGCTGGGGGCGCCAATGAGGCAACCTTAAAGAAGGTATCATCATGATCATTTTCCTTTTGTGCTTAAGTTAGCGCATAGGTCAGATCTCTCCAATTATGTCTGTTCAAAGCTATTCTGTGCAGTTCTTGAATAGTATGGATATTCATTGTTTTATTTTTTCTAAGTATTGTTCCTCTGAGTGTTTCTTTTGGTCTACCCCTGGCTCTTCTGCCTGTAGGTATCCATTCAAGAGATTGGTGGTGTATACTGTTGGTGTCTGCGCGTAGGACATGCCAGATGTAGGACCAACAGTGTTTTCTGATAACATCTGTGATGAAATTTTGATGTGTCTCTTCTCTGATTTTATTATTCGATTTGAATTCACTCCAATGGGTGTTATCCATTTAAAATAATTTGGTTAGGTGAATTGGTGAAGTCCATAATTTTTGTTTTGATGAGTTGATTTGGAGACCTATTTGTCCTGCAGTTTTTGTTTGTGCATCTTGATGGTTTTCACTCAATAGTGCAAGATCATCTGCAAAATCCAGGTCTTCTAGTGTTGTTTTATTTATCCATTTGATTCCTAAATTTGCGTTGGATGAGCTTTTTCTCATAGCCCAGTCAATTGCGATATTGAATAGTAATGGTGACATAGGGCAGCCTTGTTTAACACCAGCAATCACAGGGAACCATTCTGAATTGCCTTTTTCTGTTCTAACACAGCATTTTGTGTTGGTATAGAATGATTTTATCACATATATTTGATTTGGAATCCATATATTTTAAAAATTTCACAAAGTGATGGTTGATGGATGCTGTCAAAGGCTTTTTGAAAATCAATGAAGTTTATTTATAATGAGATTAGATCTAAATTCTAGACATTCTTGAATTATTGTACTAAGAGTGAATATATGGTCGAGGCAGGAACGATGTGATCTCTTCTCTAAGTCTTTTGTCTAAGGATGACTAAAATCTTGCAAGTAACATATTACAAAGAATTTTACCAGGTACGGATAGCAGTGTGATTCCCCTCCAGTTATCACAGTTTGTTAAGTCAACTTTTTTTGGTAGTTTTATAATGATACCATTTTTCCATTGTTAAGTTGGGCATTCATTTTTCCAAATCATATTGAAAATATCCAGTATAAAAGATAAGGTATTATCATTTGCTGCTCTTAACATTTCACTTGTGATGTCATCTTGACCTGCTGCTTTATTGTTTTTTAATTTCTTAATGGTTTGTTTTACCTCTTCAAGGGTGAAATTTTCTATCGAAGCTTCTAATGGTGGCATTGTCTCCTCTTCCTCTAGTTTTGGGGTAGATTAGGGTGGTGGTCTGTTAAGAAGATCTTGGAAATGTTCGGCCCATCTTTGCTTTTGTTGTTCAGTTGTTGTTAGTACGTTGCCATATTTGTCTTTAATAGATGCATTTGGGATAAGTGGTTGGTTGCACAGTTGTTTGGTTATGTGGTGTAGTATCTTGCTGTTGTTGTGTTTTGATACTGATTCAGCTTCCAATGCTAAGTTGTTTATATAATTGTGTCTGTCCTTTCTAGCGCTTGCTTTAACTTCTTTGTCTTCTTCTTCTTTTGCGTTCAGCATCTGTGGTCATGCTATACCGCCAGGCCTGTCGTCAAGACGAAGTTCACTGTCTTCTCCAGATCAGAGCGGCTGCCCCATAGCTTTTGCCTCAAGTCTGTATCCTCTGGCCAGGTCTGCTCTTTGTATGTTGGGCAGTCCTGAAATATGTGTTCTGGAGTCCGGGTTCCGGATCCACATGGACATACATCTGTGTATGAGATCCTTAATCGATAAAGGTGACCCAACAGTCTGCAGTGGCCTGTTCTAAGGAAAAATATTGTGGTCTGTTGATATCTTTGGAGGAGATGTATTGCATCATGTTCGTATTCCCCTTCCATTTCTTTCTTCCACTTTGCTACTTCTTTGTCTAAAAGTGTGTATGTGAGTCTGTTTTGTTCCTCATCTTGAGTGGTTTTTGCAGCGAGTATTTTTTGCTTCGTCAGTTTACAGATTTTGATTTTTGACCAAGTGTCCTCGCTTATCCATTTCTTCTTATTGTTTTGTACGAGACCAGCTGTATCCAAAGCAGCATTTATTGCAGTATTTCTAAAATTCTCCCATTTTGTTTCTATGGATGTTATGGGATTTACTAATTCTGATGGCTTATCTTAGGCGGTGTATTGATTGTTGATTTTGGTGTATTCTTCTTGTAAATTACTTTCTAGCAGATGTCTTGTATCAATTTTTCTGTGGTAGATGGTCTTTTGATATTTTTTAAGTCTGATTTTTAGTTTAGCTATGCAGAGATAGTGATCACTTCTAATATCTGCTCCTCTAAAAGCTCTTACATCCTGTACAGCTGAACAAAATTTTTTGTTAATACATAAATGGTCTATCTGGCTTTTTGGTTATTTTGTCAGGCAAGTTCCAAGTAATCTTGTGGATTTTTGTGTGTGGGAAGAAGGTATTCGAAATTTCCTATTTTACAAAACTCAATCTTTCTCCATTTTCATTTAGTTTGCCTATGCCATACTTTCCAACATGTTTTTCTGCTCCTCTGTTATCATCACCAATTTTGGCGTTAAAGTCACCCATAACAATGATGATATCATGTTTGGGTGCTAAATTTAAAACGTCAACTAGAGTGTTGTAGAAGAAGGTTAAAGAAGGTATATACAGGTGCAATTAGACCAGTAATAGAATATGGATCAACAGCATGGACTTCAGCAGCCAATTCCTATCTACAAGCCCTGGACAAGGTACAAAATCAAGCACTTCGTCACATCACAGGTGCCATGAAGACCTCTACCATATATGAAATGGAAAAAATTACAGGCATCACCCCCCTTACCATACAGGTTGGACACTAAGACCATGATTCATGCAGAAAAGTACAAGTGCATGCTAGCGTATCCAATGAAGGCAAGATTCGGTGACCTAGCCAGTAGAAGGTTGAAGAGGAGCAGTTTTATTCACTGATCCAAGAAACTAAACAGAGAAATAATAACTACAAGACATAACAAAAGAAATAACACCAACACTTTCTCCAGAAGAAATAACACCAACACTTTCTCCAGTTCCATGGGAGCAATAACAAAATTTCAATATCATACCACCATAAAAACAACTACACTATGATAGAACTGAATACTCTCCAAAAGAAAACAATAGTATACAACATGATTGAAGGTAGTACCACTGAAATGAATGTATACAAGTATATACTGATGGATTAGCAACCAGAGCGGTGAAGAATGGTGGTGCTGGAGTGTACATAAAATATCAAGGAAAAGAAAATGAATCCACATGTTCAGCCACTGGAATCTTCTGCTCCAACTACTTTGTAGAAGTACAGGCTCTAAATATTATACTAAAAACACAACACGCCAATGTCAACAGGTGGTGTTTCTTACTGATGCAATGTCTGTCCTACAAGCCTTTGACAGTGAAAAGCTCCCATACCTGAAGGAAGTTATAAAGAGAAGTGAGCATCCAAAGAATGGTAGGTCTACAGTAGATACCATCCCACTGTGGAATACCAGGAAATTAAGAGGCAGATATGCTGGAACAAAATGCAACACAGGTGCAAAAATACAAAGAAATCACCTACCAAGAAAAGATGACTCTCATCAAAGCTATCAGGAAAGTCAACCACACCAAAGACAACTATCACTATCTAGACAAAACTGAGCAGGTTATTATCTTCTGAGAACAGGACACAACACACAAAACAGCCACTTAAATAGATTAAGACTGGTTACATCACCTGTGTTCATGCGGGGAGGTAGAACAGACCACCGAACATATCCTGCAATACATTAAACTAATTAAGGGAAGAAAACTTTCCCCGCAGAAATGGATATCCACATAAAGTTGTATGGGAGCAGAGAGGAGCTTTCAACTATAGCAGCATTTAGTATGAAAACTGGACTTGCTGTGTAGACATGTCAAAATGCAAACAAGAAAACAGACTACGAACTGGTCACAACAGACTGAGAAGTCACATGTTCTGAAAGCTGAAAATTGGTGAGACAGATTTTTATAAGTGTGGACTGAGCCCAGAGACTGTAGAACACATTCTTCATGCATGTCAACTCTACCACGAAGAGAGAGAGAAAATATGACCTACCCTGGTACTGAAACAGCACTACTTCCAGACCTGAGAGATTCCATGGATGACCTGAAGTGAATCATACAATTCAATGAAGCTATTGATGCTGTAACCTGATATGTGACTGATGAAGAACATATGTGACATTGGAAAAAGAACTGTTGATAATTGGAGAGAAGTAATACAGATTTATAGAAAAGTAGTAATCTTGAAAATTTAGCATGTTTAGTAATTTGTACACAATTTTTAAATTAAATTTTTTTAAACCAACAATTTGGCCATAAACACTCCAACTTTCTGGCAACTCTATTTCTTTCATATCCAGGAGTACCTGGTCTTGCTTGGCACATCAATTCCTGAAGCATCATTCTGAATGTTGTTTTTCCAACCATGAGCAATACTTCAGCTAGTTTCATGATGGACATTTTGAAACATTGCTACCACCATTGTTTTGCCCATACATAATGCTGCCCCCAGGGCACTTTGTACTCTATGTGTTATTATACTTTAACGTCATATCGGAGACATCACCATTTGATACACTTCTATGATCTTGCATTCCAACTATCCGAGCCAGAGACTTTTGTGGTATTATGTAGCTGTATAGATTGAGAGGTAATTGAGGCATTGCTCGCATGGTTGCAATAAATTCTTATTCCATTTTTAGTCTCGACAGCGGTCCCTAAAAGTGTTAGCCAGGTATACCACACGATATACTGTTTCCAGGATGCACCAGGTGGAGGTATTTTTAGGATCTTATCTGCTAATCATGGGAGTCGCATGAGAGTCATATAAAACTTTTTGCAGCTCACTAATCAAGTTCACAACCATCAGCAATCATATAAAACTCTTTGTAGCTCACTAATCAAGTTCACAACCATCAACAATCATATAAAACTCTTTGCAGCTCACTAATCAAGTTCACAACCATTCAACAATACAAAATAAGATAGAGAAATGCTGTGCCAGAGTTATATGGACATAGTATTTATCATTGTTTCCAAACTCAAAATTTTACAATATTTTATTAATAAAAATAAAAATAATTCATTATTATTGGATTATAATTTTAATTTCTTCCTGTCAGGCTCTTCAGATGTGTTTGAAGTATCAACTTCACTGTCAGAAACAATATTTCTATGCAAATCTTGAGTCTCATCTTCATCACTGCTGTCCTTTTCTACATCCAACGTATGTGTTCTTGCCTTCAGGTTCTCAGTCGAGTTGTAGTCAAGGATCCATTGTTCTGTCAAGGGAAGTTTAGATGTCTTGACTACTGATATTACTGACTTGCAGGTTTTTCTGGTTTCTGCATGAAACAACATCAAATAATTATGTAGAAGAAATTCAAGTTACTTGGGAGAACCAAACAGGTATCTGGTTAAATATACAAAAACACTCATTTTAGAAATAACTTAAGAAATCTGAACATGCATTATAGTTGATAGACATGAATATCTATTTCCTTTTAATATTGCATTTGCCCCGGGTTACAGCAACCCCAATTTTTCCAGTCTGTTAGACTTAAAGTGAAACATGATTTTATCTCTACATAGTTCATACAATGAAGATATTAGGGCTGCGATCTGATAACTGACTTAAGGGCAGTGAAGAAATAAAGAAAGGTATTTTGAATTATAAATCAGCTATACATCACTCTGCTTTACTCGTTAGTGCTTAGCTGCCTAGAAACCGTATGACCATGTTCACCATCAGTACATCAGTGATTGTGCATTCCTTGACACTCTCAGAGTGTGAGTCACAGTACCACTTTCTTAAGGGCTGGTTGAATCATGGAATTTTTGCAGATTGGGAGTGATCCATTGTAGCAGACAGAAATTTAATCCAGATGGCTTGATTGGTGAGTAACAGCCTCTATACTATTGAGGTTTCATAAAGTTTAGCAGTGTACTTACATGACAATACTTCTTCTGTGCTCGTTCTCAAAATCCTGCAGATTAGCAGGATGTAGTCCAGAGAACAGAATGTGTTGTCATGGTTTACAGCATTTCTGCGATATCTGCACCTATCAGACTGACATATCCAATTTCAGTATGGCTCTGGGTCTCTTTAACCATATATGGAATGGGACAAAGAATCCCCACCCCATAACCTCATTAGTCGCCTCTTACGACATGCTTAGAAGGTAAACAGTGTTGCTATTCTTTGCTCCCCTCTCAGGTTCTGGCAACACTCATGCGACATGACAATAAACAAAGAATAAAAGATTATAATGAATTTGCAAAAGAATTACTGAAAACAAATTAGAAACTTAATCAATAACATAAGCTGCTAAGATAAAGGTTTTAGATAAGGTCTGCTTACAAAATGGTGAAATGTGCCGTCTACATATACCATCTGCTGTTTCTTCTTAAAGCATTGCATACTGCTGAGAGTTGGAAGTCTTCTGAGTATGAAACAAAGCTCTGGTGGACCCCAACCTTTCCCTCAGGAACAAGATTCCTGAGAATCTAAACAATACAACAAGAAGCATACCTGCATGCTTAAGAACTGCTCTACAATTTCTACAAATGGCATCTTTTGCTTGAGAATTACTAAGACCAAACAGCTTTGCTCTAAAAAACCGTTAAGGATAATATAACTCAAATCCCATTATAACAACTTGCTACAGACTGACAAAATATTTATGCAATAAAAGAAATTTGCTATATACAATACAAAGAATAAAGAATACATATACCTGGAGATTGTAAAAAGTGTTATTACATAGGGACATTTGTACTATAGAGGGATCCCATTGTATATATGTATTACAATACAGCTGTAGGGTGAGAAGAGATTCACACTGTTCCTGTGTAAATCCTTGGGTAGATTTTTCTTGGAATGTCCAAACCTGTCTTTCAGTACACTACAAAACACAACACAGTGAATACGACTACCTATTATGTTAGTTGCTATGTCATTATTGTGCTGGAAAGTCTAGATTTTCTACCACAGTGGGTCTGAAAGTAACTGTCCCACCCTCATAAAGGTATTCAAGTAGGTTTGTATCTATGCACTATAACCTACTGGTTCTGCAGAATTTCTTTATGGCTCCAGGCATGTAACCAAATGTTCAAGGCAAAAGTCTTGTCACATGAGTCACTGTGACTATGGCTTAGCCATAGGAAAACAGTGTCGTTAGTTTCCCCCTCCACAATGCTGAACAATACATCTCTGGCTCCCTCCCTTCCAACCACAGAGGGTACATGCACAAACACAAATGAAAAATAAACAAAACACCCCAAAAAAATAATGAAAACAGAAGAAAACAATCTGAAGGATAATTTAAACGATCTACTATTTGCAGATGACCAATCACTAGTGGCAGCATCAGAAGAAGAACTACAAAGACAGATAGATTACATCAAACATGCCATACCTTTAACATGAAGATAAATATAGAAAAGACAGAAGTAATGAAGATAGGAAGAACAGAAAGAAACACCAATATACATATTTAAAACAACAGACTTAACCAAGTGACAGAATTCACATACCTAAGAAGTAATATAACAACAGACGGCAAGAGCAGCAAAGAAATGCACAATAGATGTAGTATAGCATATCAAGCCCTAGGGCAAATGACACCAATCTTCAGAAACAAAAACGTAGATTTAAACACAAAAATAACACTATTCAAAACGATTATTATGTCAACACTGTGCTACCAAAGCCAAACATGGACAATGACAGCACAAGACAAACATAAACTTGTGACAGCTGAAATGACATGTTTACGCAGAACCCTAGGAATATCGCTAAGAGACGGTGAGGAATGAGGACATTCGACAAAAAACCGGCACAACGCCAATCTTAGAATACATCAAGAGACAACAGATCAAATGGATTGCACACATCAGCAGACTACCATCAGACAGCATACCACAGTAAGCTATGCTACATAGATTTCAGCGAAAGCAGACCTAGAGGTCGACCACGAAAACTATGAACCACTGAAATAAAAGAGGCGTAAAAAATTTGATGAAATTAATATCAGTGTCTGACTTCTGCAGGAGAACGAGGAAGAAAGAAGGTCTCATTGATCATGATATAGGATTAATGCCCATCCCAGATACAAAATGGCACATAAGAACCATTTATTGATTATAATGTTTATCATTTAGGAAGCACAGCACTAGAGGAAATTAAAATATTATTGATGTTTAATTACAAAGCAATGAAAATTAAACAATTAAATAATAAAAATGTAAAATGACAAATTGAATTAGCTATACTGTTTAAAGGATACAAATTTATAACATCATATGGGCTGCGCAGATCCATTGGCTGAAACAACAAACACTGATATGTTATATCTTAGATACATAAGTTTATTATATACATTGTAACTGTATTGTTACTGGCTAGTAAAACTGACAACACCATACTCGAAGCAGAACCACAGTTACGCAGTCTCATTCAGCAAGTGGTAATGTGTGTGCATGCTGTTTTTAAAAAAAAATAGATGATACTCATTTCCTTTCATCCTATATTTTTTTTATGTCTGCATTGTAGTATTAATAACAGCAATTTCATGTTTTTCTGTATGTCAAATGAAAGGAAAATAAGTGAGCTAGTCATTTAAAAATCTAACCACAGAGCTAAGACACAGATAATATTTCTCAATATGATGATGAAATTACCCCTTTAGCTGTGAGCAGGCAGATCTCAACAGCCCATAGCCTTTCTGACAAAAGGACAGGTTTTTCTTAGTTATGTAACTAAAGTGATACCCTGACCCATATCAGGTTGTCTCAAAAGTATGGTTATATAACAGGGTTTATGGATGCATGTTTCCTGAAGGGAGACACTCCAGCGTGCCAGCATCCAAGGATTACTATGTCCTGTCAGGAGCACAGCACACACTTCTGGGTCAGATATCATTCTTATGTCAGATTTGAAGACCCATCCGTAGTGATGGAACATCTAGCATTACCCATCAGGCAAGAGTCTGCCACAAATGGACAAAAGTGCAATGTTTGCTGTCCTGTATATCTTTGTCATCCATGGGGATTATTTGATAACACACAAATGTAAGTACCGGGTGACTGAGACAAGCTGTAACAATGATTCAAGACAAAAACTATCATAATGCTGATATAGTAATTCAACTAACTTTACTTTTACCTTAGTATAACAGGGATAAAACATAATGAGTATAATAAGTATAATGAGCAAATGATGCAAGCAAAACATGAGATAAGTAAAACTAATGATAGATAAAACATACACTAGGAAGACTAGTTAATAGTACAGTAAGGTGGAGTCTACAGGCCAAGAGAAACAGAGAAAGACAAATATGGAAAAGAGAGCTGGATACAGGTATTATGATGATTGGAAGGACAAAGAAAGAATAGAACAAGCACCAAATTCTTCTTCCTCTACATTAATTCTCAAACTGCTGCTTGTTAGCAGGATGTAGTCCAAATAAAATAATGTGGTGTGTCATGGTTTACATCTAGACTGTGATATGTGTCTTTCGTACCTGACATAACCAACTTAAGTATGACAAACTGATTTAGTGGCAGACCGGCCATGCAGTGGGAGACCCAGAGTCACGACTCCTGCCAAAGACCGCTTCATACGGCTGCATCACCTCAGGAATCAATTTGCATCTGCATCCTCCACAGTCCAGCAGCTCATCGAAAATCAGATCAAATGGTCAGAAACCAACTGCACAATTCTGTTCTTTGGGCTAGAATACCCTACAGTCCTGTTCTTATGGACCGGCATGGCCAGAACCGACTGCAGTGGGCGAAGCAACATCGTCAATGAACCGTGGGAATGACTGGAGATGAGTTTGGTTTATTGATGAATCATTTTTGTGCTCCAGCACAAAGATAGACGAAGAAGAGTTTACAGCAGAGTACATGAGCATTGTTTAGGCTTCTCCACTTGGTGGTGAAGATGTACTGATGTGCAGAGGGGGGGGATCAACTTTATGGGAAGAAGTGACCTTGTGCCTATTGAAGGACTCTTGAATGCTGAATGTAATTGTTCATCCTCACATTCTTCCAATTTTATCTGCACAAAGGTTGATTTTTGCACAGGATAACGCTCGACTTCATGTGGCACAACTCACCACCCAGTTCCTTGCTGACAACAATGTCATCAGACATGAACCCCCATAGAACACTTATGGGATGAACTCGACAGACGACTACCAGTGAGATATGGCTCTAACCAATCTCCAACAGTTGTCTATTGCAATGCAGGAAGAATGGGCAGCCATTCCAAAACAACAGATCCAACAGCGAATCGGATCCATGTCACAGATGTCATTCTCTGATAGAGGCCATACACATTACTTAAATTGGAGGCTACAGTCACAAAGAATAAAAATCCAAACCAAATTTAATAAACATCATTTCATTGTTAAAGTCTGAAATGTTCTTCGTGCCAAGGTTGAAATATTATTTCGTATAAATTTTGGTACACATTTTAAATTTATTTGCTGTTATTACATACATATTTTGACAGTCTAGACCAAGTTGTTATAATAGGATTCCACTGTATTATTATTTTCTGAAAATAAATTATTAAAAGCTTACCTGCATTGTACCACTGCTGAGTATTATGTTCTGTAAAAGACATATATGTCATAACTAATTTGTAGAAAAACAACAGAAATAACAATGGCACACATTTCTTTGTAAAGCTTTATAACAGTGGTTCTCAAATTTGTAGCATTACTAAAATTGTGTAAGCATACAAATATGTACTGAGCCTCAGTGTTTAATTTATTAAGTGATTAGATTTCCTAATGGGCTGCAAATCATGCAAGGTATTTTACTTTTTATGGCATGTTATGTAATGAATATTGTTCACATGGTCCAGAGAGAAAACACAAAAAGAGGTGGGGAAAGACAAATAGCAAACACACAGGTCTAAGACTTGTTGGAAAACTGGTTATCATCAGTGCAGCTCCTGCAAAGATTTAGAATTATTCCCATTTTTACATAACCATTTTTCAGCTTTCTCCTAACTTCTTAAGCTAAAAATGAAAGCTGCCTCACTCACAAGATTAATAGACACAATGGCGATGAAATAATCCCTTTAGATTTTGACAGCCCATAGCACTTCTGATTTCTTTTTCTTGTTTACAGTTTAACATATCTACACAGCAAATCCAGTTTTTTAATAAATGCTGCTGTATTTGAAAGCAGAGCTCCCATACAGTGTTCTGTGGATATGCCTTTCTGACAAAAACACAGGTTCTTAGTTGTTTAACTGAGTTGACACCTGCATAGATCAACACAGAAAAAAACAAGTAATGTCTGTAGGCAGAGAACTCAATACAATCAACATAATGATAAATTGTCAATTACTGAAAAAAGTGCAGGAATTTAAATATAAGGAGCATATTTACAGATGACAGAAGAATGGACAGAGCGATTGAAACAAGACTTCAAAAGGCCAACAAGGTAAATTATGAACGTACACCAATCTTAAAATACACATCTATCCTGATGGAAACCAAAAGGCAAATCATAAATTCAATCTTCATACCAACATTGTGTTATAAATGTCTGATGTGGACATCAACTAAAGAACAAGGATGAAAGCTTAATACATGTTAAATGAGATGTCTAAGAAAAGCAGCAAACAAAACAAGAGATCAGGTGAGAAATGAAAAAAAATCACAAGAATCATTGGAACAATGTGATCAAATACATTGAAAAACATATTGAAAAACAGAGACTGAAATAGTTTGTCCACTAATGAACCCATACTGGACCAATAGCAAGAGTATACATGAGAATAGAAACAGCAAAAGGCAGAGGAAGGCCAAGAAGAAGGTGGATTGTAGGAGTTACCAAAGTTCTGAGACATCACAATATAACTGCATATCAAACAACCAAACATGCCATAGACCGAAAACCAATTGTCATCCAATTCTGCAATGTCTAATAGCAAAACAGAGAAAAGATAATACATGGAGAGACATATGCACTGACTATAAATTTACTATTATAGAACAGTTTCAAAAATCTAGACACTGAAAAATATTTCACATAGGCAACACAATACTATCACAGCCATGGTAGAGTGGTTATTGAGCATGTCTCATGAACAAAACCTGCAAAATTACTCATGGTTCAAAAGCCAACCAGCCACATTGTGCTAGTGATACAATTGGATGTATTAGTGGTACCTAAACATGTCCTATACATGATAGACTTCAATTATCTAATTATTCTTAACACGATACTCATCTAATTACTAATACATATTAATTTTTCACAACACACTCATTTTATACACTTTTAAGTACTATTTGCTCTGATTACTGCGACCTAAAATTAAGGTCAGCTAATGTAATCAAACAGGGTTTTCTCAGGGTTAGGGCTACAGATAGTGACATTAAATATCCATGTGAATATATCCGTGTCGCTTCAACTCTATATTTAGAATATGTACGCTTGCAATCTCAAGATGTGGGGAGATCTTCAGTAATCAGAGCAAATAGTATCAACTTTTGCAGTGACAAGAACAATATATCACACTGACATTTAATTAGTTTAAACTATTGTCGTAATAATACACAACTTTCAACGCTGACATTTGACCTTATAAAACTATTGTTGTAATAAGATATTTACCTTTCCTCCTCCTGTTCTCACTAATGACATTGCATTGGATATGATGTTTCTTTTCACAGTGTTATCCAGTAGAGCTGGACTGTATACAATTTCAAAGTGAATACCTCTTTTAGCAGCCTAAAATAGAGAGATATCTTTCTACAGACAACAGAAATAACAATAATGATTCTTGCAGTCTCCTCCAGTGCACAGAATATTAACAACCATATGAGGGTTACTTTTAATTTGTTATTGTTAGTAGTAGCTGTGTTATTTTTTAATAGTAATTCTGCAATACAATGTGATCTACAAAAGCAGATGACTTATCTCCACACAAACTTAAATTATTTTCTTTTTTTCTCGTGTCTTTGTTCTCTGCAGATTAGTAGGATGTAATCCGGAGAATGAAATGCATTGTCAGTTGACAGCTTGGCTGCAATAACATCTGACTTTAACATGGTTATTGGGTCAGTTTGATCTTTTATGTAGTAGGACAGCTAACCGTGCCCTCATCTTATTAGTTGCTTTTTATGACATAATGGTAGGTAACAATGTTACTATTCTTAGTTTCCCTTTCAAACCTCAACAACACATGGGCACTTTTTTTAAATTGCTGAAAATAAATATGAACGTGCCGAAGATGTATACATAAAATATAAAAGTGGTATGTACACATGCAAAATTCAATAAATTTAATTATATGTAGATGTGTCATATTCTTTCCAGAACATAGTCTTCCTTATGAATCTTCTGAAATCTCAGCGGTCTATGGCAAGTTGTTCCACTTCCACTGGCGACGCAAGCAAACGCGCGCACACACACACTATATTATATATATATATACATACACATATGTAAATATAAATAACAATTACCATTTTGATCATTGGTCTCTTCAAAGGGAAGCCAAGGCCTTCTGAGAAATTAAGACTGATAATGTCAACATCCAGAGTACTGCATGCCAACTGAAAAGTGCATAAAAAAACAGTTTGTTTATGTGAAAGGAACCTAAAAAAATCAATATACAATAAAAATGTTAATAATTTATCCCTCCCATATGTTAACTAATTTTATATACTTTCATATAAGTCAAAATATGCCATATTTTTTAAACCCATACAGATAAAAATGCCAATGTCATAAGATAAGTTGACACATAAAAATCAAATACAAAAACTTCTTAAAATATGTTATTTACTAATAAAATAGTCAGTAAGTTCTTTGTTTGTTCTAAAATTTTCACACATTGGCAGAATGTAGAATGGAAGGACACCTACAACATTGGATATATACTTGAAGATTTCTTGTGATCTATTTTCATAGCTCTACCAAACCAACCTTGTGCCATAGGAGAACATTGCACAATTAGTTTAATGACCCATGTAACAAAAATTATCATGCAAGTTGCAATGAAAAGATTAAGAAACAAAATCAAACAAGAAATTGGAGATGAGCAATGTGGATTCGTGGACGGCAGAGGCATAAACAATGCCATTGAGAACATTTATACAAAGAAAAACGGAAGTTAACAGAAATCTATATTTGTGCTTTATTGACTATACTAAGGCATTTGTAGACAGACAACAACTATCGAAAACACTATCAATATACGGAGTACCAGAACATTTAATCAACATATGCAAGGGCATTTATGCAAATAGCCAATGTGCAGTAAGAACAAATGCAGGTGTGTCCAATAAGTTCCAAATTCAATCAGGAGTTCGCCAGGGGTGTGTCCTATCCCCTCTACTTTTTATAACATATATCGACCACATCTGTAAACTAACAGGTACCAACGAAGAAGATAACATAAAAGACAAATTGAACGAACTACTCTTTGCAGACGACTAAGTACTAATAGCGATATCAGAAGAACAATTGCAAGACCATATGAACAAACTCCACATAACATGTCAAAAATTCAACATGAAGGTTAATATTGAAAAGACTGAAATAATGGCAATAGCAAAGAAAGAAAGAAATATCACTATCTCCATCGATGTTAAACACCTTAAACAAGTAAATGAGTTCACTTACTTAGGAAGCATTATATCGAGTGAAGGGAAAACCAGTAAAGAGATACAAAATAGATGCAACAAAACATACCAGATCCTAGGACAGATGACACGCATTTTCAAGAACAAAAATGTAAACATAGACACTAAAGTTGCATTATACAAGACTATTATTATTCCATCACTATGCTACCAGTGCCAAACCTGGACAATGACAGCACAAGACAAAAGAAAAATAGTGACAACAGAAATGGCATGTCTACGAAGAATACTCAGAGTGTCATTAAGAGATAGAATTAGAAACGATAACATCAGACAGATAACCAAAACAATACCAGTATTGGAACACATCAAAAGACAACAGATCAAGTGGTTTTCACATGCTTCCAGACTACCACAATATAGCATGCCACAAATGGTCATGACACATAGACATAAAGGTTATAAAGCCAGAGGCAGACCATGTAAAAGATGGATCACAGAAATCAAAGAAGCCACAGGAACAAGCTTACAAACAGTGCACAAGAAGGCCATCTCCAGAGAACTCTTCCACCCCTGACACTTCAAGGCAAACAAGGGACACAGCGTATAGATAGATAGATAGACTAAGGCATTTGATGAGGTGAAAGAAATACAATTTTGGAGAATTTAAACATTGATGGTAAAGATCTGAGAACAATAAGGAATATATATCGGCAACAAAGAGCAGCCATAAGAATTGATAACCAAACAGGAGCATTTCAACACATCAAACAAGGGGTTAGACAAGGTTTTGTGTTGACGTCTGATCTGTTTAATGTATACAGGGAAATGATCATGAGATCCATACAAGATATGCTAGGAATATCAGTTGGTTGAAGAGCATTTTATCAACAATATATGAAACACTAATGATAGAGTTTTGATAGACAAAAATGAAATACAGTTATAAGAAATGATGAATATCATTGCACAAGACAGTCAAAACAAAGGGTTTAGTCTGAATAGCAGAAAAATTGAATTACTAGTAATGTCAAAGAATAAATACCCCCCAGAATGCAACATCAAAGAAGATGGGATAAGTCTGAAGCAAGTCAACATATTGAAATATTTGGGTGCATTAATAACATCAGATGAAAGATGTATTAAAGAGGTCAAATGTAGAATTGCCCAAGCAAAGGCAACATTTTACAAGATAAAGACCATTCTATGTAATTATCTTTGTTAGTTGAGTTGAAAAAAAGAGAGTTCTTAGTAGTTATATAGAACCAATTCTGATGTATGGAATTGAATCTTGGACAGTCAGCAGAACAGTGAAACAATTATATTGAGGCAACAGAGATGTGGTATTATAAAAGAATCTTGAGAACACAATAAACAGATAAAAAACAATCATTTATATTTTGAAAGAAGTTAATTCAAAAAGAGAACTGCTTGCCAGCATCAGAAAGAGACAGTCCACATTTTTTGGACACATCATGCGAATAGGAAAGTTGGATCTCATTGTAACAACAGGCAAGTTGAAGAGCAAGAGTGGTAGAGGAAGACCAACAGAGAAGATGCTTGACAACCTAGCATTGTGGCATGGGAGAACATTGGTATCAGAAGTGATTGACAGCACATGAAATAGAAGACTGTGGAAAGACATGATAACCAATACCATATGGCATGGACTATAAGAAGAACAGAATGCTCTGTGTCATAGTGTACAGCTTATCTGCACCTTTCGGTCTGAAACATCCAATTTCAGCATTGTTTGTGTTATTTTTACCCTCTATGGAATGGGACAGGCAACTCCACCCAAAACCTCCTAAGATGTCTGGCAGGTAACAGTGTCACAATTCTTTACTCCCCTTCATACCCCGGAACATGGGCGTGTTGTCTCTAAGTAAATTATTAAACATAAAAAGACTGCATATTCAATGTGAGGTTTCTGGGGTTCAAAAGATATAGGGGATTGACTTCATTGTACTCTAGTTTTACAATATGTATTTAAACAGAGCAGCACATTGCCTGCTAGGAATACCATTCATTGCATGCAACTCATAGCTTCAAGCAATATCCCTTGGAACCAACCAAGCCCCCTAGATCCCTTAAGATGTTTACACATTCTCGAGTGTATATGCCACAGACAAGGCCTTAAGAGTCTTCTACTTGGATATATCCTTGGATATCTTCTCAGCCTCATTCAATATGATTCTTATATCTATCAAGTCCTTCATTGTCTTTAGTCTCAGTGTTTTCCTAGTCTTCAATGTTTCCCTTTGGTCACCAAGGTCACATCATGCTCTGCAGCAGTGAGGTACAGAGAGTGTCTGTGACCGAAAAGGTACCTGGTTCAAATTCCACCATAGGCAATTATGAATCCAGATCATTCACAAAGAAATGGCAAACTATTAATCATAGATACTGCAAATAAAATCACTACAGCCAAAAAAATGATAGGCTAATGGCTAAATCCTAAATAGGATATGCTACAAATTATTTTTTTCATGTCATTGATCCTCCAGCTATATATTTTACTGGTTTTATGAGAGCTTGCAAAATCTATCCCCTTTCTTTAATCTGAATGTCCATGAAATTTTCATCTGTTCATCATATCTCTTCACTGCTTATCTTGTCCTGCCACCTAATGTTTAGAATCTTTCTTAAGCAGTTACTATAATTACCTGGAAAGTTTTTTCACTGGTTGCTTGTACAGCTATAATATCATATGCTTGAACATCTGCGACTCCCTAAACATAATGGAGAAACTTATTTTCAAAATATGATGATCAATGCAACATTTGTTCTGTTCATTTCTAATAATGTATTGACAATTCTGACTCTTATCAGCTAGGCAGAGACTGCAAGGTTGGATAAGATATAGAATGAGGCAATGCATATCCTTACTTGATTGTGCAGCTATAGAACATAGAATCACCTGTTTTGCCCAAAATGAAAGTAAACAAATCAGCACTGTTTACCTTACATGTATGTCGTAAGAGGTGACAAAGGTTATGATCAGTAAAAATTCTAGAAATGGCGATATTGAAAATAAATAATGAAAAATTATCTAGGACAGATTGGGGAGTTGACATAAAAACCATAAAACAAGTCTATGTATGTCATATTCGTCCAACTCTGAAATATAGATTCAGCACATATGCAACATCAGCAAATACCAATCTTCAGAAGCTGGATTATATTCAGAATGCTGGTCTCCGAATTATAACAGAAGGACTAAGGAGTACACCTATGACGTCAATGGAAGCAACAGCAGGATTATAAAATCTAACAGGCAGCAGGGATGAGAAAATCACAATAATGATTGAAAAATTTAGACATCTGAAACATCACCCTATGCATGAGAAAACAAATGAACTAACAAAAAATTAACTGAAAAGACCAAGCTTCAATCACCTATTAAAAAAAAACTAATGAAAGCGAATGAAGCAACAATCCGGATGAATGGGAACTGCTAGAGGCATATTACAACATCGCAAACAACTCACCCATATATACTACAAAACTTAAAAACACTTGATTGCCTAGACACCTAATACCCCAGCTCACAGTGGATCCATGTCTTCACAGATGGATCATCAAAGGAAGAAATAAAGAAAGGAGGTGCTGGGATAGTAATACTCATACCAAACACCCCAAAACTAGAACTCTCAATTGCTGCTGGCAAATTATCAACAAACTACAGAGCAGAGCTACAAGCAATCTTAGAAGCATCAAAGACTCTAGAGACTCAAGGGAGCTAATATAATCTTCTTGTGTGACTGCATGTCAGTACTCCAGACCATCCAAAATGAACCTAAAGATCTAACAAAAACAACTGTTGAACTTATAAATCAACCATCTGCTAACAATAAAGTTGTGCAGCAGTGGATCCCTGCACACTGTGGAATTGCAGGAAATGAAGCAGCTGACAGACTGGCAAAAGCAGGTGAAAAAAAGGAACAATTTCAACACAGAATATCACTGACTGAAGCAAAAAACTCTCATCAAAAGAAAATACAAATATACATAGAGTCAGAGAACAGGCAGCACTTTTCCACAGGAACCCCTTCTAAAGCTTATCAGATTACAGCAAACCACAATTTTTAGGCTCTGCACAGGACACTGCAGACTACAAGCAGATCTTCATAAAATGAAGGCTGTTCAAACTGACAAATGTCCATGTCAAAAGGGGTGCCAGACTTCAGAACAGATTCTGCACACATGCTCACTCTTCAATGACATGAGAACTAAAATATGACCCCAAGAGAAAGATCTGAAGGTAAAGCTGCGGGGCAACGGTGAGGACCTCCTGCTGATGAACGAATTCATGGTCATGGAGGTGGCCATCCAGCCTGTATAGACTTATGAGCATAAGAAACTGATCGCAGAAGATCATTATCATTGCATGCAGGACACATTCATAGGTGCCCAAATCTCCACTTGAGTACATCTGTCACTACACGACGAATGAGTTCCAGTTCTAATGGTTGACTTTCTTAAAATTACAAGCATAAAAGGGATACTCATTTCACATTTTCATCTGAGGAAATGTAGTGCCTCAGTATTCATAACTTTGTCTTACCATTTAATGTCCATAGTTTTATGTAGACATCTTTGATAAAAGGTGTTAAGTCTCATAGATTAAGCAGACAGTCCATATTTCAAAGCCATAATATAGTGTGCTCAACACATGTTTGATAGATCTGTATCTTTGTTTTCATTTTTAGTTTTCCAGGCGCAGTCGAACAGTTTAACAAAATTTGTAGCCGCATATTTCCTATGAGTATCTCATCATCTAAAGAAAGGGTCAATGTACGGCATGCAAAATGAAAATCATACTTTTTTGGTCTTTATTTTGTAATATTTTAAAATGTATGAAAGACACACATTTAAATTTTTTTTAATCTGAAATGGTGAATTAGTGGTATTGTGTGGCTCAGACAAAAAATAGAGAAAAATAAATAAAATATAACCTTTATAAATGAATGCCTGTATTTGTGTCAAATGGCATGATTCAATGGATTGTTAGATCATTAAAAAAAGGTAAAGGTAGGTCCCATGGCATCTGCTGTCGGGCATGAAGATAACTCTTCATGTACTAAGCCACAGCAACTATTAGCGATTGCATAGAAGGTTAATTCATTAGAGATAGGGCTAAATTAGTTATTTTATTGCTTCATGATCACTGCAAGATGAAAAAGGTCCATATCATACAACACATAAACTATTATTTTCAACCTCACCAGGCGGTGTGTGTTTGATGCATCCTCCAATACAGCAGTAAATCTTGATAGTTGCTTAAATGAATGATATTTCTTCTGAAAATTTGAATGTCAAAACAAAAAATAATTATGAATAACAAACAACTAAATCAAATTGCTGGAAACAGTACTACATAATGTTTGTAACAGACTATATCCGACTTTTCTTATTAAAAAATGATAGAATAAAAAATAAAGAAAATGGATAGATCATTGAAACAGTGAATTTTATTGCACGTGTGTTGCCAGGGCCGAAATGGGGAGAAAAAATAACAACACAAGCTTGACAAACTGCCTCACATTTTCTAGTACTACTTTGAAGCAAAAACAGCCCAGTCAGACTGTCCAAACTATTTCCAACTAATTTGGACAAAAGCAAAATGAATAACTCAGACAATATAACATTTATTTTCATAGTTAAATAGATGACAAGAAAAAACAAATCGGTATTATCATAACTTATTGTATTGTATTATATTGACCCGCTCCATGACATTTGCACGAATATAAACCCACTTCTGGTTGTACTCTGCTGAACTCTGTGGTAGCAGAATTGCGACCATCGTAAGAAATTATGTAACAACAAGCTTTTTTCTTTCCGGGAAAAGTGAGAAAACTGCTAGTAATTATCTAGCCTCGTTTTCAGCCTTTCCAGTCTAGGTGAAAGACTGATATAATGGAACACCAAGACAATTTCAAAGATTGAGTTAAACCTGATATGATAAAGTTGAAGTGGATGCCATTTTTAATTAAATACTTATGGATTGTTTTTATAATCATGTGGAATTATTAGGAATTACATTAATTTTCAAAGATATTATGGAACACATTAGTTTCATTATGAAATGACACCACAACATTAGGTATGGACATCGTGCATTGCATTTACATCACGTTTGTGAAGTGAGTCCTGATATATTCTTAGATCTATTCAAGATTGGATCGAAGGTTAGTAGCATCCTTAATTAGAAATAAGATAGGTATAGGAATTTATTGAAAGAATAAATAGTCAGATAAGAACACATGAGTCAGTCATTTAACAAATATTTTTCTAGGCAATTTACATCATTAAGTAATTTTTTTTAAAACTATCTGGCTTGAAGGGGGCAAGTTAAGTAATTTGTATTGAGCATAGTAAAGGTTAACATACATTTTTCTAGCTTATGCAATATACTTTGGAAGTCTGAGAGTATTAACTTTGTGAGTTAATATTTCAGTCACTGAGTGCCACCACTATTGTTTCCATTTTTATGCTTGATATTGTAGTGGATTAAGTAGACAATTTCTCAAACACCTTCATGCCATTCTTGTAGGCCACAAAACCCCATCAGTACATATTTGTTTCACGGTTGACTAAGCCATCTGTGCATATGATTGTGTTTTGTGGTTTTGAATGCAACTTATTAATTATTATTCATTCACTGAGACTAATTGGCTACTTTCAGCTGTGTTACTTCTTATTTTGTCATGTATTCAAAATTATCTCACAGTTGCACCATCAATTACTTAGTCCTCGAATTATACTTACTTCTCTTTAAATATATTGTCAATGTGAATTCATTATTTAGGCTAATGATAGCTTAATGATAAGTCTACATTGTAGCTTATAAAAAAATTGACACACAGCTTACCTGCAATTCTTTAATACTTTCATCATTTAAGAGTATTTCAGTAGGAAAAGGAACAACAAGCTGAATGGAAAGAACAATGTAGATAGTATACTTTAGTTCAAGGTAATCATAATTAAAACTTATAAACTAACAAACTTTTAATCTTCTGTGTTTGCTCTTATGCTTCTGCAGGTTAGCAGGATATACTCTGGAGAACAGAATGCATTGTGTTATGGGTGGTTTACAGGTGACTGTAATATCTGCCCCTTTTAGAACGACACGTCTGACTTCATCATGGCAATTTGACCGATGGAATGGAATAGTCAACCCTATTCCAAAGGTTCCTTAGTCATCACTTATGACAAGATTAAAGCCTCTAAAATATATAAGAGATGCCAAAAGCATAAACCAGATAGAGAAGTATAGTATAATGAAAACTTACTCAAATGAATGCAAGATGTTTGAGTTTGTTAAAGACGTTGGAGGCGAGAGCGAATCAAGTCTTGATTTCTGAGTTGGTATCCTCGTCTGCTGTTATCTTGTTTCCCAAATATCTCCCAAATTGAACTCCAGACAATAGTAGAATTCATCCAGAAGACTTGTCTGACTGACAGTGCAGACATCAAGGAGTGAACATAAGAAAGAAAGGTAACAGCACTGCCATGCTATGCTCTTCCTTTCAGCAACTAACAAATGCAAATAGTTTTTTCAATACTATTTCTCTTTAAGCTAAGAAAATTTGACTTCCACAGAAAAATACTTGTTTTTGTTTGTTTTTTTGCAAATGGAGCCTGAGAGCTAAAAATATTATGGGAGCAAAATCTGAATTGTCTAGCTTGAATCCGGTCTCCGGTTAGTGAATACTTACTTTACATGCTTATTATTTATTGGACATACATACTATAACAGATAATTAAAGACATGATGTAAAAATAAAGTAAGGAATAGGAATGAGTAAAACAGCTTGGGATGGAGTGGTTGGCAACTCAGAGCTGTGAAGACCTGACAATCATGTGTGGTCTTCTTCATCAGTGTTCAGGATTTTGTTATAGTCTAACTGAATATTCAGGCCAGTTGCCTGGACAGGCCAGTTACCAGAACAAAGCTCACAGTCTTCTCTAGGTCAGAGCAGCTGCCCAAAAATTTTGCAAAATTCTGTAAAAACATTTTAAGAGGCATACATGTCACAGGCAAGTTGTCAACTTTAATGAAGCACATTCTGCTCTCTGAAATACATTATGCAAATTGACAGGAGTTTGAGTACAAACATAGAATATTATACATATTACACATGACATACCATACACACACACCCAATCCCACACAAGTACAAACACATATATTATATAAAGATTCTTTAAATCTATAATAATACAGTGGAATTACTCTATAGTGCATCCTGTTATAACAGCTTTCCCTAGTTAACAAATTTTTTCAAAATCCCCAATTATATTTATTCTTATTGTTTTGAACTGAATAGGCCTATAGCGAATTATGGTTATTACATAAATACTTCGTCAGCTCTGATCAAGTTATTGATAACGGGATTTGACTGTATAAGGATTACAAAAATTGTTAAAGGATATTCTCAAATTAAAGTAAGTATTGGCAAAGCGTATTCATGAAATTTACCTTTTCATTCTTTTTCCCTTTGCCACCTTGCAAACTTGAAGCAACATAATTAATAGCAAACTGTTCAAATCCCACTGAAACAAATTAAATTTTATATTGGGGGATAGGGTGTATTTCATATTAGTTTGAGGGCACTAGTTTGAGTAACAAAGAAGAGGAAAATATTATTGTGAATTGAAATAAGTCTCATGGCCCATCATTAAATGGTGATGATTTTTCACACAGCAAAATCTTGTTCATTCTCAAGAACCTAGTTAAATAAGTCATATTCATCATCATCAGGTGCCATGCCGGCTGGCGTAGGCGGCCATGGCTCTCCACATCTCTCTGTCCACAGTATTTAATCAAGATCGTTGTTGTTTCCCTACCGTGCCAGGTTTTCAAACTGTCTAATATTTTCTTACGTTGTCGCCCTCTGTTTTTGTTGCCTTCAATTTTGCCTGTTGTGACTATGTTCCCCAAACCTGCCTGTCTCATGAAGTGGCCAAAAAAAAGAAGATTGTCTTCTTCTTATATTATTGATTATAGGTACCTGAATTCTGAGTTGTACTTATTTGGTTACTGAATATAAACATTTATCATAGCATTCCAGGTTCACCCATAGGTGCTCATTTTTACCCAATAAATATTGAAGGATGCATATGCTGATTATGAAGCAATCCCTTTTTCTGTGTGCAGGTAGCTCGAGACAGTCCATAGCCTATCTGACAAAAGCACAGGTCCTCCTCAGTTTTGATTTAACAGGCGACATCCAAGCTCATACAGTTAATTGTCCCTGGTACGGCTGTGTACTGGGACCAGAAGCATAGCATATACATCACTGCCTATACATTTTCTCTATACAGTGAAAACATATTGCGTGCAATAGTAGATATCCCAGGAATATCAGTGGGAGGACATAACATAAATAATTTGAGATATGCGGATGACACTGTTCTGATTGCAAAAAGTGAGGAAGACCTTCAAAACTTAATTAAAGTAGTAGTCACAGAAAGCAAAGAGAAAGGCCTCTTCCTAAATATCAAGAAAACAGAAGTAATGGTTATTTCAAAGAAAGAAAATAACACACCTTGCAAGATCATAGTGAATGATATAGTATTAAAACAGGTCCACCAATTCAAATATCTAGGTACAATTATAACAGCAGATGGAAGAAGTTCAACAGAAATAAGATGCAGAATAGGACAGGCAAAAACAACATTCAGAAAAATGAAAAATATACTGTGTAATATGACCTTGGCATTAGAGGTGAGAAAGAGAGTTCTGCAGTGCCATATAACCCCTATACTAACATATGGGTGCGAGTCTTGGACAATAAACAAACTGGAAAGTGGGAAATTGGAGGCAACAGAGATGTGGTTCTACAGAAGAATGCTGAGAATACCATGGACTGCCAGAAAAACTAATGTAGAGGTGTTAAAAGAGTTAAATGCGAAACGGACCTTAATCAACAATATAAGAAAAAGGCAATCTTCTTTTTTTGGCCACTTCATGGGACAGGCAGGTTTAGAGAACATAATCACAACAGGCAAGATTGAAGGCACCAGAGACAGAGGGCGACAACATGAGAAAATATTAGACAGTTTGACAACCTGGCATGGCAAAGAAACAACAACGACTTTGATACATAATACTGTGGACAGAGAGCTGTGGAGAGCCATGACCGCCTTCGCCACCCGGCATGGCACCTGATGATGATGAAGTTGGAAAAGAAACAGATTATGCATAAGTTCGTCTGTGTCTAGATTTGAGCTTAGTGATTGTCGGGATGTGATGTCACGGCAGCCATTAATTTCATTGGTGTTACATGGAAATCCATGTGTGAATCAAAAGCAACTTTTACCAGTAAGATTAAATAGATAGGCTTCTTACTAAGACCATAAATGTATTATAGTATATACTATATTATTAAATTATAATAATAGTAAATAGGGTGAAAGTACATAATAGTTCTCCACTGTGCTATAAATAGCACGCTGTTTACATTTTTAACTAGCTGACGTCATAGATCTCCCTAAAACATCAATTATCCGTAGGGTTGAGAAACTGTAACAATGTGAATAAAACCACACACTTACCTTAGTCAGCATTCTCTGCGGGATACACTTTTTAATTACAGAAACGAACTCCATGAATATTCCCGCTATTCTATATACTAATAATTTACCCTAATTATAAATACTATACACTTATTCTACTGGCGACCTAATCTACTCCTTAACACTAACTCTAATGCAAGCG
Source organism: Meghimatium bilineatum (assembly GCA_034231615.1). Lineage (NCBI taxonomy): Eukaryota > Metazoa > Mollusca > Gastropoda > Stylommatophora > Philomycidae > Meghimatium > Meghimatium bilineatum. The sequence continues at coordinate 101,237,535 of CM067299.1, forward strand.
TTTTCAATTAATAATATATCATTTGACTTCACACGCTTTCTTCTCCATATATGAATTTATAACGAAAGTAAGATCACATTTAACAAATAGTCAAGCAAAATGAATTAAACAGGTTACTAAAACACTTACCTTGCCTATTAATAAAAATATATAAAAAAGTATATATAAAAAAACATACAATAAAACTAAACAGGACAATTCTCCACGTATCGGCTCAAATTGAACCTTTTTCAAGAGACAAACAACAGAAAACAACACAATAAAAACAAAATAGATGACTAGATTTCATCAAGCCCCATCTCCATAACGCAGGGATGGCAACGCCTAACATTTAACAACACGGCGCCATAATAAATTGTTCTTTCCGTCTGCTAATGTATACCACTGTGCATGTCCCTTAAGTTGTATCTTCCCGCTATTTTACATAATAATAATTTACCTAAATTCTAACAAGAGGTTAGAATCAACACTAGAAACTGATCCTAATCCTTAACCCCAGGCCGAATACTAACTCTAATGTAATCATTTTAAATAAATATTAATTTTACATACTACTTATATTCCGAACTAAATCATACAACAATACTAGCACTCTGCAAAGCAATCACAACACAAAGGTTAGAAAACACCTCGAAATTAGAGCAAAGGTCACAGTGGAGAACTATACTGTACTTCAGCCGTAAATAGTAATACAATTATTGAGTTGAACAATGGTGATATTTTTTATTTCAATAAATTGGCAAAACAATTGATGAATTTTGATTGGCATTGTCATGATTGTGAGAGGTGATTGATCAAAAAGACAAAATAATCAAAATATTGATGAATAACAAATAGATATAATAATTATATATAATTAAATTAAAATATTATATAAATAAATAGATAATAATAAACGAATGAATGAATAAATTGAACCAAAGATATGATGATCTAAAATAGGGCTAGGACCAAGCTATGGAATAAGTATGATGGAATTTTATGGATAATATGATTCATATTATATGAAATTGAAATATTGAAGTTATTCTAGTTACTTAGTTCTAGTACACTTACCTTACCAGTTGCCAAAAAACTTCTTTTTTTTATAAGTCATAATAAATTAAATGATAATACGTAACAATATTATATTGAATATACATTATACTACACTAGAAAAAAAGCAATTCATAACTTCATTGTGCGGTTGTGGCAATTCAAAATTAAAACTTACGTTCCAGTCCTAACTCTAATACATCTGACAACCTTACACCAGCCTGTAGGGGTATGTTCATATCAGTGTACACTGGGGGTGCCATGTTGAATTCTCTTGTCATGAAAACTCGAAAGTCGAAGACGAAAATGATTTCGTATTAGGCCTTTTTGGTGGTTCAGCCAAAAAGCCTCCCTGTACTCCTTAACAGGAAAACACGCAGTTATGAAAGTTTTTAGTGTTTATTTTTGTATAGTATTTGGTCGTTTATAGCTATGCAGAAGTAGGCAGAGATACACCATTATGAGATGGACATAATAACAGCCTAACAGAGTACACCACCAAGACAGGAGATAGGGGATGTTGGAGGTCTGTTGCAGCCAATCTTTGTTGAGGAGACAACAGTTATTGATAATGATGATAATGATAATGATGAAAACTTACATGTGTATAAACAAATTTGCGGTTTTGAAGAAGAATTGTGAAAATTCCATGGACAGCTAAGAAAACTAATGTTTTAGAAAACTGTAGAATGTAGAAGTTGTACAACACTAATATAGACATTATCAGAAATCATGCTGGAATATAACGACAAATTATCGCAAAAAATAGAAACAGGTAATCATGACTTTTAGGTAGATGTGTTACCAAAATAAAACATAAAACAACCTAACAACGAGGTACAGTGATAGACGACGTTTCGACTAAAAAGCCTTCATCGGGACAAACGAAAGACAACAGTACAACGAATCTTACATGGAGACAAACGTGGTTGTGATAGGGAGGAAATAAAAGGAGAAATGGCGAATATATAGCGGAGGAAGCAAAAATGGAGCAGCATAGCAGGGAGGAAGAGTGTGTGAGGAGGGGAAAGTGCACAGAAGTAGGAAAGGAGTGAAAATAGATACGGTGTTATAAGACCTTTCTACGGAAATAATTAGACCCTCAATCGTTATGATTTTGATTATTGCCGTGATTTTGGTTGGTCACTATTTATATATTTGGAGCCGAGTGCCAAAAAATAGCAAAAAAGGAGACTCTGAGTATCTAAACAGTGACCAACGAACATCCCGACAGTAATAAAAAACATAACGAATGAGATATCTAATTAATTCTGTACAGAAGTCTTCGCGGTTAGGAGCTGTTCATAAATTACATCAATACCCCCCCCCCCCTTTTTACACTTGTCAAGAAATTAGGAACCGTCCTGCTTAATTAGCTTCCGGTCATTTCCACAGTTTGTTGAGCCTATGAACGTCAGTATGTCGTTCCTGCTCGTTGTTTTTTTTACAGTATATGTGTATGTAGGCCCAGTGGCGTAGCGTGGGTCAATGGCGCCCGGGGCGGAATCATAATTTTCCGCCCTTTTGACATTAACAAAATATGGCAGTGATTGTGAAAGCCTGGACGAAAATAAAATTGCCGCCCTCCCGATGATGCCGTCCGGGGCGGTCCGCACCTCCGCCCCCTCTCGCTACGCCACTGTGTAGGCCTAATCTTGATAAAGGTCTCTTGGTCGAAACGTCGATTTTTGTATGTGATTATGTGTGTTTCTAGTAATTAGCAAAATTACATTATCCTATTTCAAGATGTACCTGTTGAATTTCAGTTTAGCGCAGTGGGTACACAGCCCTATCCTTAATTAAAATTGTTTAGCAACCACCCCCCCCCCCTTTTCGCCTAAAAAGTGGACAGAAATGTTTGTCTGAACTGCATGATTTATTTTTTTCATATTCTTACAAGATGTTTCAAAATGTACGTTTAACCAAAAATGGTAGCATATGTCTATCATATTCAGGGTGTAGCCATGAACCGTGACCGACGGCAGATATAGAAGACCTAACTGCTAATGGTAAAAGTGCCTTCATTAATGCCTTCAGCCAGATGCACAAGTCGATAGATTGGGAAAAGTCCAAAATGAGGTAATGAGAGCGGTACTGGGGTTACTAAGGATACACCTATCTCTGCTATGAGATTTCTGCTTGATCTCCCCAGCGTTAGAGTGCGACATCAGATAGCACAAGTTAGGTCGTACCTTAGAGTGACAGAACACAACCATCACCCATTACACCAAAGTCCAGATGAGTCAAAGGGAAAACTAATCAAGCGTGGAAGATTATGGAAGGCAGAGGCGGAAGACACACTGCAAAGGGCATATGAAATTGAACAAATAGGAAAGGGCAGTGAATAGGTAAAGGTAGACACTGAGAAGAAATCACAAACTAAAGTAATAATACAACCAGATAAAGTGTGTCGAAAATGGACGGGGTGTCAGGGCCCAGGTTACAGTGCACGAACTCGCCCAGATACACTCGAAACCACAAGACATATTTATATACACAGATGGCTCCGTTAACAGAAACACAAATAAAAGTGGTTGGGGTTTTGTTGCTTACAAAAACGGCGTGACGTTGGTTGAGAAATATTCACCATATTCCGCTGTCACATCGAGCATGAGAATGGAGATAGAGGGAGTTACAGCAGAAATTAATTGGTTGATAACTGATACATCAACACACTCGATAATACATACTTTCAAATCATGCTGCGCAAGATAGAAAAGTACATGCTGAGAAAAGAATGGCGGGACTTATTGAACAACTCAATTGTCCCGAGCATTACATGAATTTACTACTGGTCATGCTGGGTCAGAGTAAACGAGAGAGCCGACTTATTGGCAAGTAATGCGGCGATAGACGGCACAATACCGAGAAGAGATAGAGCAGAAAATCAAGGCAGTCATAAATTCATTTTAAGATGAAGATGATATAAATGAGGCTGAGAACGTACACATACAGAGCATGTCAGAAATGGTAGTATCTAGAGGTGAGGGAAGGAAAAGTAAATATTTGAGGAAGTCCCGAAGATCACGCAATCAACACTTGATCTAGACTCTGAGTATACACTGGGATGACGGAGGGCGGAGCACTTATGGGAATGTCCCACATGCCGTGAAGTCAGTTTTTAATCAAGAATGCCATCATTCGGTACGTTTCCCATTGGTTACTATTTATATACTTGGAGTAGTCTTGGCTATTTTTGGCATGGGATTCCAAGTATATGAATATTGGACAACGGAAAACGGGAATAATCAAGGAAAGTAACGAATTATTTCTCATTAATTCTGTTAGAATGCATGTAGTACTCTGTCGATAGCCACGCCTAGCATTTTTGGATGTAGTGATTGTCTAGGTAATATGAATCGTTTAGTAGTTTGCCATTGTTTTCTGAACAATACAGATGCACAATTGCATGTAGTGGAATTATAACCCAGCATCTTCGAACCAAAACAAATTATCTATGCATAGAATTCAAATAATTATATTTGATCGCAAAATGAACAGATGATTTTAAAAAAAGACAAATGATTTTTTAAAAAAATATAAAAGAAAAATTGTTGGGAGCGAACAAGAACTTCAGGTCCCGTTAGACATAGTCGTACATCAATGGGGAGGGTGAAGGCTACCGACCTATACCAAGTGTGTCCACATGTGGTGGATAGGGGATATCTCCAGGTATCCCGATATAAGTAAGAATTTCGCTGGACGAATCAGCAGTCGTGGAACAAACCGGTGTTGATTCCTACCAGCACGAGTTTGGTATCTGGTGGCGCTGATATCCCAAATGAAATAGCATATGTATCGAGTGACGATCAGCATCAAGCGAGTATGAGCCACTATAGTCTCAAGTTGCAGATATGGGAAGACTGACACCACGCCAAAAGAACATGTCGAGGAGGAAGGGGTCTGGAGTAGGAATTAGAAGGTTGGGCAGAGTTAGGAGGAAATAACGGATAGTGGAATGACAGAGATGATTATAATCCGCTGAATGGGAGGTGCCTCAGAGTACAATAACTAGATTCCAGAGGAAGGATAATAAATCATTGGAAAAAACTATTCAAGGAGAGGGGTACTCTGACATCAAATTCCGGGCGAATGAAATCCTGATCCTTATCCCTGGTAGGTTCGGTGAATCAGACTGGGATAGCAGACTTTATTCATCATCATTAAATGTCGTCTCCACAAGATTGGTTGGCTGCAAAAGACCTCCAACATCCCTAGTCGTGGTGGTGTACTCTGCTAGAATATAACATGTCCACCGCATGATTTACTAGTTAGTAAAGGCCTTTTGGTCGAAACTTCGATTATGTCCTTTGTATTATTATTTATAATAACCACTGGAAAGATCAAGGTGAGAAGAGACAGGGGATGACAAATAGAGATATTTCTGTATAGACTAGTATTATGGCACGGGAGAAGGTCACCAACCGAGATTATTGACAATACAAGAGACAGAGTCGTGGAGAAACATGATCGCCTACGCCATTCATCATGGCCCTTGGCTGATTGATTGATATTTGTGTGATTATAGCCTGTGCATTGTTGTGTTTATTATTTCACGTGAGCATCCGACAGTGATAGTGCGTTAGTCGTCGTTCAGTAAGACTGCATTACCTATATCCCACGATATTACCCTGCCACTTGTATCTCTGCCTACCTCTTGCTCGCCTCCCCTAGTCTTTACCCTCAAGTAGGGTCTTCAAAAAGTCGATATGTCTTTGAATATGTCCAAAATAATTTATTTGCTTAATCTTTATTTCCTTTAGTAATTTTTTTTCCTTACGAAGTGCTGTTAGAACATCTTTGTGTTATTCTCTTTCAATGACCATATTCTTCTATATATCCACGTCGCAAAGGCATCAATTATGTCTTCTAACTATTTGTTTATTGTCCGTGTTTCTAATTCATACATTAGTGTAGAATAGATGTAACATTTTATAATTCTAATATTTAACTTGTTTGTAAGTTGTTTAGATGTTAATATTTTCCTCATTTCATTGAAAGTACTTTTAGCTATTCCTATTCTCCTTTTAACTTCTGTTTCACATCATTTGTGATTTAGCCCAAGATATTGATTCTTGATTGTTGTTGTTGTTCGTCCATCACAAGTGATGATGACCATTTGTTACATCCACTTTTGAAAATTCAATTTTAGTTATGTCCTTGATTATGAGTTCATAGATGGCTAATGAGCCCTATTCGAGCTGTAAATGTCCTTGGACAGTTTGGACATGGAATAACGACTGTAGACGGAACTTGGTCTATCCGTGACTTTCTAGCTGCTCTCCGCTGTTGAGCTGCTGCATTTCTCTTCTTTTCACAAGATGATGCGCTCTTTTTTATTTTAGAACGCCATGTAGATCTATTTTGTGCAAGTTCTCCCATGTATCGTGGTCTATTTCAAAGGCTTTCAGTGAGTTCTTTAACGAGTCCTTGTAGCGCTTCTATTCTTGATTAGAAACTGGCTTCATATCACGCGGGGCATTCCCATAAGTGTTCCGCTCCAGCAGCCATGCCAGTGTATGTAGATTCAGAGTCCCGGTCAGATGTTGATTGTGCGATATTCGGAACTTTCAAAAAAAAAATTACTTTTCCTACCCTCACCTCTAGATACTCACACATCTAACATTTCATCTTGAAACTAATTTATTACTGCCTTGATTGTCTGCTTTATCTCTTCTCAGCAATGTGTCATACATCGTCGCATTGCTTGCCAATAAGTCGGATCACTCGTTTCCTCTGACCCCATCATGACCATGGCTGTATATTCATGTAATTCTCTGGGCAATTGAGTTGTTCAATAAGTCCCACCATTCTTTTCTTAGCATGAACTTTTCTATCTTGTGCAGCCTGCTTTGATAGTATGTAAGTATTACCGCGTGTGTTGATGTATCAGTTATCAACCAATTAATAGCCACTGTAACTACCTATATCTCCATCCTCATGCTCGATGTGAAAGTGGAATATGCTGAAGATATCTCAACCAACTTCTCGCCGTTTCTGTAGGCAACAAAACGCCAACCATTTTATTTGCCCGCTTTTCACGGGCACAGAGTGGGCGGAACAACACAGAAACCTGTCGCAAGGGCCAGAGTTGTGCCCTGATGTCGACGTCTGTTTTTGGCAGCATTAGACTCAGAACACCCGAGATATTGATAATGTTTTACTTGTTGTAGTTTCTCTCCATGCATTCTTATGTTTAGCACCTTCTGTTACTTTGCACATTATCGTGGGTTTTTTATGGATGTTTATATCCAGTTCATATTCTTTCCTTCATTTATCGACTTGATCTATTAGTCTTTGCAGTTCCTGTTCACTTTCTGCTAAAAGGACATATCTGATCTGTATACCTCAGGTTGTGTATAATTTTCCCATTGATATTTCCTGGCATTCCTTCTATATGTTTAAAGATATTCGATGTGTAGATATAAAATAGGCTGGGTGATAAAATACATCCTTGTCTTACTCCTCTATTGTTTCTATGTAAGATGAGTAGCTGTTTACACACCTTATTGATGCAGTTTGTTTTCAATTTATATTTCTAATCAGACTGATGTATTTTCCATCTATGCCTATTTCTTGCAGACATTCAGTTAATTTTCCATGTTGGAGTCTGTGAAAGCCCTTGCTGTAGTATATGAAGCAAATATATATGCTTTTTGGACTTCTATATAAGTGTGTTTTAAAAACTATTTTTTCGTCTTCTTATTTCGTTCGCTAATAATGTCTATATCTGCAGTGCTGTTTCTTATATAAATTGGACAGTGTTTTCCATTTCATGTTTTGTACCATAATGTTTAAAACTCATAGATGTATCAGAAGGCCAGTATGTGCATCTTAATGTGTCATATTGTACACATTCTTGAAGGATATGCTCTGAAGTTTCGTTGGCTTGCCCACATGTACACTTTGCTTATGTGCCAATTAAAATGTGTATATACTTATGGCTGTTTAGTCTATTGTGTCTAGTTCTGAGTCGAAATATGTTGACCTGTTCCTGTCTGTTAAGTAGATGGTAGTCGTCCTGTGAAGTTAAGTTAGGCTTTCGTTGTGCCTTTATCATAGATTTATTTTGGTGATAACTGTGGGTACAGCAGGTTGTTGCATGGTAGAACCCACCTTGGCCAGCTCTCTTATTTCCTGCTATTCCACAGTGTGATGGAATCCATTGCAGTATAATTCCACAACGATGTTTCACTATGGATAAGAGCTCTTTTAACTGTGATAGTTTATTAGATTGTACTACCTCGAGTACTTATCTTGCATCTGTAAGTATTACAATAGGGTGTGAGTTAGCAGTTTCTTTTGGTCTGATGTTAAAAATTTCTATGTAGCTGCGTGAATAGCTTTGACTTCAAAGTCATAATTGTTGCAGTAATACCCCTTTGGTATACATGTGGTATCAGTGGTGCCATCTGGGTATTTCATGTGTGCACCATTTCCCCAATTTCTTATTGTATTTTGTGCTGATCCATCCGTATACATTCTGATCCATAGAACATTGGGTAAGCATCACCGAGGAAGCGGAGAGCTGCTACCCTTTTCTTTATATTATTTTGCTGTTCATCATCATACACACCTATTATTGTTGTTTGTATATAGTTAGTTATTTATTCCTATAGGGCCAAAGACGGCACTTGTAATAGTTCGTTCCCTTGTAATAGTTCTACGTAAAGTTTCTTTTGGTCTTCCTCGTTTTCTCTTGCCCTTTGGTGACCACATCAAAGCTTGATAGGGGAGTCTTTCAGTATCAATTCGTAGTGCGTGTCCGATGTAATTCCAGCGACGCTTTCTAATATAGGTGGACATATTCTTGTTTTGATTCTTGTCTGACAACTGTGTTTGATTTGAAGTGTGACCAACGTATGTTCAGTAGCCTTCTAAGACTCTGATCTAATTTTGATGATGCTTTCCAACTTTCGCATCCATATGTTAATGTTGGAATTATACAGGAGTTGAATATTTTGAGTTTTGTTATATTTCTTAGTGTATATTTGATAGTTTATTGAATGAGTTAGCAGCCAGTGTAATACGGTGTGATATTTCTGGTTTTTTTTTAATATACTGATAGGTATATCTGTTTTTTCCATGGGTGACTGAGATATCAGTGGTATTGTTACTTCTGGAAGATCCGATGTCACCCTAAGACGTTTGACCTGGGGTATAAAGCTACTTCTTTTAAGCCGTCCCTGTGACAGATTCTGGAATATTTTTAATGGCCTCAACTGGAAAACACAAAAGTGAAAATAACCGCAAATGCATCCAAATAAATCATCTAGACCTAACCGATACACACATATCTTTATCCGAGGATATGAATCTTTTCGCTAATAGAGAAAAAAGAATCAAGAGATGAGTCTTAACACTTGTGAAAACAGAAATATCAACAATAGAGACCAGCAGATCTGTGAAGGCCGACCTATAACAGGTCACAGACACACTACTCTTGCCCAGTGGAGACATGACCATTATAATAGCTTCAGTTCCACAGCAGCTATAATTTTAAAGAATTACACATAGTGAAAATTGAATATTCAAGACATCTCATCATTGGAGATGTCACTCCAACAGTCACTCCTACAATCACTCAACAGGGTTATGAATCGATCGACCAGAAAAGGAAGTAAAATATCTTGAAAGAATATTGAATGATAGAAAATAAAATCACACCTATAAATCATCAACGTGATTAATCAACTTATTACTCTAGACCAGTGTTTCCCAACCTTTTTTTAACCACCCCCACCTAAGTATTTCTAAAATTTAATGCTCCCCTATGTAACATATAGGTCTACATATTTTTGTATATGTAAAAAATGGTATTACTCCCACCCCTTTTTTCTTTGAATTCCCCCCCCCCCCCCCTGAACAGCCACTTAAACATTCACCGTCTAATCTCAAGGACAGTAAAGAATCAACTCGGAGTCAGTGACCTAGTCCCAGTCACACTCTACATCTCAGAAGCGGTGCACAATATAGCTCTTAGCCGAAGCCACAAAAAAGCACACTGCACACTTTTAAGAGAATTCAATTCTCTCAGCACAATATTAACTCAAACAACATAAATAGAAACATTTCCGCAATAAATGAGGATATCATCCAAGTTATCAAAAGAGACATACCACAAGGAGTGAAAAAGAAGAGACTACAAACCTTGCTGAATGCTGCCTTGGAACAGCTTCACAATCAACTAACAGAAGCGCGTAATATCCTAGAGAAAAATCATACAACTGAAAATTCTCAGAAACACAACAATAGAAACGTGTTCAATGAACAGAAGAAAGTCGAGATTCAAAGAAGTTGGCATGAAAAAACAAGTAGCCTCAACATAGGAACAGACACAAGCAAACTGTAGAAACTAACAAAAATACTAAATGAAGAGACAGAAAATGCATAGGGCCTACAGCAAAACTGTCAACATGGGAAAACTCCACATGGAAAAAATAGCAGCAAACATATTAGCAGACTAAAATAAGGAAGAAGAAAAAGGATCACCCCCACACAAGCGCTCCAAAAAAGTAAAGAAAGAAATTAATGCCAAGCTCAAAACTAAAAATCATGCATGAAGTCATCCTTCACCATGAGAGAATTAAGCGTCACCATCAACAAACCCCGAAGCAGAAAAGTCTCAGGTAAAGACGGCATCTCAAATAACATGATCAAGAATCTTGGGTTCATAGCCAGACGTAAATTCTTCTTTGTTTTCAACCAGTTATGGAGTAAAGAGAAAATTCCGGATAAATGGCGAGAAACAATCATCATCTCAGTCAAGAAGAAGCAGACGATAAAAAATCAAATCCAGCTACAGACAAATTAGTCTACTAAACTTCTTATTGAAGATAATGGAAAGAATGATAAACACCAGACTAATGCAGCATATAGAAAATGACCCACTTTCTTGATAACTCATAGTCAATATACAGTCAGTATATGGGGAAAATCCAGAGATAAAGCTAGTGCTGGTAGAAACTGGAAAAACAACCCGAAACTGGAAATTGGGGGTGGGATGGAGGAGGGGCTGGTGTAACAAGGCAAATGTCAAGATGTACTGAAATAGGTACAAGTGTTACGAACATATGTCAATAAAACAAACTAACAATGAGGCACAGTGACAGACGACGTTTCGATTAAAAATCTTCATCAGGAAAATAGACATCAAAAGAAATAAACATATACAGAACGTAGGAAAGCACATATGAGGATGGTAGGGAGAAGAGATTAAAGCGTGGTAAGAAACATGTAATAGGGAGGAGAAAGATAAAAACTGGAAGGGTCCAGAAAAAAAGACAGACATAGCATGACGATAAAAATTGGTAGATGAGATAATGATATAAGCGATAAGATGAGACAAACATTAGGGCCTAATAATAAAATAATAAAACAGGTTATTTATCTCAGTGTAGTCTAGTGTAATCCAAGTAAAATAGTCAGTGATATAATTTACTAAGGGACAACGTGTCCAAGATTACGTGATGGAGAAGAGAAGATCGAACGTGGACAAAGGATAAAGACAGAAGTCTGAACATAAAAAGACCACTGCTTCAGTCTGGAAAACGTAATAAAGAATGATGAGATGTATGGCAAGTCCGTAGATTAAAAAAAACGGCAATGGGTAAGATAGACAGGGTCTACAAAGGAGAGTAAAGCGACCCAGAGACATTCGGATATAGCCGAAAGACGCAGTTATCGCGATCCAACAAACTAACAATGACGTGACTAAGGTGCATAAAGGAACGCCCTCTCATTAGGTGAACAGACAGTCGTTTTTTGTTCATCTAGGGGTTTGTTACTTTTCAGAATGGGAAAGATGTGAGCATTTCTCCAGTATTTAGACAGTTTTCTATTTCTCCAAGTCAAATTTATTAGTTTAAGGACTATTTCTTTATCTAATGTGCCCATGTGTGTTAACATTTCATTGTAAATGTTATCTATTCCATGAGACTTTCTTGACTTCAGTTTCTTCAGCCCTTGCTAGAGTTTCTGCATAATGAAGTCATCGTTAACATGGATGATTTAGTAGTTTATACCCCTTCATGTTGCTTCAGAAGCTTCTTGCCAGTCTTAAAAAACTTCATCTCTTCACAATGTGAACGAAGTGGCGATAATAGTGCACAACACAATAACGATTATTCTTTACTCTAAGCTAATTTCATATCATACACTATTTTCGGAGATTGTGGTGGTTGGATTACCAGAACCGTGATCTCCACTATTTTTAATGGATAAAAGCTTTGATATATGCTATCAAATTCGACTAACGCCCGCAGTGTACCTAACTATAAGAAATAATTTTTACTTAACCAAAAAGTAATGCAGTTTCAAAGCTTCTTCATATTCTTCGATCGGCCTCACTCTTGAAGAGCAAATGTAGTGCGGAGAACGGAATGCGCGGTGTCACGGATTACATCGTAGTTGGGCCAACTTAGTTGTCATATCTGCGCCTTTCGGCAGAACACACCAATTTATCAGCATGATTTCTTGGTCACTTTGATTCTGTATGTGATGGAACCACCAACCCCACTCTAAAACATCTGTATCGGCCGTTTATAACATGATTATCATAAAACATTGTCTTTATTTTTTGCTACCACTTCGTGTCCCGGAAACACATTGGCGTAATTTCAAAGCGTTCTTCAATCTATTGCTGTTGTCAGGGCGTACTGTGTAGGAGAAATAAGGGTGCCGCATGCTCTCAGCGGACCAAGGATTAGCGGATAATTAAGATCCCAAAAGTACCACTTCGTGGTGCACCCTGGAAACATACATATAGCTGATCGTGCTATGTTCTTGGCCAAACCTTTTGGGGATCGTGTCTGTAAATATGGAGGCAGCAGATGGAATGAGTATTGATTGCAAAAAAGACAGGTAATATTTCCGACACCTATGTGCCAACACATTCAAACGGAACTGTCGACACACATTGACGCAAGATAGTCCGGTTGGAGCATTGGATGGGCAGCAAATGAAAATGTCACGAAATTGATAGATGTCATAAAGTAAGCTGAGAGTCGTACACTAGTCTCCATAAGGATAACACATTGAGTACAATTAGAGGACATACCAGTGTCAGGGGGCATCGCTGCGTGCAAACAGAGCGGGGAAAACTTTACAAGGAGTTCGGAACTAAAGTTATGTTCAGTTTGAGAACAAGCTTCTAGTGTATTTCCAAATATGTGCAGAGACTCAGACTTGGACGAGGAGTTCATGATGTTGGCGAATGACACCTTGGCTAAGAGGGCGAAAGAACTCGGGCCCAACTCTACCGTCGAAGCTTTCTTATACTGGAATCATACTCGCGGAGATAAAATCTTCAGTACCAGATGGGCACATGCACAATACGTCTAATTATGCGAGACGAGTTCACTGCCGGCGGAATACCTCGTGCGACATAGATGTAGTCGACCCAAGTCTAAATCCTCCTCTTATTACCTCCTTCTCTCGGAGACCACCATCCATGGACATGTTTTGGTCTGAGAAATCCAAGGGCATAGTGGGTGGTAAACCGTCATGGCGTAGATTCGATACACATTCGCCGTCTGGCTGTCACAGGCTAGGGAAGCACACCACCCAAATTAAAGCCATGACGAAAATGGATGTGTTGGACCTTCCAAGATGGTACAAATAACGCAACTGTGTTATAAACTAGCAGCACAGCGTACTTCACGATCCCAAGTGGAAACCACACTAACTTTTGTGTTGGTTATCAGAGAGCGAATGCAGAAGAAGAAGAAGTGCTGACTAAATATTAGCTACATTTTTGTGCTTTTGCTTGCAAGTAGAAATTTCAGATTAAAAGTCTTTTGTAAAAATTCTTTTATTTCTTGAAGAAATCTCAAATAAAATATGTTACTTATGAAATTGCAATTGACAATCTACTGTCAAAACAGAAAACTATAAAATGAAAATGCATAGGCTATTAGTTATATATCTAAATTCATACAGTGTATTTCTTCTTCTGCGTTCGTTCTCAAACTCCTGCAGAAGAGCAGGATATAGTCCGGAGAACGGAATGCGTAGTGTCATGATTTGCAGCATTGCTGCGATATATGTGCCTTTCGGCATGCCAATTCCGACCAGCATGGATGGGACAGCCAACTCCATCCCATAACCTCCTTAGTTGCCCTTTACGACATGCATGGATGGTAAACCGTTGCTATTCTTTGCTCCCCTTTCGGGCCCCGGCACCACACGGGCGGCACAATGTACTTATAAAATATTAATTTAATTGCGATGCATTTTTGACGTCAACTTTTCATAAACTTCAAGTAAGCCTTTTTTGGACCCCCTTCCCCCCTAATTTGTTGTAATTTATGGATTGGTCCATACTCCCTTTCGTAATGTATCCATAACTGTCTCAATTTAACTCTGCCATGTCCCCGCCCATAGGGGTGAGGAAGAGATCCTTTCAGAGCTACATAACGCCGATTCAACGTAGCGCGCCTCACCATAACAGGTACATTTTACGTAGAGGGAATTGTGGAGATTTGTCTATTTCAGTCGTCACAGAACCTGATGATGTCTCTTATCACTGCAACATCCACAATCTGCCTGCTTCAAGTACTCCTCTAATTGTCTCGTACAGGATCTTAACTACTCCTACTATTGAATTAGTCATTGAGATTAATAAGCTTCTCGGACACAAGTACCGCCGAAGACGGATGTGTCGGGCCATTGGCGCAAATAAAACGGCGACACAACGCATTTCCATTCTCTGGACTACATTCTGCTGGAAATCTAGTAGGACATGTCCTGCTACAAGAGAATTCAGCAGGAGTTTGAGAATGTACGCTGAAGAAGAAGAAGAAGGACACAAGTAATTTCTGAGACTATGCACATTATTCACGTACACTTTTAATTTGTACCGAATGAATGTGTTGGGAAAAATCACACTTCGATTTCCCGGAAAACAATCTAGGAAGTCTGACTAGACAGGACGTAACACAAATATATTGCGGAACATCATCCAAAGAGTTCAAAAGATAAACATATCTATATCTTTTTATATGATATACTAATGTCGTAATAGTTGTTGTAACATGAACAATATTGTATGACATTTTGGTGTATATAGTTAAATAACAATGACATAATTATTTAAAATAATTTTCTGCATAACGGGTAATTCTCGTCGAGTTAACGTGACAGGTAGTGACGTCATACATTTTATATCTCTGTTTTAGAGCAAGATCAATAAGGGTGGAAACGGAACATTTATTTTTGACTGGGCAGTATTTTTCATTTGACCATTACATTTATGTAAATAATGTCCGAGTTATTAGAGACAGGATTTCAAGAAACAAATATGGAAACCTGTAGTTTACCAGATGATTCGGATAAGAAGGTAAGGAATAATGACTTAGAAGTGAGATAGATTTCAATTTGCAGAAGAATGAAAATGAGTAGTTTCAGTGAGTTTCACTCAGTAAATACTAAAAGAGTCTCTAGACTTACTAAGTTACTAGTGTGAATGTGATAAGTTTTTAGGACCCTGAAACTTATAATAGTGATTTGATGATAACGTATGAGTTATTGGAATGTAGTTTATTATAATTATAACAGACGTGTTATAGTAGAAACATATATTTTAGGCCTACGATAATATGATGTCGATGTTGTTAGTTTGTTCCAGTTTGTGTTTATTATTGATTCATTAGTTAATTGTGTAGGTTCATTAAAAACTTATATTACATCAGCAGATATAATAGTAATACTAGTCATAGTCCTCACAGCCTAGGCTAGTTAGTTATTTGACTGATCAGGAACAAGGAAATTGAAAATGAAATTGATCAAATAACAAAATGGGATATTCTTCTTCTTCTTTCGTTCACTTGAAACATGTCTATATCTGTAATTCTGTCTCCTTAATAAAACTCACTGTCTTTTGTAGTTCATACAGTGTCCCATAGAGCTTTGATTCCAGTGTTGTTTCCTCTGGCCAATATGTCTGCCTCAGCGTTTCATGCTCAGAACACTCTTGAAGTATATGTTTGGCACTCTGTGCTGCCTGTACACATGGCCGTGTTGCCAATCTTGAACTTTGTATACATGTGACTGCGGAGTCAGTTGTGTCCTGTTCTGAGACATAGAATTATAACTTGTTCTGATCTGTTCATAATGTGATAGTCATCTTGTGTTGGTGTTTGTGGCTTTCTTATTGACTTGATCATCTGTTTTTTCTGATGGTAGGTGATTGGTATATCTGGTTGGTCTTCGGCAGCACCTTCCTTAGCCAGTTGGTCTGCTTTTTCATTTCCTGGTATTCCGCAGTGAGAGGGTATCCACTGCATGGTTACCCTATACTGGTAAGACAATTCGCTAAGTAGTTTTTTTCAAGTCTGTTAGTTTTCCAGACTGGAGAGCTTGAAGCACTGACCTTGCATCTGTCAGGAATACCACAGGCAGTTTTTTTTAGCTGCCACACTAATTGCCTGGATTTCTGCATCATAATTATAAAATGGGATATGAAAACGGGAGGTATCCCAATATTGGCAATATATTATTAATATTATAATGACTAGCCTATAAATATGATAGGCCTAATAATGAATTATGAATATCATATTCAATTAGATATATTTTAGCAATATCATATCTAAGCACAAATTAACCTTTAGCAAGCCAGATTAATAAATATGAAACGTCTCCCTGCCACCGGATTCTTTTTTGAAAATTTGCGTTATTGATGGTGACTGTTTTGAAAATGTGATAATATTTTGGTTGTTAGAGATATTTAAATAATATTTGCACATATAAATAAAGAATTGAATTATGCATATATTGGTGTAATTTGTGTGTGTGTGTGATACCAGACGTATGAGAAAGTGGTAAAGACGTTTTTCACAAAAAACATATATTTTATAACAAATAAAGAGGAAAAAAATAAGTAAAAAAAACAACTTACCTTACATATCGAATTCCTTGGCAACACTGTAAACTAAATCACGCAAATCTGTTGTATTTATGTTCTTTCACTGCGAAATTATCAAAATATAGCTGGGGGAACTGTATAAAACTTGTAGATTTGCAGTAAAATCGTTCTTTGAGCTTAGGCCTAGAGTTATTTTTTCTGCCACTTCAAAATATTCGATATCAAATGTACAAGTCCCCAAACCAACACCGCATTCTGTATATTCACTGCTGTGAAACTGAATAATTCATGATTCAAGCCACGATTCAATGTTATTTTATTCGAAATACGATGAAATAAAGGTCTATAAAACCGATCCACCATCATTGCATCGTACCGGTGTGCAGATGTGGTCAGATTAATTGCTCTTAAACTTTTACGAATAGCTAGCCATTCTAAAAAACGATCATTTCGGAAGTGGGGGATGTACCGGCTTCGATTGCGCATGTCCCCAGCTATGTGCACGGACTGTGGTACGTGTAAATCTCACGATATTCTCGTTGGGTGGGACGGGCCGCCAACAGCGCGTGCCGACATTTTGTTTTTCGGCGGCCGGGGTTGATATAGGCTTGGTGAAGGTTAATAGTAATAATAGGGGCATACCATAATAAGTAATTAGTAATAATATAGACGTAGGCCTAGTTCATACTCACTGAAAAATCATCGATCATCACACTCACGTCCTAGGCTAATTGTTTTTATTTTTAATAATAATGACTTAGGTAAAAGTACAGATTAGTTCTTCACTGTGCTATAAATAGCACACTGTTGACAATTTTAACTATCCAACGTCATGGATCCCGTGTAACACCAATCAAAATAATGGCTGCCGTGATGTCACATCCGACAATCGCACAGTTCAACTCTAGACACAGACAAACTTATGCATAATCTATTTGTTTTCCAATTTACACATTTTTTACAATTTCCTATTATTTGTGGTGAGCGATCAGTATTTCTGCCCGCTACACACGGAGCGAGGTGTGTGCACACATTAAAAATATTATTTCGAATCCTAACCTTACTCTAAGTACTTAAAACAAAGGTCATGTAACACTTCGAAACTAGAACAAAGGTCACAGTGAAGAACTATACTGTACTTGCGCAAATGATTTATTTTTTAGTATTAGGTCTAAACCTTTGCTGCTAAATATTCCTTAAGTAGTCAAATTTATGATGATGCATGCTGTTATTTTAATTTTTTAAGAGATTATTATTATATTATAGTAGACCTTAATGTAAGACTCAAGATCATTGAATTTATTTTTCATTTTAATTTAGATCTAGGCTACTCATTGAATGACTATCACTTTCACTTTGAAATGATTAAAGTCTGGGAGTAGGCCTTTAAAATTAATCATAATGTCATTCATAATCCATATTTGCTAATGCAATTAACTTTCTTGAACAGCTAGGCATGTATTGAATTATTGTAAGAGCCTACATCACAATTTACAATTATGAAATTAACCTATTGACCTATTCTAATAAAAACATTGAATAATAATTCCATTTGTAATTTTTACATGTTCAACACTAGTATTTAGGCCCTATTAATTACTGTCAATATTTTAGATTTTAGGCATACATTTAATGCTATTACTACTATTGTTCAAAAACTTGGGAAAACCCAGTGAGATAAATTTAATTTCCCAATTGTGATGTGTTATGGACAATATCATTAATTATTAGTTATCTGTAGTATTACTATTACTAAGTATTATAGTATTACAAGAGTCCAACATGAAAAATTAATCAAATGTCTTCAAGAAATAGGCATAGATGGAAAAGACATCAGACTGATTAGAAATATATATTGGGAACAAACTGCTTCAATAAGGTGTGAAAAAAGTTACTCATCATATATAGATATAAGAAGAGGGGTAAGACAAGGATGCATTTTATCACTAAGCCTATTTATTATCTACACAGAGAATATCTTTAAAAATATAGAAGAAATGCCAGAACTCAAGATCAATGGGAAAATAATAAACAAATATGCAGATTACGCTGTTCTTTTAGCATACAGTAAACATGAACTATAAAGACTAATAAATCAAGTAATGAATATGGACTGGATATAAATATCCAAAAACCATGATAATCAGCAAAGACACAGAAGAACAAGAGCTAAACATAAACATACATGGAAACTACAACAAGTAATGCATTATCAATATCTTGGACACATAGTCACAAATGATGGCAGATGTGAAACAGAAGTTAAAAGGAGAATAGGAATGGCTAAAAGTATCTTCAATGACATGGGGAAAATATTAACATCTAAGTAAATTACAAAGTTAAAAATGAGAATTATAAAATGCTCCATCTATTCTATATTATTGTATGGCTAAGAAACATGGACACTAAATAAACAATTAGAAGACAAAATTGATGCCTTTGAGATGTGAGTATATAGGAGAATAGGGAGAACATCATGGAAAGAGAAGAAAACAAATAAATAGGTGCTAAAACACTTATATGAAGAAAGAACTACTAAGAGAAATAAAGATCAGGCAAATAAAATATTTTGGACACATTAAAAAAACATGACACCTTATTGAAGACCTTACTCGAGGGTAAAGCAACCTTCGTTGCCGAGACGGCACTTTATGATGATGATGAACATGTTTACACAGCAAGTTAAGTTTTATGGACCAATGTTGCTGTATTTGAAAGCTTTCAGCCTGTGTGATGCCTGGATCCAAAAAGGGGGCAAAGAATAGCAATACTGTTTACTAATACCAGACATAAAATAGTCACCAGTATTGACATTTAATTATTTTTATTTTTATACTTAATTTACCAGATTGAATCTACACATCTGATGCCATCTGTCATCAATAAAGAGTTGATGGAATCCGAAGATTTTGTCCGTGACAGAGACTTATGTACAAAATATTTTGAAAATTGGTGTGAGGGTCAGCAAGTTATGTTTGTTGAGCATTTACTTTCTCGTATGTGCCATTACCAGCATGGCCAGATCAACACCTTTCTCAAGCCAATGTTACAGAGGGATTTTATTTCAGCATTGCCAGGTATTTTTCAGTAATTGCACATTAAACATTAAAAAATATGCTGGATTGTTGTATTATATATTTGAGAATTACCCCCCTCTGAGTAGGAGTCTTCTCAAATCATTGCAGATCTCTGAAAGTTGTAGTCTTCTGGGTATGAAATGAAGCTCGAGAAATCTCCCCCATTGCACATAGGAAATAAGACCTAATGCTCATAATTCCTGGGGATAAAAATACTTATGTTTGAGATTCAGTATACAGTTTAGCAAAAAAGAATGGTTCTTCTTCTGCAATCAGTTGTTAACCTTTAGAGCCCTGAATTAAAATTACGCAAAATACTCCCTGGGCCTGAATTATTTTTTTGGAAAATTTGCGTTATTGATGGTGGGTGTTTTGAAAACATGATAACTTTTTTGATATAAAAGATATCAAAATAATTTTTGCACATCTAAATAAAGGAGTGAATATAATCATGTTGTTGTATGTGTGATATAACAGTTGTGAGCAAGTTGTAAAGTTGAAAATTCGGGGGGGAAATCGCAAAACGCATTTCCAAAATCGCAAATATAACGTCTTGACGACCCTAATACTTGAGCAATGCGTGAATACATTGATAAAATCCTCATAAATACCTATACTTATTGTATATATATTGTTTCATATCCAAACAAATATAATATGCCCCAAAAAACTAATAAAATGTGAAGAAATCGCATATAACGTCCGTCTGGTCAACACTAGGTCTAGGCTGACACGCAGCGTAATTATTGTCCATGCACACACGTGGCACCCCTGATACATATTATTTTTGTGTTTTTGAATTAATACATAAACATTCTTATCAAATAACAACATATTAAACACAAAAAACAACAATTAGAACATGTAGTCACGATCACTTAGCCATGCCATGCGGTAGTCAATTTGATAGTAAAATATGGCTACAAAATGGCCAACGTCGCTCTAGAAATTCGTTGACAAAACCAGCCGGCTTTCTCTCTTCTTGCAATCGTAATGAGTAAAGGAATTTGACCTTTAAACTGTGATGTATTCCTAGCTTCGTTTGGCGAGTTTTATACGTCACAGGATCATTACTTCGTGAAGTTCCGTACTCAGGAATCGGGCCATATTGTATGTAGCCGATTTGCGCCAATAGGCACAATGGGGTATACACTCATTGGCGCAAATCAGCGTCTATAGAGACCTAAAGGTTAAACACCTAGTCCAATATTTGTCTTATATTGAGGGGTTTGTTTTAGGTCATCTTGGATTTTCCCATAATAACAGGAGAAGCTCCTGTGGGCCAGATTGTTTTTCTGCAAACAGCAAAACTGGGACAATCCTGTAGTATGTGTTCTGATGTCTTGTGTTGCTGCTCCTCATATGTAGGCTGCATAGTCACTGATACTGATTCGGTGTAAGTGTCCTTATAAATGACAGCGTTCTGTGCTCATTTGAAATATTGTGATAATTGTTCAATTTTGTAATTTTGTCTTGCTCATGGCTATACGGGCAACTTGGGGCAAATAAAATGCTGAATGCATCTTACTCTACATCATGCGTTGTCAGCCTTTTCAGATGGTGAGCATAGCCCACATGTAATAAAGAGTGTGGCACTATGCCATATAATAGGAAATAAGTATATAATTTTTAATGAGATTATTGAGGTCGAATGTTACTCAAAATATCAGGATTTAATAATGGTTGGTTACTGATCCATTGGTTTGTAACTCCATGCCATTGTGTGTTATATGCATGTGTTTGTGAACTGTTGTTATGTTCAATATAGGTTGTTTCATTTATCCGGCCGCCTTGGAAGGAGAACCATTCTACTAATGTCATGCAGAGCTGGACATTACAAAAAAGGTGATGGTGAACAGTTTCATAAGAATAAGTGCACAGTCTGTACACTATATTCTGTTCAGGTAATTAATTTTAACTATGCACATGGCCATGTGTATGTTTGGCTGTTCTTGTCTTGCTCCCTTCTTTGCTAGTCTGCCTGTCTTGTCATTGCCAGGTGTGTTTGAGTTGCCACTAATCCGCTGCATATCAATTTTTATATGAAATGTGCAGCTTGTTGGCATGATGATCTGTAACATCTGTAACAAATAAATACATTGAGAATTGGTGGGGCTCACAAATAATCAAATCAATCAGAAATCCACCAACACAAGATGACTATCAAGTTGTGAACAGACAATAACAAGTTACAATTCTACATCTCAGAACCAAACAAAGCCGACTCCACAGTTTCATGTACACAAAATTCAAGATTGGCAATTGTATGAAATTTGTAACCCATTCTAATGCTTTAAGATAAGTGAGTGTATTTTTTATTTTATAAAGCCAAAGGCCTTGATCACATTGCCGAGAATATACTAGCATATTTGGATGCCAAGTCACTTTGTGCTGCTGAATTAGTATGCAAAGAATGGTACAGGGTCATTTCAGAAGGAAACCTTTGGAAAAAACTCATAGAACGCAGAGTACGTACAGATAGTCTATGGAAAGGTCTTTCAGAACGCCGGGCATGGTATGTATTTTTTTTTTCAACATATTTTTTTATTGTTTATCACAGAGTGTACACATTTTTGGTTTTAACTCTCAAGAAACTTATTTTTTGCATTAAAACTTGATTGCAAAAATTGGTGGATGGAAACAGTTATGAATTTGGTAAATATATGTGAGAACATTTTGGGTGATAATTAACTCTTTCAAGACCTGACTATTTTTAGGTTTGGACCAAATTAATCTCCCATTGTAGGAAAATTTCATTACACATCTTTTTCATTGTATTACTTGATAACCTAGTATTGATAAATAATGTATTTATAGTATATCATTGGAAGAGACGCAGTTATAGAATATGAATATATAATTATATTGATGATATTTGATTATTTCACAAGGTTAGACTGGTAAAACAAAATATTAAAATGTTAATTTATTAGCATACATTTTGTCCCTCCCCATAATATTTCCATAGTTAAGAGGTTATCAGTTTATCTAGAATGTTTTACATAAAAGTGTTGAATTATCTTTACTAAATTTTGCAAAACACTATTTGATGATTGTGTGTCCATAAATGTTGAAGTTATGTACATTTTTCTGAATGACATCAGAAGCAATACAAAATATGAACAAATTGACATCAGGTCACAACATTCACTTTTTCTATACTAACAAGCACTACACTGTGGCCAAAACAGAAGTGAAATTGAAGTATTCTACATTGTTTTGGGTTTAAAAAAAACAGTTTTAGCGATCCACAAAATATAATATTTATTTATGATAGATAGATATCAAAACTAATCAGTGATCTGCCCAGTAGGGTTTCTTTATTGTGCCTATATATCAGTGATTGGTCCAGAAATAGTTAACACTTGTGTGACTGTTAAGTCTTGACTCTTATCATTATCTCTCAATTCCTAAAGTATTTCTGTGTATATTCTCAAAGTTCTGCAGATTAGGAGGATGCAGTATGGAGAGTGGAATGCGTAGTATCATGATTTATAGTTTAGCTGTGATATCTGCGCCTTTCAACCAGATACATTTAACTTGCTTCTGGGTTTCTTTGATCCTCTATGGGATGGAGTGGCCAACTCACTCCAAAATCTCCTTAGTCATCTCTTATGACTTGCATGCAGGTCACAGTATATCTATTCTTTGCTGCCTATTTGTGCCCTTGCAACACACAAGCACTAAAGTACATGATACATTGACAAACATTTCCTATTCCTCAGATAAAATTAAAATTTGCAAGTTTAGTTAATTCCTGGTCTCTCCTTTCGCATTTATTACATAAATGTTTGCTGAGAACTTTGAGATTGACATTACTTTTTTGTTTCAAAACTGATCTTCATTCTATACAGATTTTGTTCATTGATTCTGCAAATTTACATAGTTCCTATTTTCTTCCTTCCTGACCATATTTATATATACAATAGAACATCTTTAATGACAATATGCTGAAGTTGACACATTATCATGTACGAACATGCACCACAATAAAATATCAGTGCAATATGTCTCATTCCATAACTTGACCACCTCCATATGTTGATCCGTTTGCTATAGTCCCTTGATTTGTTGTTATATAGAAGTTTTACTGTAATTAGCAAACTTGGGATTCAAAGTTTAATATTAGTTAAAGTAATCTAATAACCTGCAGTTTTCTGTTTAAAGTCATGCTTTTGATACAAGATATTTTCAATATCTCCAGGGATCAATACTTATTCAAACAGAGGCATGGAGAATCTTCTAAAGATCACAAATTTTACAGAGGGCTCTATCCACAGATTATTCATGATATTGATGTAAGTTCTAATTATGTCCTTAAAAAAAAAATTTGAAGTTTGTATGATATCCTATTCAGGATGCAGTCACCAAGCCACTATTTTTTAACTGTAGTGATTTTCCTTTCTTGTCAATATTTATATTCAGTAGTTTGTCATTGCTTTCTGAATGGTGAACATGCTCTGTACCTAGTACCAGAACTTGCTTCCATAAACCTCCCTTACACAACCATGCCTTTAAGAAAACCTTACATGAGTCCGGGTGTCTCTTTAAGTTACACACCTGAAAAGAACCTGTGCTTTTGTTTGAAAGACTGGGCTGTTAAGAACTAACCTGCTCACAGCTAAAAGGATTATTTCATCACAGAGACTGACAATACATAAGACAGCAATTATTTACCATTTCTAATGTTTGTATGTGTACAGCATCACCATGTGACAGAGATCAATGGATCAATCTGACTCAGCTAAAGCTCAAAGATGCCTCATCTGTTCGGAAGATGTTCAAAAGTGTAAATCATGGTCGCTTTTAAGACTGCATGAGATGGGTGTAAAGATCAGAACAGCCCATAAATTTAATAGGATGAGACAGTTATGATGATAACTTGATGATGAGCCAGTTATGGAACTTGCTGAACTAACCAAGATTGAACTCTGTCTATGTCTGGTACTTCTGTCACTAGTATTTCTCAATACTCCAAAGACTAATATAAATTAAGGATTAAAAAAAAAAGGTTTATACAATATTCTGCAGCTTGATGATACATAGTAAGGTTGTTTCCTTTTTCGCCTGGGCTCTGCACATCCCAGGATCTATCATTTTAAGGTAGGAGTAAAAGGACAGAATACTGAGTAGTATTCCTTGATTATAAACAGTGATGGAGGGGCCTGGATAAAAGGTAAATGGATGTTCCACGGCAGCAACCTGCCGTCAGGGATGAAGATAACGCTTCATGTACTAAGCCGCAACAACTATTAGGTGGGGTGGCCAGTTCCCTTCCTTGATGTCTTTATCTCCCATAACTCATGCGTCAGGTACTCATTTACAGCTGAGTCGACTGGAGGAGTAATTGTGCCAAGCGAGAAAATCACACCCCATATTTTATTTTTGCATGGATAACAAGTGGAATGAATCAAGTAAAGAATGCTTTAATGATTCTTCAAGCTGTCTGGAAATTACCACATCAAAAATGTGTATATTTTAAATTTCATACTTGTTTAGACTATCTCACTAGCCTACCATGTAGACCTGCACACTATATGATTGATTATACTTAATTGTGTCAATCTTTATGACAGAGGAGATAGTGAGACAATCAAAGACTCAACTTTGGAGTTCAACTTTGGAAAAATTTAACAAAAACTGCAGTAAAACTGTCTGGCATGTGGTAAATGTAAACAAATTTATTTAAATTCTGTTTTACAAGTAAGACCTTTATAAACATAAAGACAAAAACTTAAATTAGAATAGACAAAAACTACATTAAAAGATAGTATGTATGTAGGTTACCATAGGAGACATAGGTAGAAGTAGAGTAGAACAAATTTAAATATTATAAGCTACATGTTGAGATAGCTAAGGATAATGTAAATGTAGAAATAATTATGAGAAGCAAGATTCTCAAATTACAATTAAAAATCAAAGTTAACACTTCCCTGCTTTATAAAGTCTGATCACCTGCCACACAAACCATGAAGTAGAAAATTCAGTAAAAAAGGATAGTCAGACAGACTGAAACTACAGTGGTTCTAAAATTGGAGGTCACAAGAGAAGTTATAGAAAAAATGAATGGGATATATTAATGGCGTATGGTTGAAGAGTGCCCATGGTATGAACTATGCAGTTCTCATGTTGAAGCGTCTCCAGTGGTTGGATGTGTCGGATCTGCCGAAGATGGATTTGTCTGACTATTTGCACAAATAAAATGACGACACAGTGCATTTCCATTCTCTGGTGGTCAGGACCGTGGTCCTGCTACAAGAGAGATCCAGCTGCAGTTTGAGAATGAACGCTGAAGAAGCTTGAAGGATGTGCCAGACTGGATAGCTGGGATCGTTGAAATGAGAGGACAGGTGTCCTTTCCCCTAGACAAATATCATAGATGTGCCTGCAAAAATGATCCCCAGGTCTCAGACTAGTTTCCTCAATGTATGTAAGATAGCAATGATTGCATAGATGACATTTGTAGACAAATATGTGAAACTACCATGGATGGTAAAGGTGGCTTTAGGGAAGGATGCTATATAGGTTTGGACCACAAAATTGCACATTTTGCATGGTCTACCACAAGGTGCAGTGCCTCTGTGAGATAATAAGGGATAGTAATGAGCATGTTTTTTTCCTTTGGTTTTCAGAGAATAGAGAATAATTGGCGGACCGGGAGACATCAGTTACAGCGAATTCATTGCCTCAGTGAAACCAGTAAAGGGGTATACTGCCTTCAGTACGATGATAATAAAATTATCAGTGGTTTGAGAGACAACACTATCAAGGTACGTAAAACTTGCATATTTGTGTGTGTGTGTGTTATTACAAGCATTTGTCAAGACATAGCCTATTAGGAATAGGCATTTAACACAGTAAAATGCAAAAAATTAATTACTGTTGTCCTCTTTATAGTTTTATAATACTATATATTTTTGACCATCTTTCTCCCATTCATCTAAATGTGATGTTTATATATATATATATATATATATATATATATATATATATATATATATATATATATATATATATATATATATATATATATATATATATATATATATATATATATATATATATATATATATATGTTTATTAGTAAATGTTTAATACATTATCTTGTTTTCACATTATTTGCTTCTTTTTCACATTTATTTTCCAACTCTTGCTAGTTATCTGGATTTAGTTCAGGAAACATAATTTATTGTGTAAAGTTTACAGTTCGGCTTAGATAACAGCACCTTCTCACCTGACACATTTGTCTTTAGCATGGCTTTTGAGTCACTTTGAGCTATAGGATGGTATAACCAAAATAATGATATGCATGATAGGTCACAGCATTGTTATTGTTTGCTCCCATTTCAAGCCCCAGCAAACCCTGGGGGAAAGTTATTTTAATTTATCATGTGATGCGAGTCCTAACGCATTCCTCTGTAATATTGCTCTATCTTACTGCTATGGACAAGTTATCCTGTTTTTGTGTGTTTTATATCCTCTCATGGCTAAAATAATTTGACCCCGAAATTGCTAAGCGCCACTTTGTGCCAACCATCTCATTCAGCTGTATATATTTTCCTATTTTCCAGTGACAATAAAAAGCCAGTACTGTTGAAATTTAGTACACCTTGGATCGATTACTGAGAACAATGTAGTAACTAGGTTGAAGATGTATGATACACCAGCCAAAGAGATAGATAGTTTTAGATTTTGACACATTTAAGACCAGCAGTAAATATGATTCACTATAAGTGTGCCACTGAACATTTCTTTCATAATAACTAATATGTGTGTGTTTGTACAGATATGGAACAGAAACACACTAGAATGTATCCAGGTTCTGACAGGTCATACTGGGTCAGTTCTATGTCTCCAGTATGATGAAAATATTATCATCTCAGGTTCCAGTGATTCCACTGTACGGTAAGTCCCAACTCACTAACACTGTATTTTTTAAAAGGTAATTTCTCTTATTCACAACTGAGGTGTATCAGGGAATACATTGTTAAAAAATTGGTAGTATATCCTATACAGAATGTAGCCATCAAGCCAGCATTTCTAGCTTGTGGTGATTTTCTTTGCAGTATTTACACTAGTAGTTTGCCATTGTTTTATGAACATTGAATACAGTGTTAGGCTCGCATTTTTCATTGACAATCAGCACACTTAGGAATGATGTATTTAGCATCACACCTGTCATCTTTACTTTCCCAGAAGATCTGATATTCATTTCTTAAAACTTAGTTTTCTTAGCAGCCATTGGTGACTTTCAAAATCTCCAATTGAACTAGGAATTAAAAAAATTTGGGACCAATTGTAGGTACTGTATTTACTACCTTTACTGCAACAATGAACTCCATGTAGAAAATGTGTGAAAAGAAAGGCAGTAAGATGATTTTACAATGGAAACTAGAAGGAAATCATCCAGAAACATGAACAACGTATGCAAATGGTTGACATTGCAATGTTTCATAAAGAGTTTGTCTCAATGATTTGTACAGTATTATTTGTATGTTTTGGCCACAGGGAATTACAAGCAAAAGAGCTGTTGTATCCTTTTTTTTGCAATGGGAAATTTTCCCCAAAGCTTCATTTCGTACCCAGAAGACTCCAACTTTCAGCAGTGTGCAATGCTTTGAAAAGTCTCCTACTCAGAGAGGGTTATGCACAGTTTTAAAGAATAAATAAGGGGGCTACAAAGGTGGCACCCATAGTGATGTGAGGCATGGAAAGGCTGTGAGTTCTAATGCTAAGACAAATGAGACGAAATCCTCAAAAACATGCGTCATTGGATAAGTCGCTTGAAAAAAAAAATTCTAGTGAGCCAATGTTAGTGAAAGTTGTTCTACGCAATAACCCACTTCCTCTCTGTCATCTCCATCAGACCAGCCACGAATGACTAAATTAACTGATATATTTTATGGCTTTATATTAAATTTAAATATAAAAATATGTAGACTTCATGTATTAATCATTTTTATATTCTTGCCTCTGCAATAGTTGTCCTTTTTTGTTTTCAACTCCAACAAGATTAGCATAATGTAGTCCAGAGAATGTGGAATGCAATTTGTCATAGTTTCCAGCTTTGTTGCAATATCTGAACATTTCGGCATGGGGTATCCAAACCCACCCTCAAAACCTCCTTAGTTGCCTATTATGACCTGTGGTAGGTAACAGTGTCACTATTCTTTGTTCCCCTTTAGGGTCCCAGCAGCACATTCGTTGTCACCACTGCAGCTTAAACAGGATGTAGTCCAGAGAAAAGATTTCACTGTTTCCTGCTTTGCAGCTTGAATGTGATTTATATGTTCTTTGGCCTAACACATCAGATTTCAGCATGACTTTGTATCACTTTGACCCTCTATGAAATTGAAATAATTTTTATATATAACTGTTTGGTTTGTGGAACTAATCATCTGAATTTCTATTATTTCTTATGGGGAAATTTGATATACTAGGAAAATTTATTTTGATGTACAAGTGCTTTGGATTACAAGCACATTTCCAGAACATATTATGCTCAGGATCCAAGAGTTTAGTTTACTGTATATTATTGAATGACCATTTGTCATTTGTTAAACATTTAAACCTTTAATTGTATGAAACTGTATTAAATACAACAGGAGAGCATAGAAAATCCCCTTACTGAAACCTCATGTACTACTGGGTATTTGTAGAGTAAGCAGTCTATAATTTGTAATATTGGATTACATATATTTCTCATGATAAAATCTTTTTTTTTTTAAATCTTTTTTGTTGACTAAATGATGGAGTGGTTTGTGGGTCCACCCTATAAACACAACTTGATTGAACTTCGTAGTTTGAAAGTCAATCATTCACATTGTGCTATCTATCTGTCTGTTCATTCTGCAATAGAACTTTCCTGGCATGAATCGGACTCATTAGGCATCTATTAACTCACAAACCAAATAAGATAAAAATGTTTTGTTGTTTCTACTTGTTCGTCACATTTAGTGTTTTTCATGCCATCCTCATCATAGCTTGTGAAGGAGGAGCATCATCTGTGTCTATCTATCTATCCTGCAATATAACTTTCTGGCACTCATTGGGCATCTACGAACTCACAAACCAAATTAGACAATCACAAATGTTTTGTTGTTTTTCTTCTTGCTTATCACATTTATTGTTTTTCGTGCCATGCTCATCTTCGCTTGCGAAGGAGAATCATCATCTGTCTGTCTGTACGATGTGACCCTTGTTTGCCTTGCGGTGTCAGGGGTAAAAGAGTTCTCTGGAGAAAACCTTCCTGTGTGCTGTTTGTAAGCTTGTCCCTGTGGCTTACACATTGTACTGGTGATTGAAATTGGTGTATTAGTGGTGCCTAAAAATCTTACAATGATGATGATGAAGTAATCCCTTCAGCTGTGAGCAAGTAGCTCTTGACAGCCCAAAGCCTATCTGACAAAAGTACAAGATTCTCTTCAGTTGAGTAACTGAGGTGACACCTGAACTCATTTAAGGTTTGTTGTGTCATGGGATTTGTGGATGCATGTTTAGTCACCGAAGGGAGACATTTCAGTGCACCATTATCTCAAGATCATCACATCTTGTTTGAAACATAACATACATTTCTGGACCAACTTCAAAATTTTTCTGTCAGATCTGTTGACCCAGTGCAGTAATGATACAATTAGCATTCCCACTACCTAGGAGTCTACGACTAAAGGACAAAGATACAATGTGCACTGGCCTGCATTTCTTCATCAATCATGGGTAATAAATCAAAACGAGACATGCAGTGACTAACGATTTCCCCCCCCCCCCCCCCCAGGTAACAGGTTGTCAGCCTATCCCCAACTTTCCTTAACTGCCTCCTATGACATACCTGAAAAGAAGAAGGTATCCCTCTTCTTTGCACCCTGAACTAGTTGCAAACAGGCGAAAAACTGTTGTATAGCAATGTCCTATGCAGAATATCCTTCAATTATTATATTATTTAAAACCTTTCTTGTTTGAATTCTTTTATTGTAATAAACTATAGCACATATTTAATTACCGTTAATTTCCGAATATAAACCCATCCGATTGTAGGCCGACAACCTAACTATCCCTTCCCAAAAGTGGAGAAAGTCGAAAGTCCGACTATAGACCGACATCCCCAACTTAACAAAGCCGGCAATAATGAACTTCATCATCATAAGAAAGAACCGACATGCTAAATGGAAATTAACACAAACTTTTGCAACTCTAAGAAAATAGCATTCCTTTCATTTGCTTCACTCACGTAACTTGAATGAATCAAGGAATTAAACCCCGGTGGCTACTGTATTCTGGATCAATATATCCGAAAATAATGAATACCCGGTAGGCTGACTTCCCTATCCATGACTATAGATGGTTTATGAGGTGGCGAGACTTTGGGGAACGAAGTTTTTCCTGAATGAATTGTCTGTGTTGGGTGTCTGGGCCTTATGACGGGAACAGCGCTAGTGAATAGTAATTACTATGTAACTATTATGTCACCAGCTGGCTTCTGACAGTGACATTTAAGTGGGAAACGTTTAAGTGGGAAACGATGAAAGGCAAGACAGCAAGATCACGTTTGTTTTTATAAGATACAGAAGAGTTTGAACTTTGTAACTGGTTATGTTTACGGTGTGGGGAGAATACGGTAGTAAAATAAACATAACAGAGGATTCTGAAATTGATCTCAACTTCCACTAAATGTACAGTGGTTGGGGGAGGGAATCAATTACGGCGCAATTTTACTACAAAATGCCTATGATGTGTTGTGATTTGGGACTGTGGCCTCAGTGGGCTGGACTAATTAACAGAATATACGGCTGACTTAGCTAGCCAAGAATACTGCACAAGTAGTTTAGCTTCCAGTTAATACATTTTTATTGTCATTGTGATTTTATTCCTGTACGTGTAAACGGGAAAGATGAATGGCCAGACAAAAACATGCCAGATCACGTTTGTTTTTAAAAGATACAGAAGAGTTTGAACTTTGTCTGACCTGTATGTTTACCTTATACGGTAATATAAACTGAGGCACAGCTCAGACAGTTTCAATATTGATTTATTTCCTCCATTCCACTCCCTCCAACACTGCCTAAACAGCAAAGTTTTGGATGTCAAAAATGTGAGTGTTTGTGCAAGACCGTAGTATGTAGAGTAAGACCTCTGTACAGAATTAATTAAGACTTCATTCTTTATGTTTCTGATTATTGTCTTGGTCCCTATTTATATACTTGGAGTCGCATGTTAAAAATTGGCAAGGCCGACCAGCACATGCACGGAAATACTCAAAATCTGCCTTTGATGTGTTTTTACATTTTCTGTACACAGGTCTTATAGCCTAGTAGACGGTCAGTAACTGTTGTAACATTTGCTTTACCGCAACAAGAAAGTGTGTGACAGTGTTTTTAGATTACTGGTAGTTAGTGTTTCCCTACACAAACAAGACTAGGCCTAAGCTACCAATCAGCTTAGGCTATGGTATTTCATTTGTTTTTTCCACAGACCATTACCGTATTTTGGTCAATAAATAACATCAGATACTGGTATACTTTTCTGACCAATTTCGATGATCAAATGAAACCTTTATGATATAAATATATGTACTATAAACGGTAAATAAAACCGGCAATACCCATTGCTAAAAATAGCGTTTCCGGGAAATTATTCTAAAAAAATGGCGGCGTCTCTGAAATAACGATATAGACCTAGTAAGTGAGTTTTTATCAAGAAATATTGGAGATTTTGAAGGAAATATTGTATGATATATAGAAATTAATGTAATTAGAGGCCTAGCATTATGGTAAGTACGCTCTAGATTGCTGGTGAGCCCTAGTCATTTTATCCTGGCTTAATATATCGGGACATGTGACTGTAATTTTTTTTAAAGTGTTTTTCTCCATTTTTACTGTGATTTGGACGTAATTTTTTTTTTAAATTTGATGTTACTCGATTATAAGACGAAGAGTATGAAGACATCTCTGTTTATTGTCAAAAAATTCTCGGGTTATACACGAAAATTAACGGTAGCTTAATAAAAAGAAATATTGTTCAGTTGAATTGAATTAATAAATCTAAAGTTTCTTGCTGCAGAGATTGCATACATTGTAGGTTGGTTGGTTGCCGATCCAGCGGTTCATGGACTCATGCCCTTTGACCCAGTGCCATTATGTGATATATGGATGAGTTGCATACATTGCACATAGTTGTATTTTGTAATTATATTTCAGAGTGTGGGATGTCCACTCAGGTGAGATGATGAACACATTGATTCATCACTGTGAGGCTGTGCTTCATCTCAGATTTTGTGATGGTATTATGGTCACCTGCTCCAAGGTAAGATGAAATACTGTCAGAAACTGCCATATCATTTTTCTGCTCATGATTTATCATTTACGGAACATACTTTGAATAAGAATTTGTAGATCATGCACATCAGTTATTCTTTTCTGAAAACAAACGAAACATGTAGATGTCACTAACATTGCTATTGTTAGGTCTAGACCCAGTAGTTTCAGACAATGCGGGTATATTCAATGCAGACTATATTGCCTCTATATTTCTATGCCTATTATTTCAAAACAAAACTAACATGTTTATAATATTCTGTGAAAATGTTAGAATCACAATCCATAAGAATTTCAATAAAAATGGCTTCCATTTCAACTCGATATGTGCAGAATTGACATAAATGATGAAAAATTATTTCTCTGATTTACAGCCTAATTTGTACAATGTTCTACTGGAAAGGAAGTGAAAATGATGTAGAACATTGTTTTTTTTAACTTTCCCTGATTAAAAACATGAACTTTATCTTGGTTACAGAACTGCTTAGCAAAGCGTTGCAATTCTGCTACTCCTCTCTGTTGATTCTGCAAAAGTTAAATGTGTTTTTTTGCACTGATGACTTGTAAAGTTTAAATAACAGTTTTACGTTAAGCAAATACAAAGAATTGGCAATAAACCAAATGACAAAGACAAGTACCGATTGGAATGAGCATAGGGAAGACTTCATGGAATTATGTACTAGAAATTGAGGTAATGGAAATGAGTAGCAAAATAGAAAACAAGGGAAGAATGTGAAATTACTTGACGAGAAAATGAATAGTATAAGGAAAATGGAAAAACTAACAAATTTGGAAATAATAATAATAATGGTGTAGCAATCTCTTAGTACAATATGATAACACAAACTGAAATCGACACCGAAGGGACAGCGATTCAAGTATGCAGATGACATTATCACCAATGCAACAGGACAGCTGAGAGAGATATCAAAGAACAGATTCCACAAATGTTTTCAGCAGTTGTGTGCATGTTGGCAAAAGTGTGTAATTGCTGAAGGGAACAACTTTGAAGGAAATGCAGTGTAGATAATTCTATTGTAACTTATTTCTTTATAATTCACTAATTCCAGGAATATTTTGAAGTTACTTCATTATGAGCATTTCTTTAATGAGGTAATTTTGTTTTTCAATTAATATTGGAGACCGTATACTTATCTGTATGTTCAATATTATCTATACTATTACAGGACAGATCCATTGCTGTTTGGGATATGCAATCACCAACAGAAATTAACCTCCGGCGCGTTCTGGTTGGTCACAGAGCAGCTGTGAATGTTGTTGATTTTGATGAAAAATATATTGTGTCTGCATCAGGGGATAGAACAATAAAGGTAAGGAAAATTTCAATAAGAATAGATTTAGTATAAAGCCAGCAGGTGATCATGTTGTCTGATCATGTCTCTCTCTCTACTGTAAGCTGTCATCTGTTGCTGTCTTGAGTTCATTAAGTCTGAATACCCAATGTATCTGTTGTATTTCACATTAACAGTTGTTCTTGGGCTTCCTCATTTTCTCTTTCTCTGGATTTGAGCAAATGTAGCAGTAATATATGGTAGTCCCCACTGAGACTAGATACTTAGCGAGAAGGCCATGCGAGCAAGACCAGTCTGTTCTAGCAAGTAGAAGTGCTGAAGTCAGAAGCAACCAGCCAAGAAGCACACAACAGCAATTCAGGATGCCATACACTAACATGCCCTATTTGCAAATTGAGTTTCGCTGATGATATTGATCTTATAGCTGGGTCAGAACAAGAATTACAAAAGTTAACAACAAAGTTGGAAAATGTTACCAGCTAGTACTGAATGGAAATCAGTACAGAAAAGAGCAAGGTTTTGGTTAACAGCAGAGATGTAGAACAGACCAACATCATAATGAATGGACATACGCTTGAGGAGGTGAATATCTTCAAATACCTCAGATCCATCGTATGCAGCGATGGAAAATGCAAATCAAAATTTAAAATATGGCTGGAGATGGCTTTAGTGTCTATTTCAAGGCTAACGGCAAATTGGAAAAAACAACATTAGTGCTGGAGTGAAAGTCAAACTGTATAAGTCGCTGGTGCTTTCTGTTGTGCTGTATGGTTGTAAGAGTTGATCTCTGACTGCAGACATGGAGAGATGATTACAGGCTTTCGAGTACAAATGCTACAGACAAATTTCCTATAGGGAACATAATACAAATTTGTATGTAAGAAATAAAATAGAGATGTATGCAGGTGTACAAGAACAATTGCTTTCAATAGTGAAACGAGAAAAACTAGCATGGTCTGGACATGTATACAGACATGCCTTCTTGTCAAACAATAGTGCAGGGAACCGTAAAGGGGGTGGGAAGTAGCAGAGTAGGGCAAATAAAGACATGAACAGACATCAAAGAATGGACAGGACATGATTTTTCTTCACTCCTCCGCATCGTTGAAGATAGAAATCGCTGGAGGACTCTACGTGCTGAAGCATCCAATGTGGTACCCCTATGACCCTGACGGGTTACAGGTTTGTTTATTCATTCATAATAACCCTTTGTAATGAAGGGAAAAGGAAAGAGGATGGTAATGTCATTTATGTTTAGTACCATTTATTTTTGTCAACATTTTTATTAAATTGTAATATGTTATGTTTAGGTTTGGAATACATCAACCTGTGAATTTGTGCGTACTTTAAATGGACATAAACGTGGTATTGCCTGCCTTCAGTACAGAGAAAGACTTGTTGTTAGTGGCAGCTCAGACAACACCATAAGGTAACATAATTGTATTCAATCAAACAATCATTAGTCTTTTATTTTAACATTCATAATACACAGATTTAGCACATTTCATAAATTATCTTCTTGTTTACAGTTTAACATATCTACACGTCAGATTTTTTAAATAAATACTTCTATACTTGAATGCTCAATCTAAGCTTGACAATCTCCAACACTACTGAAATCAGATAGGGTTGAAAATCAACACATCAAAAACTCATATACTAGATTTTACGAGATCCAACGACAACATAGAAATTCAAAATGTTCCATTATTAAAAGTCAACAATTTTACATATTTAGGCACCAATCTAGCATTGGATGGAGACTCATCAAAAGAAATTTTACACCGTATTGCCCTTGCAGCGGGTGCTTTCAATAAACTACGTAACATCTGCACGTCAAACACACTAAGAAACACCACAAAACTCAGGTTGTTTAACTCCAACATCATCCCTATTCTATCATATGGATGCGAAAGTTGGAAAGCCACAGATAAGAGACGAGACTCCTTTGAAAACAAATGCCTATGTACCATTCTGAATGTTAAGTGGAGTGACTTTAAATCTAACACTACTATAAGAGAGGAAAGCAAATAAACCTATATATCTTCCTTCATTAGACAAAGGCGTTGGACTTACATCGGCCATGTTCTCAGAATTAACAGCCTAAGAATTCCCCAGCAGTCACTATATTGGGTGCCACCTGGAGTAAGAAGAAGAAGGAGACCTAGAGAAACTCTACGAAGAACCATTAATAGAGAAGGCATGTCAATGAACCTAAACAACACGCAACAATTGAAAGACCTGGCAACACAAAGACAGAAATGGAAAGCTATGGTTTCTGCCCTATGTGCCGTCTATGGCCCTGGAGGAACATAACATAACATACTTGAAAGCTCCTTAGTGCTCCCATACAGTTTTCTGTGGATATTGGTCTCTGCTTAGGCATTTCATTAATGATACTGTCCGGTCCTGATGGTTGTCTGTCATTTGGTTTCCTTAAAGATACCTTTAGTTCTTCAGATGTGAATGGTTTAGGGCATGACATCTGACAGTTTGTGTTGTTCTTACTGTTGTTTATTTCTTGGCATTTATTTCGTTGTCTGCATGCATTGATGGTATTGGTACTTTCATTTCTATAGGATTCTGCAAACATGTCTGCTGCTTAATTGCCATTGTACTGCTTAGTTGACCTGTATTTTTCAGTATAATTGTTTGTCACTGAGAGCGGCTATCATTTATTTTTTTGGTTAGTTACCGCAGTTTTCTTTCTTCCTTTTCAAAGTTTAATTTTGGGGTTTTTCTCTTTAGCTTCTACTGTGTGTCTCTCTTTTCTTTAGCAAACTTTGATTTGGTCTTTTGTAAACTATTAAATAATTCACCAGCAAACCACATCAATATACTATATTTCATGGTTGCTGCCATATTGCAATGTGGACATGGTATCCCTGATGCATTATTTTAGCATAACCATCACCACATTTACTGTATTACTGAAGTATCATAATGGTTTCAGAAAGTAGAAAGTAGTTTTAAAATAACATACGCTAACATCGGAAAGTGTTTTTGAAGATGCTTAACATAAATTTTTGTAAACAAAATGTACGTTTTGATTGTCACACCAGGCTCTGGGATATTGAATGCGGAGCATGCTTGCGTGTTCTCGAGGGTCACGAAGAACTAGTCAGATGTATTCGTTTTGACAGCAAAAGAATTGTCAGCGGTGCTTATGATGGGTATGATTGTATAAAATTTCTTGCATTAAATATTAGTTTAAAATGTAAATACATCTTCCAGCTATTGAGTCAGGACAAGTGGATTATAGTTACTAGTGTCATTATTTTTTTCAAATATTGTTTTATGTTATATTTTGAACGGATTAATTTTGTTCCGTCATGTTTAGCTAAGAGCAATCAGAGAATTGAATCCAGACCTAATCTTATCGTCGGCTACACTTCTATTATTACATGATATTGTCTCAATCCATGTTCTTTACAGAACGTTTGATATTGCCTACATAATTCATTTTCCTCTACGTGTGTTCTCAAACTCCTGTAGATTAGTAAGATGTAGTGAGAACAAACTGTGCTATGTCATGATTTACAACTTGGCTGCAATGTCTATGCCTTTCATTTAAATTCTGATGGGGCCCAAAAGGGAAGTAAAGAATAGTGACACTGTTACCAGCCAAGCTTATCGTAAGAGATGACTAAAGAGGGTTTGGGGTGGAATTTGCTGTCTCATTCCATATATGGTCAAAGTGAACCAGAAGCTGGATGTGTCAGGCCAAAAGGTGCAGATTTTGCAGCTAAGCTGTAAGCCATGACATAACCTACTTCATCATCTGGACTACATCCTGCTGATGTGCAGGAATTTGAGAATAAATGCAGAAGACGAGCATCTGATTTCAGTCCATATCATAAATTTTTTTCTGTCTGGTCACTTTGATCATCTACAGGCTGAGATCACCCAGAAACCTCCATAACCACCTCTTAGACACACCACAACATTTCTATTCTTTGCTCCCCTATTCATGCGCTGACATCGTGTAGATAAATTCATCTATTTATTGAATTCTTTGTAGGAATTCAATCAAAACTCGTTCTATATTTTCATACACTGTCGATACTGATTTTGGATGATGTTGCTCCAATGACAATCCTCAGTTCTATTTTGGAACCCGTGTTCCCCTATTTGATTATTTCCCTTGGCTTTGTTTATCAGTTTATGTTTATCATTTATTAATTTACATATAAATTTGGTTAGGATTAGTTATGTAAAACATAACTAACTAGAATGAATACTTTAATTAATTATTGATATAATATTTAGATTAATTAGTCCTAAAATATGCAGGGAGTTACAGGTTCCAATCCAGACCCCAACCCTCTATAGTAACATTTTATTTTTAACTCTTTAGTAGGATTGTAGTGGTCATAAGAAAAAGACAATCTCCATTTTTTGGCCATGTTATGAGACAAGGATGTTTGGAGAACATAGTCACAACAGGCAAGATTGAAGGTGACGTGAGAAAATATTTGACGGATTAACAACCTGGCATGGTATGAAAACAACAATGATCCCAATACATAATACTGGAGATTAAGAGCTGTGAAGAGCCATGATTTCCTATGCCAGCCAGCATGGCACCTGATGATGATCATATGGCATATTATTTCCAGTTTACATTATATTTTTAATAATCAGAAGCATGCAGTTAAAATTATGTTACTGTTATTGATTGCAGAAAAATCAAAGTGTGGGACCTCCAAGCAGCTTTAGATCCACGAGCACCTGCTGCAACACTTTGCTTGCGAACCCTTGTTGTAAGTTACTTTCCTAAAACTTGATAGAGCTAGGTAGTGATATTGTATATAAAGATGTTTTGATATAAATCTGTACTATATCTATATTAAAAAGGAGCAAATTCAGCATTGGAAAGAATTGTCAATAGTAAAATTTTCTAGTGTTTAGGTGGTAAAATTTCCAAACTTGTGGCTTGAAAGGAGGCACAGTTATTGCACAGTATGAGTTTTAATCGTCAGACTTACCTGTGTGTTGCCAGGTCCTGAAAGGGGAGCAAAGAATAGCAACACTGTTTACCTTCCATGCATGTCGTAAAAGGCGACTAAGGAGGTTATGAAATGGAGTTGGCTGTCCCATCCCATATATGGTCAGTGACCCAAAGCCATGCTGAAGTCGGATGTGTCAGGCTGAAAGGAGCAGATATCGCAGCAATGCTGTAAACCATGACATAAACGTATTCCGTTCTCCGGACTACATCCTGCAGGAGTTTGAGAACGAACGAAGAGGAAGAAGAATCTTTAGACTTTCTATTAATGTTTAGTGTCTGTGTTTCCTTATTTGGTAGCATGATTGTCAATTTTTAAGCGCCATAAATCGGGTTATTTAAGCATATTTTCACGCATGCGGTTGTGTCTGTGGGTCTTGCCAATGGCCCAAAAACACCATGCAAAAGAAAACCTTAGTAGATGACATGCCGTTATATTGAGGTTTCTCTTATAGAAACTTCATGACACGTCGTCTATACAATTATGCTTCTCATGCTCTTATTTTGTTGTTGCAATGTATTTTATGCTTTGTTATTTATATATATGTATGCACCCTCATACACATATGCATGTATGTGTTTGGGAGGGAGCCAGAGATGTACTGCACAGCACTGGGTTGAAACTTACCTTCCTGGTGGTGTGATAGTTATTCTCTGGCCCTGGGTGGGCAGAAAATCCAGACTTCCAAGCAATATAATGCCATTTTAATGGCATTGTTTCAAAGGGCATGAGCCCATGGACAGCTGGATCAGCAACTAACCAACTAACCAAACACATTTTCTGGCCTTATTGATAGACATTACATGTGCATATATATATTAGACATAACAAATATCACTAAAGTAAAAACTAGTCTTATTTAAATGTCCATATTCAAACAGCCACATAACTGAAGCCAAATCTGCAGATAGTGTTTAACTGTGTTTGCAGAATAGTGAGAGGCTTTATATTTTCTGTGTACAACATATAGGTGCATGGAAACTGGGATGTTCCTTCTGTGACATTTATAAATGTCCCATACAGTGATCATTGCTTATTTCTGTGCCCTACAACTTGTAGGTAGATATTGAAGGGATTAATATTAAAGCCACGTGCAACCTCCCTCCAACTCCCTAACAGAACTAATTTATTATTTCTGGTTTGCAGTATATCTGCAGTATTTCCGTATGTTTTTTTAAAAAAACCAATATATTGACATCATAATAAGTTGGTAGTGCTAGAAGGTTTATTAGTTTAAAAAAAATGTGTGTAATACTTTCAGTTGATTACATATTAATTTACACTTTGTTGTATTTCAGGAACATTCAGGGAGAGTGTTCCGCTTGCAGTTTGATGAATTTCAAATTGTAAGTAGTTCACATGATGACACCATTCTGATCTGGGATTTCCTCAATGTAGCACCTTCTGAGGGACAGAGGTCACCTTCGAGGAGTTATACTTATGTTACAAAATGATTTATACCTCCTAATATTTACAAATGAATCACATCAATCATCCTTGTTTTCTTCCCGTCAGTCAGTTTTGTTTTTCTCTGTCATGTATCTTATCATGTATCTATGAGTGTTGGATGAAGTGAATAAAGATCATTGGACATTTTAAATTTTATAAATAATGTAAAGGAAATTCTGATATTTTGGTCATAAGCTGGAATGGACGGTTAATGTTTGTAGTCTCTAGTGTATACATGATTTGTTCTGTCTTTTGAATGTTGTTTTAATAGTGGTATTTGAAGCTTGTGAATATTCTTCTGGGTACATTTTTTATTGTCTTGAATTTTTTGTAAGAATGCTAACCTAGGAGAAAGTAATTGACATGTATAAGACCAAAAAACATGAATGAATACCTGCAAACAATACTTTTGTGAAAGTTGCTCGTCTATCAATTTATCAGTAGCACATATACCATAACATCTCAGTTTTTATGTTTAGTTTGTTGAGCCTCTGATAATGTTGCCTATTGCTGCATATATGGAATATCTTCTTACTTCTGTTCTCATTCTCAATTTTATGACAATTAGCAGGATATTGTTCAGAGAAAAGAAAGCATTGCATCATGGTTTATTGCTTGGCCGTGTTTTTTATGTTCCTTGACACATTTGACTTCAGCACAGCATGAATAATATTAAGAGAGAAGATAGCCTCTAATGTTTAATTTAGATGAGGGTTTCTCTATAAAGAGGTTTGGGAGCAAAGTAATCACAGTGCAGGTTTTCTTTCATGGCACTGGCATTTATTAATATCTTCTGTTTCTGGCATGGATACCTATATTTCTGTTCCTGGCATGGATACCTATTTTCTTCTGCATTCATTCTCAAACTCCATCTGGTTAACTGGATGTTGTTTAGAGAACCCAATTTTTTATGTCATGGTTTACAGTTAGCTTTCAATTTCTGCATCTTTTGGCCAGACACATTCAACTCCAACAAGATTTTTGGGTCATATCAACCTTTAGGATGGGACAGCCAAATCACAGTGTTGCCACTCTTTGCCCCCCTTTAGACCCCACCAAGTAATGGGTGGACATCTATTTTCTCAGATGTTAATTTATCAACTGGAAGGTATTTTGTGTACATCTGTTTGAAAGTTTGCCACTTGATTTTTAAAATGTAAATTTTGCCTCATCTGTATGCGGTTGTGTCTGCAGGACAAGAATGTCTACAAAATATAGATTAACTAGTTGTTCCATCTGGCCTCATTGGATTTCAAATCCTTTTGCTGTTGTTAATTTTATGGTCCAATCTGTAGCTAGATAAAAGAGAAATGGCAATAAGAAATGTGTATTTTGCACCAAATTCATATTTCAAAGGGTCTTTTTTGTAGTATATCTATCTTTGGTCATGCAATTATTGATATTCTTCTATTTAAAGAAATTCTTCTAGGTATGTTCTCTAACTCCTTTGATTAACAGGATGTAGTCAGGAGAACGGGATACATTGTGTCATGGTTTACAGATTGACTGCAATATCAACTAAAGAAGTAGATGTCAGGGACAAATCATCTAGCAGTTAGTTTTTTGAGATACCAACTTAGCAAGATATGTGTCTGTCACTGATATGCTGCTGTGATTTTGATAACGCTCTATAGAGTCATGTTTGTCTTATGTTGAAATACCCTTGATGTTGAGTGCAAACATTTATGGTTGGTTGGCTGGTTGGTTGCTGATCCAGGGGTCCATGGGCTCATGCCCTTTGACTTAATGTCATTATGCGACATATGCATGTGTATGAGCTCATCAGTAGAGAAATAAGGCAAATGCACAATTAAAATAAAAACATAGTTTTAGTTCTATATCATTGTAATATTGTAAACAGCAAGAGCTAGTTTGCTGACTTTGAAAGTGTTTATAGTGGGGGATATTCAATGTTGATAGTGGTAGTGTGTTGAGTT
Source organism: Meghimatium bilineatum (assembly GCA_034231615.1). Classification (NCBI taxonomy): domain Eukaryota; kingdom Metazoa; phylum Mollusca; class Gastropoda; order Stylommatophora; family Philomycidae; genus Meghimatium; species Meghimatium bilineatum. Next base: position 101,280,530 of record CM067299.1, read on the forward strand.
CTCTCCAAGACCATAATTTACATGATGATTGACCATCAAAGATCTTTAGATGAGGAGTTTCAAGTATGAAGTGAATTGGCTGGAACTTCTTTGAAGACAGCAAACTATATAGCTATATTAGTTATAAATGATTTGTGAGCATGCATTATCTTCTTCATCTGCTAAGCGAGAATAATAATAAGAGACCTGCCCACATTGCAGTGACAGTCAACTGTCACTTTATATCTAAATATCAGTTTAAGTAGAGGGAAAACCAGGTGTGTAAGAATAGAAACAAGAACATTTTGGTTTAATTTCTTAGTTAGTTCTAGCTGAAAGAGGCAAGTCAGTGGCTTAATTAAATGCTCAAGATTGGAATGACCACACTAAAGGCGGATGTGTCGGGCCATTGGTGCAAAATAAACGACAACACAATCCATTTCCATTCTCTAGAAATCTAGTAGGACCATTGTCCTGCTACAAGAGAGATCCAGTGGTAGTTTGAGAATGAATTATAAGAAGAAGAATGACAGACAGCAGAAATATGAAGTAAGAATAACTAGATGCTTATGATGACATTAGGCAGAATCACAGAGTTGTTCTTTACCTCTCTGATTTCAATGCATGTTACTTTACATAACTGTAAAGGTAATATGTTTGGACTATTGCATAATTATTTCCTTTGTGAGAAGACCATTTATGCAAACAATCTATAAAACCAGAGTAGTCAGAAAATAACATTTACATATCAGGGATATGTATGAAAGTGTATGTGAATGTCATTTTTATTTGCTAGTGCCTGTTACACAATACTCCACAGAGTAGTAAAAGGAAAGTAACACTGCTTCCAGTCATACATGTTGTAAGAGGTGACTACGGGTGTTGGGTTTTCTACCAAACCCCATGATTTATGCTATGATGAACACTAAAACAGTCATTTTTATTTGTAAAAGTTCTGGGAAAACAGAAAGAATGCAGATGCATCAATCTAAAGCTGAAATTCATACTCCACAGCTTGACATAGTGGACAAGTGACAAACTCGTAGATTCTATCATCATCATGCACACATATTATGTGTATTGATAGTATGTACATTTCATATATGTGTCTTCTAATGGTTTCATGTTTTCTAAACAACAAAAAATAAACATCTTGTTAATGAACAAAGTAGTTTAAACTACCGGGTTTGTCTTGATATAGCAAGGTGCTTCTTCTTCGATAAATGATTATAGAAGGTATATTGTTCTCATATGATGCCTCAGTAAGTGATAAGTAAAATTATAGATCCATACAGAAATATTCAAGTATTATCTTCAAGTATCTTGACTGCTAAATTATGGTTATTGTTTCCTCTATTCTGTGTGTTACTTTCAGGTTTTTTTTATTCTCAACAACTAGATCAGAAAAATAAAATTCCTCATTTTGAGATTATCAAAGGCAATTGTTATTTTTAGTAGCAGGGTTATTCACATAACACACTTTTGTCCTGTGTTTCCTAGTTTAATCATATTAGTTATATTGTTATTCATTCTAAGTGTATGTTTAATTCCACAGTTTTGTATTAGCTTGCAGGCATATTGTATTGATGTATTCTTATTTGCATGTTTGTCTTGAATTCTTCCCAGCCAATTTGTCAAGAATTTTCTAAGACATTTATTTTGAAATGCATTTAATTTATTTCTCAGTGCTTTTGTTCATTTTTTTCAACCATATGTTAGCACAGATATTATATCAGAGTTGAACATTTGTAGTTTGGTACATTTAATTAGTGTTTTTGGTTTCTAGATATTTATTAGAATATTGTATGCACTGAGAACAAGCATTACATATACACAATATTCACTCTAATGTGCATGGGTGAGCGTCAGTACACATAATTAGAAGGTACTGCTCTCATAAATGTACCACCTGCACACACAGAGAACATGGGAATGACTTTTTTTTAAGTTGTAGAAATCTTCACAAGGAAATATACACTGCTCAGATACCTTCAGATTTGCTTACATGAGAAAAAATATGAGAGAATATTGCATATATATTGTAATGTTAAATGTAAAACAAACATACTCAATCAGTATTAGTAATTCAGTAGTTTTAGTGTCCTATTAATTTATGGGTGATTGTCATCATTTTTGGTGAAAATCATAAAGATGAGAGCCCCAATGCTGTCATCATTTTTGGTGAAAATCATAAAGATGAGAGCCCCAATGCTGTCATCATTTTTGGTGAAAATCATAAAGATGAGAGCCCCAATGCCATGTTTTTTTTAATTAATCCATTTTTGCCCAAACATCAGTTCTGCAGTCGTCTTATTGATTTCTGAACTGACAAGAGCTCGTAATGGTTAAAATGAGTATATATAATTGTAATCTGTGTAAACCTGCAGGTGCTCGATCTCCTCAGCATATGATGAAGGGCTTGCATGCTGATGGTTCCTGTTGTCCTCCAGTTAAAACTTCTAATTTCTCCTTGCAGGTTCTATTACTACCACACTAAATATCAAATTCTTCAAATCTCATCCTAGGTGCGTCATTGGTAGAGTTTTTCAAGCAGGTGTTCATGGGGCAGTTTCAGAAAGTCACTCTTATCCATTAACCCCTTGGCTGCAGTTGTAAATAAGTAAAATCATCACTGCAGTGTGAGAAAATTTTAAGAGTTGTTGAATGTTTTCCTTTAACTAATTTGCCTACCACATTCTCGCATTCAACAATTTTAGTGTATTATTACTGTATATTATAATTTATGAATTTACAAACACAATATATATCAAGTGATATATTCTTTCCAGAATGTTGTCTTCATCATGGATACTCTAAGCGCCTCTCTGTCCCAGGCAAGCAGGCCTGCATTGGCTTGAGGCATGTGCATACATTCTTCGATGTCACTGGTCTATCATCTTCTTGGTCTTCCTCTTCTTCTCTCCCCTATCGACTCTACCCTCTAGAATCAGCATTTGATTCCATCATGTCACTTTAAGTATACAAAATACTTTAGCTTCCTTATTATGATGGCATTTAGAAGCCACCCCCTTTATTTAGTTTCAGTAATTTCAAAATATCATTGTTCTTCTTTTTCTATGTCCATGATATTCATTGGATCTTTATGTAGTACTTCATTTTAAATGAATTTATTCTTTTCGATCTTGTCTTGTTTAAAGTAAAAGCCTCACATCCATATGCTGCCACTGGGAAAACACATGATCTTTTAAAAGGGTTATTTTAGTGTCGTTATTACGACTTTGACATAGCTTTCTCATTTGTGTTAATTTGAGTGTTGCAATTGCGAGTCTTCTAATCTCATCTGAACAATCTTGCAGAACTGTTAATATTTGCTCCCAGATATTCAAATGTATTTACACATTCTAGTACTATATTGTCTATTTTGATTATTGGTTTGATCTTTGTTTTGTCTTTTGTCATAATTTTTGTTTTCTGTACGTTTAGATATAGATTTTTAATCTTGCTGTATTTCTTTGCTGTTGTGATAAGCTGTTTCAGTCTCTCAGGATGTGTAGTGAGGAGGACTGTATCATCTTCATATCTTATTTCTGGAATCTTGTACCCACCGTACAAGATATTTAATAGATGAAACTCATTTTCCTCTAGTTCTTCTCTTACATTTCTCATTATATTTTCTGCATAGATGTTAAAAAGATAAGGGGATAGAGTGTACCGCTCTTTTACTCCACTTTGAACAACAAACCATTCAGATGTTTCTCCCTCCACTCTTACTTCTGCTTGTTGTTTGTGATATAGTGTTTCAAGCATAATGCTGCGTTAAAGGAGACATAAAAACTTTGATATACTTTCATCTCACAAAAGGCAACATTATTTCAAACAAATAATCATAATAATACTTTTTATTCTGGACGCAAACTTTATCCTATCAGTAATATACTTATCAGCATATTTATTTGTCTCATCACAAAAATTTTGAATAATACTATCATTTGATACAGATTAAAAAATTCTTAAAATGTCTGCATGATCCATGTTTTGAATTATTACACCAACATTGCTTGAAAATGAAATGAAAATGGAGACCTTACCGTATCACACATGCTTGACCATAAATTTGAAACGTGTGCTGCAGATATATGAATCGAGGACTATATCCTCTGAATCACTACTAGTATCACAATGATATGCAAATTAACACTTCCTACATCAAATAAATTAATATTATAACTATCAGAAAAACTTTCTTCCAAAAGTTAATAAATTTCAAATTCATAGCCTACTCTAAGCCATATTAGGTTGAGGTAAGATGGCTACACAAAAATCCAGTTGTGTTGACACACAAAAGTAGAAATGGCTCTTACAAATGTGCCCTATTACAAAATCTAAATTGTTAAATGACCTTGAACTAGCCATTCAGAGTATTTTTACAGAATATTTTAACATCACTACATAAGATGTCAAATGACTAACTTTTCATCGTATCCTTAAGGGTACCTTCGCAGCCAAGAGGTTAACTCCCTGTGTATTGATGCCTTAGATGCAAGTCTGTCTGCTCTCTCATTGCTGCACACAGCATGTCCCAGACATTAGATCCTTGTGACAATGGGGAATTTTGATGTAGTTGTAGATGACTTTCACTTGTAATGGTACACGCTTTGAATATCCTGAAACATGGACTGGGAGTCTTACAAGATAACCGCCTTAGTAGAGTCCCAGAGTGCCACGTAGGGCTGCAGTAACTGTCTCGACCTCCATCATCATACTTCATGTAGTTATACCATATGCTCCACTGCTCTCAGCTATTTCTTCTTTTGATCACTTGGAACATGATTGTATCTGAAGTTTTGTCTCTGCACTTAGCTATAACTACAGCACTAAGTATAAAACTCCATCCAGATCTCTTCCCCTGGCGCACATATTCATTGGTAAACACCATGACAACATTATTTCCAGTAGCAAGCAGTTGATCTATTTCAGGATTTGTCTTTCTATTGTCTCAATTTCTGCATTCCTTGCCACGGGTAATTGTAACTATCATGGCCTCCTCAATCAGGCACCAATCTTTTCTGTTAACAAGCCTGAGACTGTGGTTACCTCACCTATTGTCTGTTTAGCTTGTGCCATCCATGATATGCCATGTTTAATTCTTGTGCCCTTTCGATCACCATTATTGTGCAGTGGGTGTCGCTGGTCTGAGACGACATGCATGTATTTTTTTGTTTGACAAGAGTGTGGTGGGAATGTAGTGATGATGACATTAAGAGCTCTTTAATATATAAAATTTGCACACTTCACATCCAAATTGATCCATCTCTGATAGGACACTTAACAATATCTAAGGAATTCACAATTTTTTATCCCTCGAAAAGCACATCTCTTGTGAATTGAACCCCAAGTTTCTGGGATAGAAAGCTGTCTTACATTAACATCAGAATTGTTCCTTTCAGAATTATGTGAATAATCTATTCTAATTTAATTTTTAAAATGTTTTTTTATTACTGTATTTTTTTGCCAATTGTGCTTAGGCCACTTCCTATTTTGTACTGGATCACAGAAGTAGTTACCTGCAATCAACTTGGTAGTTTCGAGCACCAGTAAATTTATGTCTACATCCATCTTTTGTAGGGTATTTCATTTCTAGAATGCTATTTGGACTTACAAAGAATGAACAATTTGTTTGGGGGTATTTTCCTTTGCATTGTACATGAAATAAGTCCAAATGCTATTCTTCTGTGATCTTTCTCGAACTCTACAGATTTCAATCCAGAGAATGACATGAGTTGTGTCTTGGTTTACAGCTTGTCTGCAATATCTACACCTTTCAGCCTGACACATCTGACTTTAGCACTAAATGATATTTACAACTAAAAGTATTGAATTGCAGAAATGTATTGGCAATGCTGAAATCTTTGGATACAAGTATCATTTACAATTTAATTGATCAAATATCTGGAATACAGAACACAGAATTAGACTGAACTTCTCATATATCTAATTGGATTATTTTCTTATGATCTGTCTGTGAGGATCTTGTTTCTTATCTTTACTTTTCTACTGAGCTTTTCAAGGTGTTCAAATTTCTCATCTTTACATATATGGCTATAATAGATGAGTAGGTTATACAAATGTGTTATCAAGTGTTTCTCTAGTATGTTATATGATACTTTTAAAATCATTTACTCCAATATATGTGTATACAGTCCTTGCATAGCCTAGAATGACCCATCCTGACTCTCATTAACATATATTTAAAAAAAGATTCCAAGGCTGTAAAGAATTAACTTCATTGTACTCGGGGTTTCTTCATATGCACTGTCTCAACAGAACAGGTCTGCAGAGAGTATCACATAATAATGCCATAGCTTCAATGGATAATCCACAGATTTCTCCAACAAATGCACTTGTAAACAAGGCAACATAAGTACAAGTGTGGACATTCAAATTCTGCTCTAAACATAACTGAGAACAAAATGTTATGGCCATTGATTGAAAGAATTGAATAACTGTTGGGTTTTTATACATACAATTATACAACATATGATCATTACTACTTATAAGTTGCAATGATTTTTTCTTTCATTTACAAAAATAAAATGTTGAAAAGTTGTATAGTATAAAGTGTTTGTTTTAATTATCTTACCAGTAAATGTGATAGAAACAGATTTCAAGACTGATATTTTGGCAGACCATTTGTAATTTTATATTATTGTTGATTATATATATATTTATGTAGTTTAAATGCCAACCATTCACATTGTACTGGTGATACAATTGGGTGTATAAGTGGAGCCTCAAAATTCAACCATAGCTAAATAGTAATTTCCTGTACGGGATGTGCTTCAATTATTCAATATAGATGTCTAAGATGGGAAACAAGTAAATTATCACATTGGAATGTTTTTGAAAGTTCCATTCTGTTCCAGAATTTGTATCTTTATTATTCTCACTTCAGTAGAATACCTCATAAGGCATTCTCTTTATTTTGCAATCTTTACTTATATTTTTTTTAAATTACAAAATAGTAGTCTTTAAACACATACATGAGTGAGTTTAGACAGGCAAACTGTTGATTGCTGTTTGAAAACTTTGTATGAATCAGCAACGGTTTAATATCTTTGTTTATATGTGTTTGTAAATGTGCATGCCTGGTATGTTGTGAATACTGTACAGTTGCATATTTTTTAAAAATATGTGAGAATAACTAGGACACAGCACATTTTCAAATTATTTCATAGCCATCTCCAGAGCATGAAAAAATTACAGTTGCTGTGTTTTTGTGAACTATAGACTAAAATGAATTATAGAATATTTAAATAGTATAAATTGTTTTTCTGCATTCGTTTGTAAACTCCCACTAGATCTCTCTTATAACAGGATGCTCCCACTATATTTCCAGCAGGGTGTAGTCCAGAGAATGGAAATGTGTTGTCTCTCTCTGTACTATTTGCACCAATTGCCCAACAGATCCAACTTTGGCAGTAGTAAGAAATATTAGCATTAGTAAATGTAGCAACTGCCAACTCCATATCAAGGTCATTTGTAATGAATCTCACAAAATGTAACTTGTTATGGTGAAATAATTCTTATATATTGTTATACAATATTCTCCACCTTGATTTCTAAAATAAAATTTAGAAGTATTGTTCTTGATAATGCACTGGCTTATTAGTTAAATGGTAATCTAAATATGTGTATGACACTCAAACATGTATAATATGTACTTACAGCAGCAAAACTCAAATCCTACAGGCAAAACTTGAAACAGGATAATAAAGTTTTGATAATCACTAGAAACACACACACCAGCACACACAAATCAACATTTCAACTATTCATGTTCACATGGCAGAGTTAAATATAGATATGAATCTATCTATACGCTGTTTGCCTTGTGGCGACAGGGGTAGAAGAGTTCTCTGGGGCCTTCTTGTGTGCTGTTTGTAAGCTTGTTTTTGTGGCTTCTTTGATTTCTGTGATCCATCTTTTACATGGTCTGCCTTTGGCATATAGCCGTTATGTCTATGTGTCGTGGCCATCTATGGCATACTGCCTGTTGGTAGTCTGGAAGCGTGTGACACTGCAGGTATTCTTTGTTTATATTACTATATTATATGTCTATATTTAGCTTTGTCACATGAGCATCACTAGTGCCGTTCTTACTCTGCATATTTTGTTGTGAATGTGTTCTTGATACAGACCTTTTAGTTAAAATGTCAATTTATGTGCTTTATTATGTGTGTTTCTAGTGATTAGCAAAATTCCATTACTCTGCTCCAAGTTTTGCCTTTTGACACTTAAACAGAAAGCAGTCCAAGTACCCCGAACTCAGAGTGGCATGAGCTTTTGTGGTGTCAAGGAACCAAGTGACCATGCTTATCCTTGTACACAGAGGAACACAGAAAGAGAGAGTCAGGTGGTGCAGATTTGATTTTCAGTTCAGCTAGCACTAACACATTCTTTTTAACCGCAAATAGCATGTAGATCGACCTAGTATCAGAAAAAATAAGTAGCAGGTGTGATACTGATAACACTATCTCTAATATGCCATTAGTCTTGTTATTAGTAGATATCATTGCCATCCGGGCTAACCCATAGGTACTCAGTCTCCCCCAGCAGATTTGAAGGTTATGCATGCTTATAGCTCCTGTGGCTAGCTGGTTAAACACACTATCTGCTCTGCCTTATTTGTCTAACATTTAACATATAATTCCTTCAATCATTGAATAGATTCACATTATTTGCAGTGTCCCCATACTTACCCTGGCTATTTTGAATCTTTAAAAGCTTAGACCTCCGCCGAAGACGGATGTGTCGGGCCATTGGCGCAAATAAAACGGCGACACAACGCATTTCCATTCTCTGGACTGCATCCTGCTGGAGATCTAGTAGTACTGCTACAGGAGAGATCCAGCAGGAGTTTGAGAATGAACGCTGAAGAAGAAGAAGAAAAGCTTAGACCGAGTGTAAAGACACAATAACTGCTCTAGTAAATCAAATCTAAGATATCCATTGGAGGGCAGCATAGTGATCTCTTTCTCTTCCCCCCCCCCCACTGTTTGTTTAGATCCTTAGGAATTAAGAACAATGTACTTATGTGCAGTTGGGCGATTTCTCAGAGCTTTCTTTCATGTCCAGGAGACTTCAGCTTACCAGCTACAATATTCCTATTGAAGAAGACAGATTGGTACTGTGTTACGAGATGAACTAGTATTTTGTCTGGTTCACCCAATGTGCATCCATATTAGGTCGATGCGCTTTGTGGCCGACAAACCATTCTCCATGTAGAAATACTTCTTCATTATCTATTGTGTCCTTAGGTCCAAGACCTAATGTCTTCTTTATGAGCCGTCGAATTAGACTTGGGTTGCTTCATGTTCATAGACAAGGTCCCTTTCGCCTGTAGTGTCGCCAAATATACCCGGAGTCTGGGATTTGGCCTGTGCATTTTCTTTGTGCTTGTCTCGTCTGCCTGTGATGGTCTTCCAATCTATTGCCAAGCACGGTCTGTGTTTTGACTCTTAGCCATGCTGTTTTTCACCTAAAGAAGCGGGGTCAATTAGCCTATCTCTGATGAGTAGCTTCACAGCTGTTGAACAAATCTCATGTAAGAAAGATGACCACTTTGTCCTTGGGTATTGAACCTGATTCTCTTTGTGTTAGCCATGTTGGGCAATGGTGGCAGTCAAGTTAGACGTGGATTGCTTCATCCTCAAAGATGAGGATTTTCTCACAAACTACAGTGCTCACAATGTCCAGAGTCCAATTCTCAACACTGCTTCAATCCTAGAATTTGAACAAATTGTGTTCCCCGACATTTATTTGGCACTTTTCCCCTTATGCAATGTGGAGTTGCTTTCAAAGCTTTCTTTCATACCTGGTCTTTGTTGGCATATTCTTCTTCTTCTTCAGCGTTCATTCTCAAACTCCCACTGGATTTCTCTTGTAACAGGACAATGATCCTACAAGATTTCCAGTTGAATGTAGTCCAGAGAATGGAAATGCGTTGTGTTGCCGTTTTATTTGCGCCAATGGCCCAACACATCTGTCTTCGGCGGTGTTGGCATATTCAAAAACTGAAGCATAGCTCCTACTTTGAAGGTCTGTTGTGGTGAAATTTTCCTAATATTATATTGTGAATGTTGTGTATTCTCAACCGTGAACAACACTCCTACCAGTTTTGTGCTGAAAATTTGAGACGTTACCACCATAGCTTTTCCCTTACATAATGTGCCCCCCCCCCCCAATGCATGTTACCTTCTCCAGAGGCATTGAGTGTGATCTATGCGCTATTACACCATAACAGCATCTACTCATATCGAGATATCTACATTGGCCTTAGATAATGCTCCATTCAAACCAGAATGTCTTGTGTCACTGTGATGATAGTGCCATTGGCTGTGTCAGTTGAGAGGTCAGAAATATTACTTGCCCATTTCAATCAATTCTCATTCCATCTTTATCCTCCACAGTCCAGACATGATTCCTAAAAGTGTCAACCAGTAACACCACATGAGCTGTGGTATAACAGTTTCCAGGATGCACCACAAGTAGGTACTTTCAGAATATTGGTTATCTTTAACCCTGATAATCACAGGAGAGCAATGTGAAACCCTTTACATCCTTATACTAAAAGTAGTAATCTTGTATGCCCCACTGCATTAAGTTGTGCCTTACCACCAACAGTAGCCATAAAGTCTTGGCCAGATTTATCACCATGATATACAGATCCATCAATAGAATACAATATCCTACTTCAGCTATCAATTTACAAATATCAGGGTCCATTTTGCCATTGCAAGAGTCTCTAGAGACCATGCCATGTGCAATTATGACCTCTAAAAGTTTACAGTTTCCTCAATCAGATGCCATTCTTCTCTTTTTGTGCAAGGATGCTCCTATAGCCGTCTTGATTCTCTTGCCCTTCAGATCATTGTTGTTCCTACCTTCCTTATGCTCAACTAATTGTACATATATAAATTATGAGATTTTCCTTTCACAATTGACAGATCAACTTTATTGAAGTAGTTCAATAAATTCGGATTTTGTTAATTTGCGTTCATTGTACAATTTCTTTTAATAAAAAATTTCACATGCAATAATTATTCTTATGTACATTGATACAAATATATAGTTTTCAGTTATAATTTCATTTAGGCCTTCGATACTGCTACTATATTGTTGATTTTAAAAAAGTGCAAAAAATTTACTTCATTGTACTCAGGTTTAACTAATATGTGCTGCTCCATCCATCTCAATAGAGCTGCACTCTATAGTGTTCAGAGCACATAGCTCCGTAGCTTAAGCACTAATTTCCTGGGAACTCCAGAGCAAATGCATTTATTAGCAAGACATTGTAACCCAATTTTAAACCTGCGACCTTGTGAACACGACAAAGGCTTCTCTACTTCATGAATAGTCAAGCAGTTTGAATTATAATTTCACAAACAAAATAAATCGAGTTACATTTCCTGCCAAAGACGGATGTGTCGGGCCATTGGTGAAAATAAAACAGCAACACAACACATTTCCATTCTCTGGACTACATCCTGCTGGAAATCTAGTAGGACCATGGTCCTGCCCAAGGGAGATCCAGTGGGAGTTTGAGAATGAATGCTGAAGAAGAGTTCACATTTTACTGTGGAGACATGCTCCAGCCAATCCAGCTATAAATAAGTTATCTGACTTCATGAGTTAGGATTGGGGAGTTTACAAGGAAAGTAACTTTCTGCCTAACAATACTTCTTCTGTATTTGTTCTCAAACTCATGCAGATTAGCAGGATGTAGTCTGGAGAACGGAATGTGTTAGGTCATGGTTTACAGCATTGCTGCTATATCTGTGCCTTTTGGCCTGACACATCCAACTTCAGCATGGCTTTGTGTCACCTTGACCCTATATGGGATGGGACAGCCAACTCCATCCCATAATGTCCTTAGTCGCCTCTTATGACATGCATGGATGGTAAAGTTTTGCTATTCTTTGCTCCCTTCTCATGTCCTGGTAATACACTTGTGCATCTAACAATTCAATTACCTAATACTGTGAGGGCTTTCAGGCACATATCTGTCATATGCTGTGAGGGCTTTCATCAGTTATCTGTCAGATACTGTGATGGGTTTCAAGCACATATTAGTTAACATATTGAGATTTAGATTTGTTCAAAAGATCAATAAAGTCATCAACAAATTTCACACAAACAAAACAGAATCTTACAGAGCAGATGTTGATGACGAGAAAGTAATCTCTTTAGCTATGAGCAGGAAGTTCTGGATAACCAAATAGCCTTTCTGACAAAAGCACAGATCTTCCTCAGTTGAACTATGCCATCTGATCTCGTATAAGGTGTGTTTTCTCAAAGGCATTGTTATATTAGGGAGCTTGTGGATAATATTTTGGTCCCCTAAGGGAGGTAATTCATTTAAGGATTGTTATGTACTACTGAGAGTTTAACTTATTTTTCTGGTTCAATTACTTCATCATTCTTCCTTCAGCTTTGTTGGCCCATTTGCAGTGATTATAGTTTGACATTTACACCACATATAAGTCTGTCAAATAGATAGATAGAAAGATATAAGTTTTTCAAAGAAAAACAAAGGAACAAGTCCACTACCTGCATCTATTTGTCATCCATAGGAATATTTGATAAGACAAAATGGTATGTAGAACCCAGGTTTACAATACATCTACAGTACTAGGAAATGGTTTAATCTATTAATTGTGCAAAAGTAATACATCTACATTGTTAGGAATTAGTTTAGTCTATTAATTGTGAAAAAGGAATACATCAGTGATGTAATGGTTACATTCCCACACATGGCTGCAAATGTTACAATGTAGATAAAACCTTATAGGTTGACAGGCACATCATCACTCTTACATGTAACATTACATGCTAATGGTATTACCATAAACTTTTTGTACACTACCAATCCTTGACAGTATATTATCTGTGTGTGGATGATCAATTAGCATGCCTGTCAAATACATTTGTTCTGTTATATCTCTGCTAAATAATTATTTGCCCCATTGCAGTGTCATCCGTCATTGTCATCTGTACAATAAAGCACGAATTTACTAATGTGTTATATTATTTTAATACTTATTGTATGGTATTGTGTTGCAAAATACTATTATTATTATTTTGTCGACTTTGCAATGTCATTAAAAAACTCACTGTACATGAAGTGGCGACAGCAAGACCATGCAGCCTTTATCATACAGCTACAAAATCCCTGCCTACAACTCTCTAAATAAGAAACATGCAGTATTTGACAGTTACTTTTTGGTATTTTTTTTACAATAATGTCACAATGATATGCAAGGTCTATTGTTTATCCCCAGGTGAATAATGGTTGATAGTATCCACACTTGCCGTTAAACGTTAGGGTGGGAACTTCAGCTGTCATTCCATGGCCAGGTGTGTTGCTGTGGTTACATTAAGTTCATATATGTTCAAGGTTATCTTGACATTTTCTATCCACCATTTTCTTGGTCTACCTTTGGCTTTATGTCCGGATATTCTTTTGTTATATGCTCTTATTGATATTTGGTTTGAGTTGATTCTCATACGTTGACTGAACCATTTTACTTGCTGTCTATCGATATGTTCAATACATTATAATATACCAACTCTTTACTTATTTAAAATATTTTGTCATATTGTTAAATATCTTTGATTATCTAGAAAAACTACATTAGTACGACAATGGATACCAGTTCATTGTGGTATACCTGGTAATGAAAAAGCAGACAAATTGACAACAACAGGAGGCAAACTCCCTCAGATTCGAATAATTCAAAGTTTCAGGGAAGTAAAGTCTACTAAAACAATCTGTGATTTACCTGCCGTGCATCAACACAGACATCAGAACACTTCTACATAATTGTCCCAGTTTCACGGTTCACAGAATGACAATCTGGCACACCGTCTGGGGGAAAAAAGTTCATTTTGGACATAAAGACATGACACCTTGTTAAAGACCTTACTTGCGGGTAAAGTCGAGGGGAGGTGAGTAAGAGGTAGGCAGAGATATAAGTGGGAGAGTAACATCACGAGATGGACAGGTTACAGTCTAGCAGAGTGCACCTCCAAGACAGGAGATGTTGGAGGTTTGTTGCAGCCGACATTTCGGAGATGGCACTTGATGATAACATACGGATGAGAAAAATTGACATGCAACAAGGGCTGAAGAAACATTTTTAGTAAGGAGAAGGTTTTACCTAAGAAAAGATAATTCACTCATTTACGTTTGTAATTCTTTATTTTTGATGTGGACTTTTATGCTTTTTTTCCCAGAGTCGTTGAGGAAAGGTTTTTTTTGGCTCTACAGTCCTAATCATCTCTGAGCACTAAAAGTAATGTTCTGATTTTTTAAGAGGGTTTGAACCACCAACTCCGCCGAAGACTGATGAATCGGGCCATTGGCACAAATAAAATGGCAACACAATGCATTCCCATTTTCTGGACTACATCTTGCTGGAAATCTAGTAAGACCAGTGCTCTGCTGCAAGAGAGATCCAGCGGGAGTTTGAGAATAAATGCTGAAGAAGAACCACCACCAACTCTTCTCCCTTTATTTATGGACTTGCACTCAATGCAGATAAGAAGAATTCGGGCTTTTGAAAACAAGTACTACGGACTGTTAGTCAAAAATTAGTTATATAAAATACAAGACAAATATATTCGTACGGCATCAAATAAACACATAGCAGGTTATCAAGAACCACTTTTGGCAGTGGTGAAACGACGTAAACTCGTTTGATGTGAACATGAAGCGAGACACATGGACTTAATCAATGATTTGTACTGTGGTCATCAACCCCGTGACAGGGCAGTAGATCTTGTTCTATATAGCTGTTTCAGATGTCCATAGTTTTCTTCTTGTGGTGTCGTACAGCGAACAACTCTGTAAGATATGTTCTGTTTTCTGGAGATTGTCCACAAGTGCACATATTAATGTCACCAACTGCAAACTTCCCGTACATGTGTTGTGTGTGTGTGCTTTTCTCAATCTAAAATGATTGTTCCTTTCTACCAAGCCTGTAGATAGCATCATATTTTTTGTTTGATTGCATGGTCGAGTTGAATGCCATTCTACCTTAATGGAGCTTTTGATGGAGGGCCCAATTTCTGGAAATTTCCCCTTATTTGTAAGTATCCTGAAATCCGCCGGAGAACAACTTCTTTTGATTGGTTGTTTAGTTTAGACAATAGTGATTTTAAGTCATTATCTGAAATGTATTTGCGTTCTTCAAATCCTGCAAGGCAGATTTGATATCGTTCAGGATCACTATCCTTTCTTCCTCCAAGTGGGATGATCCCAGCAGAAAAAGAGTTACTTCTTTGATTGATTCACAATCTGCCTTGAAATGTCAAGATATACAAAAATAGGTAGATATGTTACAAAAAAAAACTTAAAAACAACATAACAACGAGATACAGGGACTTTGATATATAACATTTGCCCTGTGTTACTTCAGCCACCTTCTTCCTGTTTAGGGTTGTTACCTTACATTGGAACATTTATCCCTCTGCATTGAAATGGATTGAATGAACATCTGTTACTTATTCAAGCTTGTCTCCGTTGTGCCATTCTATATAGATGTCCACCTCTCCTCCGCTGAGCCATCTGTATATACTCCACAAGAGTTTCGGACAGTCATCTATGAGCATCTCCAATTATTCATTTCAGGGTTCTTAGATCTTTATCAGATTTTATCTTTACATTTGGCATAGACTTCTATTCACGTTAAGGGTTTTTTCGACCAACGGTGGAGGAGGGGCATGGGTTGTATGGGTTTCCATTTTGAAGCGGGACAGCTGTTTGTTGCAGCTTCCCACTGAGTATGTGAGTTTCATTCGAAACACTGGTTCTTTTTAGTTTGTTTTTGAACAGGAATTGTTTGCTCCTTAGCTTAGAGGATGGGTTTCAGAGACCGATATCACATTTAGTCAAAATTTTTACATATATTTTGACGTAGGGAATATAAGCAAACCAAACTCTTGATTGCTATTATTTGGGTAGATCTCATAGCATTTGTCTTCAATCGCATTTCTAATTTGTGTACCTTCTCTAATATTTGAAAATTGCTTCTTACTGATGTTTCCAATAATGCACTACCCTATTTCAAGGCAAACTCCTGACATAGCTTGTGTACGTTTTCTTTAGGACTAAGGAGTTATCTGCCCCCTCCCAGTCAGTTCCAGCCATTTCTTCATTAGGATTAATCGTGGCTGTTCCAACCAATATCTTCATTAGGGTTAATCGTTTCATGTCTTTCTGTTTTTATTTTCTCGTCAGCCTTGGATCAAAATTGATTCCAAGATAGATGTGAGTTGTTTTTTTTTCACTTGTGCGGTTCCACGTATGAGGAGTTTTTGCCCTTTCTTGATAGTGAAAATATGGTGAATGTTTTTTAATAGTTTATTGACACCTCATTCGTTGGACTATTTATCTAGGTTTTTCTGAGTATCATGTAGACGAAATTGTGATGTGCCCACATATTCTTCAATAAATCATGGATTGATAACATCAAGAAATGGTTTGGGAATTATTTTTCTACACACCCCCTAATTGTCGAGGACAGATGTGTTTGGAAAGGCCTTTTGTGCTGATGTCTCCAGTGTGGTACCTCTACGAACCTCACGGGTCTTATTTTATTATGATTATTTTAACTTGCTTCACACCTACCATTATTTGTGATTATGTGTCCAAGATATTGGTAATGGTCTACTTTTTGCAGCATCTCTCCATTTATTATTATGTTTAGCGATTGTTCCTCTGTGATTTTGCTGATTATCATGGTTTTTGTGTTTGTATATTGGATATTTAATCCATATTCTTTACTTGATTTATCCACAATCTATTAGTCTTTGAGCGCATTACTACAATATCCTATAAAGATCATAGTAAATTCCTAAAAGGTCAGTATGTAGACATCCGTTCTGCTGATGCCTTTTTGTCCTATCGATAGAAACACGATGTTACACTAGTCTATTTCATGTCAATACAGAGGCAACGTCTTTTTTTTCATTGGCTGGTGACCATGATGACCATCCTATGTAATATATCTTTGCCAGTTGAGGTGAGAAAAATAGTTTTTAGAAGTTATATATAACCAATTCTCATGTATGTAAGTGAATCTTGGACGCTCAGCAAAAAAAGTGAAAAATTATATTAAGGCAGCAGAGATGGTTTTATAGAAGAATACTGAGAACACCATAAGCAGATAAAAAGCAGAATGAAAACTTCTTATCTTGAAAGAAGTTAATTCAAAAAGAGAGCTACTTACCTGTATCAGAAAGAGACAGTCAACATTTTTTGGAAACATCATGAGTAGAGGAAAGATGGAACACACTGTTACAACAGATAAGTTGAAGAGCAAGAGAGGCAGGGGAAGACCAAGAGAGAAGATGCTTGACAACTTAGCTTTGTTGCATGGGAGAACATCGGTATCGTAAATGATTGACATAACAAAAAAATAGGAGGCTGTTGAGAGACATGACAACCAACGTCACATGACATGGACCATGGGTATCTTCACGTAGTGACTCGCAATACAATAATAGTGTTGACTAGTGTTTCAGTATTCTACTGTAGCATTTGGGTTGCATAGTTCTTTTGTTGTTGCGAACTGTACTTGTGTCGCCGAAGTTTACCATGCAAGTTTCATTTTTTTTCCTACTCTTCCATTATAGTCGCCCATAATGTATAATTTATCTGTGTATTTGATTTTATTAAGTAGACTACAATAGAAAGGTCTTCGAAAAATTCTATACTTCTTAGCTTTTGTCGTTACATGGTGCATAGATTTGTATTACTATGCTGTGGTTTCTTGTTCCATTATTTGAATATTTATTATTCTCTGAGATTTATTCTACATTGATTATGAGTCAAGCTTGAGTTCATCCCTCTCTATATTAATACATAGTTATTTAATTCTTGTTTGATATTGTTTCCTTCTTTTTCTGGTGTCTGCTATGCCTAGAATTTCCGTATTAATTCCGGTATTTTGTCGCCTAACCTGCTACTTGTAAAATTTAGATTATCTTATTGTGTTTCTTCTTCTGCGTTCGTTCTCAAACTCCTGCAGTTTAGCAGGATGTAGTCCGGAGAACGGAATGCGTTGTGTCATGGTTTACAGCATTGCTGCAATATCTGCGCATTTCTGCCTGACACATCCGACTTCAGCATGGCTTTGGGTCACTGACCATATATGGGATATCCCATATATAGCCAGCTCCATCTCATAACTTAGTCGCCTCTTACGACATGCATGTAAGGTAAACAGTGTTGCTATTCTTTGCTCCCCTTTCGGGCTCCGGCATAAAACTGGCATCTTATTGTGTTTAAATATACTGAACTATGTTTTCCGTATATGTATATACGTATGGTATATGTTATACCGCGTGACATATTCCAAGTCATGGATGTTACTTTTATTCGCTAAGGATTATAATATTAACCTGTGTTTTATGTGTTCTTAATCGTGCGAAGTAAAATTTCTGTAACCTTGGTAACTGTTCACACACTAGATACAGATATTACACAACGCCATGACACTCATGTTCATGATGTGACCCTGTCAAGTTAGACCCGATAGCTATATGTTTAGCACTAGCAAAATGGAGAGAAAACTTTGTCAAAAAAGCCCCGTTATGTTTTCGGATATTAAATGTGCCTTATCACAGGAACACAGGGTCACAAGTCTTCAGTCAGAAAACTTTTGCAGGGGTGGATAAACAATAAGTCATGTTTAACGGCCATAGTAAAGACTAGGTTAGAACAGGGGCGTCTTCAAGTGCTAATAGTCCCAAACTCTTCATCCTCCAACTATACTTCTATCTAGCCCTCACTAGTGGATCCTAACCGCCGTTTGCATGCAACAGCAACCACACCTAGGAAACCACGTCGGCGTTTAAAATCAGTGAGGCGGCAAATAGTTTCTGTGTCCATAGTTTCTGATGTAGGCCTATGGGCCCATGTTCTGCCCAGCATGTAAAGTCTGGATGCGGCGGACTACGCAAAGTAGCTCAACTAACATGAGCCACTGGACAAAAAGGCGTCATTTACCTAGCGTCGTAGAGCACCAAAGAGCACGGTGAGAAAGTAAGGCACCCTGGCCATCTACTGCACTTCGAAACACGCCGTCGTCATGCCACTGAGACCATGTGTGTAGGGACTATAGAGTGAGGCAGACGACATTGCGCAACTCTCTCTCACTTTAATCCACCTTTCATCGCGCAAGTCATGGCTTTGATATCTATTTTTTTTCCTACTTGTTCACCACATTTTATTGTTTGTTTAAAAAAAAATGCCATTCACATCTTTGCTTGCGAAGGAGAAACAGCATCCTCTGAAGATATTTAAAAGAGAATTTTTTGACTGGTAAACCTGGAGCACAACTACTTCTAGGCCAGGAGAATGATAGATAATGAAATCGGACTACTACTACGTTTATTATATTAATTACATGTAGATCCATACTTATCACAATCCAACGCCCGTGGCTGCTTCTAAATGTTATAATATATCATAGAAACGGAGGAATTTAGAAAGTGCAATATTCAAATAAAAAAATCTTCACCTTTTGAACATTTGGAAATATTTTTTTAGTGTGCAAATTTCTCCAACGGATGTCAACACATCATCAATGACTTAGCGTTAGAGTGTAGACTGGAGTGGACTATGTGATGTTATGATCATGATGACATTTGAGTTTGACATGGCTCACCATGGTCATACTACAATCTATGAAACTGATACTGTTCCATATTCAGTACATTAAGTACTAATTATCGCAGATACTGACATAATCATTGGACTATGACTACCATAATTATTATTATACCCGGTCACTCTGACTCGAATAACTTTAATGTGATAACCATTGTTTGACTTTGTGGAGCTGCCAAATAATTAATTAAATTAGAGCTAGGCCTATAATTAAAATTAAATATACGGTACGGCATACAGTAATCTAACTATTCTTAACTAGCACAAGTAGACTACAACTCAAAGCTGTAAGTAAATGTGCGAGCCATGAGAATATAAATTAGATCATAGGTCCCTTACAAAACAATCATAACAAATAACATCCAATGCCTATCTATTTGTAAAATTTGCTCCTATCCTTACAGAACAATATATAATCGTTTGCAACTGAGCACCATGTTTTATGCCATCAGAGAATTGTGTTGATCAGTGTGTCAAAGAATGTCAGTGCACATCTTTACTACAATTCTTCCCACCACTCCATGTTTTGCATGGGCACAGTTGAAAGATGAGTTGCAGTCAAATGTTGACAATATAGACATAAATTAGCAAACTGTCATATTTAAAACAATGGAGAGTTCTAACATATTAAATAAGAATGAAAATGACCAAGCTTCCCAGTCATCAATGAAATACTTACTATCATTGAACACTGCAACTCCTGCCACTGTTTCATTAAAAGTCTGTGAATTGAACACCAACGATCTATCAACCATCTCAGATAATATATTGCCTGTGAAGGATAGTATGAATACCAATGCAGCACAGATTTCTTGCAGTTCCACAGTAGACAAGGGTACACTTTTTACATCCCAATCATTAGGACCACAAATAAACATAACACAGTCTGTTGTTAGTGACAGTATAATTGGAGAAAATTCAATGACAACTACAGTTATGAATAAACAAGGACCATCAATTATTGCACCATCTATATTAAATGGCTCATTTCAAAATATGCCTCGTCTCATTCGACATTCAGATAGTAGTCCGTTAATCTTGAGGAACCTGTCATCAAAAACATTAAAATCATGTGTATGTGGTGCAACTCAATTAGAAGATATTGAGAAATTTGGGCTATATGAACTTCAGAGTAAATCTTTGGGCGAATCTTCCACTAAAACTTCAGTGACAAGTATAGGATCAGAATTATCTTACAGGGTCCCTTTGCCATCATCAGATACCATTATTTTAGATCCAGAATTTATGAGCACATCAAAGACATCATTAATCTCAAATCACAGCATTTTAGACAAAATAATGGCATCTGGCAAATCTTCAGCTTCTACTGCCAGCTTGTTAACAAAAATGTCAAACAGGTCTGTTTCTCTGGAAAGCATCCCATCAATAGGTTTATTTCAGCCTGATTATCGAAGCATAACAAACAGCTTATGTAAGCTTGACTCAATGGAAATATCAGACTCTAGCAAAGATGGCCCAGAGACCATAGTTTCAGATAACACAAACAGTGAAACCTCAGATGCTATCACTATTGTAGGAAGTAACAATATTCCACCATCCATCATACTTTTAGTGAAACATCATTTGAATCATACATCTCCTTCCAGTGAAAAGCAAATTTCTTTGATAACACCATCAGATCAAAATGATTTAAAATGCTCTCTATTGCAAAACACGGCCGATGAAGGTATGGATGACCAGAGCTACAACTTAAGTATGACTTCTAAAAGACAGATAAGTATTGAGGATGAAAATCAAAGTAGTACAGACACAGAAATGAATCCTGAAGAAGTTCCATTAGGTAACCATAAACACAGTGCAGATTTGTCAAGGTCTGATACAGTTATTTTAAATGTCATCAAGGATAACAGTGTAGTGTGTCCAGACCCTAAACTCCATGGTTCTGATACAATTATTCTTCCTTGTGATGATGAAAAAAAAGCTAATTCTGATTCCAAATTATCAGAGGGTTTCAGTTGGGCTTCAGCAAATAGTTCTCTTCTTCCATCTTTGGATGTGCTTCTGAGTGAACCTTCTATCAACAAACATATGCCAATAGAAGTTACAGATAATTTATTATTGAATCAGTCATTAATACAATTTCCAGTGTCATCATTTGAGAATGGCCATGTTAACAAATCATTGTATGTAATGACAAGTGAAGGGCACTTGGCAGCTGTAAGATATACATCTCCTGATCAAGTAGATGTCATGCAACTTAATCAGCCAAGATTCCTGATTGATACAGATGTCTTCCGGCAAATTTTACCACCAAGTTCCTCCAATGCTTCTTCCAGAAGTGTTGAGGCTAAGGAGACACAAACAGATTTGGTTTTTGGTACAAATACATTATACTTTAAATTAGTAGATACTGTTAATGATGAAACAGTTTATTCTGTTGGTCATCTAGGTAGTACAATATTAACAAAGTCCCAGCTTGGACAACAATCTTCTGTCCCATCAACTGTTGTGCTAAGTAATAGCACAGTACCAGCAGGTCAATCTCAGTCATCTTTAGAAAAGTTTGAGATGACTTTGATTTCATTAACGGAACCAGCAGCAAATGAGAAGGTAATATCCTGTGGTATACAAACAGTGTCACAAGAAACTGAATGTAGCATTACATCTTTAGAGACATCTAAACCTGGACTCCCGAATACTTCAACTGGAGATAACTGTGATACAAATAAATGCATAGAATCCACAGAAAAATGTAAAACAAAACCTGATTTAGCCATGCATGAGAAGAATTACAAAAGTGGATTTAAGTGTGGTTTGTGCAATGCTACATTCACAAGAGTAGGGAATTTCAACAGACACAGAAAGATTCACAATCTTCAACCTGAGGTTAGTCATTTCCTATGACATTAAAGTACTATAAAGAATAACCTTCCATATTAATGAGAATTAACTCAAGACATTCTAGTCTTTTACACATGAAAATTAAATATAAACAGCTGTAAAGTTATCTACTATGTTGTTAATGAAACAATATTTTTTTTATTTGTTTAATTCAGCTTTACAAAGGCAAATACACAGAATGAATGTGATAATTGAAATGTCGATTCTGTGTGTCCTATTTGTGAAACTGAATTAAAGAATAATAATATTAGTTTTGGTGTCTCACACACAACATCCTATTAGCCAATTGTAGAACTATATTAGACATGAGTAGTCATAAGTGTTAAAAATGATGAAGGAAATCATAACTACATGCATGTATCACAGTAGTGTTTGTGTTTCTTTATGTTCTTCTTCTTCATTCAATATTCATTCTCAAACTCCCGCTAACAGGATCATTGTTCTACTAGATTTCCAGCAGGATGTAATCCAAAGAATGGATATGCGTTGTGTCACTGTTTTATTGCGCCAATGGCCCGACATATCCGTCTTCGGCGGATCTTTAGGTTACATTTTTTTTGTTTAAACTACCATTACAACCATTATTCATTCTGTGGTGATATGTCTAGTTGAGCTGTACAACAGTGGTTAGTGTGCTGAGTTAGTCTCAAATATTTCATTTCCTACTGTATAAATTATGTAGCGGTATCATTACACTCATAGAAAGTCTCCCTGCAGTCGACCACAGGAAAACATACCGTAATGAAAGTTTTTTTAATCATTACACTCTGGGAAAACCCAAATGTGCTCAGTCCTCCCAGAAAATATCAATGGATATGCATGCTCATGGTTCCTGTAGCTAATTAGTTGAATATTCTCTTCATTATACTCTGTATGTGTCAAGTTTTACTAGTTCCATGGTTAATACCAAATTCTCAGAATCTCTTATTTAATTTAACCTTCAGCAAATGGTAACTGTTCTGGCTCCGTTAGTTATTTAGTCATTGGATCATCGTCAATGCACTCCGAACAAGTCCATAGGTGATCATATCTCTTCTTGAGTGTATCCGCCATTACAAGTTGACTGATTGTTCCAGTACGCAGTAGATTGACCATCATTCTTTCTCACCAATGAAACCGCTCCTTTCTAGCGACACCACATTTCAAGCTCTGTGTTAGTTGGTAACTCTTCTTATGATTCTTATATGCTGCTTGTTTCTAGCAACTCCATGTGTCACTCCCAGGTCCTGTATTTTGGCATGGACAGAGAAGAAACACACCCTGCATTCTCCAACTGGTTACAATTTATCTCCAATCTAACTCCTTCATTGCATTAAAAATATTATTAGTCCATTTAATCATCACTTACCACTGTCCAATCTGCCTGCTATTTAATTACCCAAGTGCACAGACAAAAAAAAAATTGAAGTAACTATTTGTTACAGAACTGCTCAGAATATAGTGGTGATCAACTCTGCATTTATTATCTGTAGTAATTTTGTAGGCAATATTTATGTTCAATAGATTGCCATTGCTTTCTGAATGGACTGGATTCCCAACTGCCTGCAATTTAAATCAAAACAGGTAATTTGTCTGTCAGAAATTAACTCTCTGTCTTACAGCCACAGAGCCCGACATTCCCTGCTATACCCAAATGAAAATCTCTCCCAGCAAAGAGTATACATGCTAATGGCTTACTGGTTTGACACAGTTCTTAACAATCTCTCAATTTCCCTGTTCTCCGCACTGTGGTGATAATTCCATTATTATTGTAGCCGTCATACAGTGGAAACTCATTATAACAACTTGGTCTTGACTGATGAAATATGTATATACCCTCTATAGTGCACCCTTTTATAACATATTTCCCTATATAACAACACTTTTCAAAATCCTAGATTTTATTTATCCTTTATTGTTTGTACTGATTCCACTGTATAATCTTTCAATCATGTCCTTATTTAGATAGTATTCACACCTGTGTTTTATGAGAACTGAAAGAGGAGCAAAAGAATAGTGAAACTGTTGTCTGCCATGCATATCATAAGAGAAAACTAATTTTTTGAGGTTGAGTTGGTTGTCTCATTTCATAGAGATTTCATAATGACGTAGAATCTATGCTGTAGTCCGAAGTGTTGAGCTGAAAAGCACAGATCTTGCAGCCAAAATGTAAACTATGATATAATGCACACCATTGTCTGGATTACTTCTAATCTGCTGGAATTTGAGAATGAACACAGAAAAAGATAGTGCTCATGTAGTGATTTTAATTTATCATTCTTGTTCATAATTAATTCCTCTAGTAGTGATGCTTTTAAAGTCCTGCAAACTCCCAAGTGTGTGAAAAAAAAGCAGTAATGAAAGCTATGCATGGTGTGGGTGTGTGAAAAAAATTCAGTAACAAAAGTTATGCATTGTGTTGGTGTGGGAAAAGATTCAGTAGCAAAAGTTATGGATGGTGTAGGTGTGTGAAAAAACAGGTACAAATGCATATATATGATACATATCTGTTCACAAATCATTTATATCTCAAATAATTTGGGTATTGTTATTGTCATTTTCAAGTAACACAAAAGTATTTTATGCATTTTCTAGTGACTAGTACACGATTCATCACTGCAGTAATAAATATATGGCTATTAATTTGTATGGGCATATCTTAAGACAGTTCATGTACACATTTGTCTGTTAATTTCTTTGACATTATGTTTCGTTTTATTTTGTGTTTTATCAGAACCAAAATGCTTTCAAATGCAATGACTGCGGCAGAGAATTTCTTCAGCGCTGTGATCTGAAGCGTCATTTGCTGATTCATACAAAACAGGAACCTCATCGGTGCGATCAGTGTGGAAAAGGTTAATGCAAATACTAGACTAAAATTAGATATAATGATCGATCATATGTTACTTGGAGCCTGATATGGGGAGCACAAAAGAGTATCACTGTAACCTTCCATGCATCTTACAAGAGGTGACTAAGCAAGGTTGGGCTACAAGATTTCATATTAGATTTAAGTGACTCAAAAATGCCATGCTGAAGTCAGATATGTTGGGCTGAAATGTGAAGATATAGCAAGCTGATACTGGCACACTGGAATGCCTTCCTTCCAGGGCTATCCATAAACCTTCCTTACACAACCATGTCTTTGAGACAGCCTTACATGAGTCCTGGTGTCACTTCCGTTAACAACTGATGAAAAGAACCTGTGCTTCTGTCTGAAAGACTGGACTGTTACGAGCTACCTGCTCACAGCTAAAAGGATTATTTCATCATCTCCAGACTACATTCTGTTAAATGAGTGGAGATTGAGAAATAAGAAAAAGTTGCATCCTTGTGACTATTTTGTCCCATAATTTTTTTGATGCTCATAAAATAGGATTAAGTGTTCTGTGAGTTCACATCTCAAAGATAATATTGCAACCTTGACCTCCAGCTGTATGTTCTTTGTGAAATTGTTCTCCCCCTCCCCACAGTGAAATTAAGAAATACACATGCACACACTCACTCACACCCACACTCACACACGCTCACACACACACGTGCGCTCGATATATATTCTTAACAATTAAATTGTCTAGATAGACTTGTATTCAATGCATGTATAGTCTGTGTGTCAATGATGGATATGCAAGATGTACCGAAGCCACCAAGTGAGATTCTGCAGAGTGTGGACACACCTCTAGATGAAACATTAAAAAGTTTTAGGAATTTTTGTATTAACTGTTACATGAGTAAGAATTATCACCTTTGGGGATGAGTGTTAATTATGGGAACCATTAACACACAGAATTTGAGATTTGCTGGGCAAGACTCACCATCAAGAGTCAGTCTGAGTTTCTATGATGATGTTTAATAACAATAATTTGTTTGTTCATTCTCAAAATTCTACTAGATCTCTCCTGTAGTAGTAGACAATAGTCTTACTAGATTTCCAACAGGATATAGTCCAAGAACAGGAAATTGCATTGTGTCGCTGTTTTATTTGCGCCAATGGCCAGATATATTCGGCTTCGGCAGTAGTAATTAATATGTTTCGTGTTTTTACAACTTACACTAAACAGTGGGTGTCTGTAACTATAGTAACTATAACTCAAGTAACTCAAGTAGTTCCTCTACTACATGCTGGTCACCAACTTCAAAGCTATCCATGATCAAACTTGGTTGAACTTTTTACTGCTGCCGTCGACAGATGCCTGCTATAACTAGTAATTAATACATAGTACCTATGCTCATATTACAAAGGGAAATCTAAGTTGGTAGAGTCTTCATCTTCATTCTCAAACTCCCACTGGATATCTCTTGTAACTAACAGGACCATGGTCCTATTAGATTTCCAGCAGGATGTAGTCCAGAGAATGGAAATGAGTTGTCTCGCCGTTTTATTTGCGCCAATGGCCCAACATATCCGTCTTTGGCGGAAAGTGGTTAGAGTGAACTCAGAAGATCAAACAAACTTTCTAGAAGATAGAGTTCCAGATTCATACTAAACATCTGTGTTTGTTCTCAAACTCCTGCTTCAGAATGTAGTCTGAAGAATGGAATGCGTTGTTCACAGCTTAGCTATGATATCTACAGTATTCATCCTGCCCCTGCTGACTTCATCGTTGCTTTTGGGTAGCTTTGATCTTCTATAAGATGGGACAACAAACCCCCACCCTCAAAATCTTAGTCTCCACCGAAGATGAATGTGTCGGGCCATTGGTGCAAATAAAACGACGACACAACGCATTTCCATTCTCTGGACTACATCCTGCTGGAAATCTGATAGGACAGTGGTCCTGCTACAAGAGATTCAGTGGGAGTTTGAGAATGAACACTGGAGAAGAAAATCTTAGTCACCTCTTACAAGAAACATGTCAGGTCACAGTATAGCTATTCTTTGCTACTATTCAGGCCCCCAACTACACCAGAGCAAGTTAATATTGTTAAGTTGCATTGCTCTTATTTGTTCATTATTGATAAGCACACATAACTTATCCAAGTTTTCTATTGATCCTTTAGTGGAACGAACTAAAAGCAAAATATAGACCTGAGTAAGACAACACATCAACAAATTTGACACACATATATGTCAAGATATCAGAATGGGACACTGCTGTCTAAATCACATTTACACAGAATCAGCATCAGCAACTCAGTGGAATACATGTACAGAGCAACAACACAGACACCAAAGTACATACAACACGACTGTTCCAACTTTGCTATTCACAGAATGACAATCTGACCCCGCAAGAGCATCTCAGGAATTAAGTTACGGTGAAACTATAACAGAATAAAACAATAATCACTATACATGATCAATATCAGACTAGATTCATAGTAGTTGATCACAAAAAAAACTGTTCCTTAATCAGAATGTATATTGTTTTCATTTGTTAATTAGTGATAATCCAGTGAACAGATGAAATATTTCATTGACTCTCTCAAAGTGTCTCTAAAGAGCTTCAACATTGACGTCACATTTTGAGAATCTGTCACTTAGAATCACCCAATGTCCCTCCGAAGACTGATGTGTCGGGCCATTAGCGCAAATAAAACGGAGACACGATGCATTTCCATTCTCTGGACTACATCCTGCTGGAAATCTAGAATGGATCATGGTACTGCTACAACAGAGATCCAGCAGGAGTTTGAGAATGAACACTGAAGAAGAAGAAGAATCACCCAATATGATGCAGCAATATGAGCAAAGGTGCTCACATTTCTGAGAAGCATCAAATTTTAGAGGCATAGAGAAAATATGCTGCCAAAATGACAAAACAATAAACTTGTAGATGTTCAATTCTGACCATACATGGCCCAAATGTGATAAGGGAATCTATACTGTAATTGGACTTTTCAGTTAACTTTACACACACCAGAGATACAACAACATATGTGTGCAACTGTTATCATCATCACCTGTGATAGATGGCTATGATGGTTATTATTAGTGATAATCAACTTGTATTACTGCACATCAAGTGACCAAACGTGCAATAGCCCGAAAACCGATCGTCATTCAATCCTACTATACCACACAGCATAAGCCGAGACAAGACAATAGGTAGATAAGCAACTTGTTTATCCCAGTTTGTTACTGTTCCTATTTAATGCTGTCATAAAGTATTTTCATTCCGCATTTGGCACTCTTTTTAAAAAAAGTTTTCGATCATCTTTGTCTTCAAATAAAAAAACATAAATGGATTGTCATATTTAAATGAATTATTTATAAATATTTGTTACTAATTAATTATTATATCTTTCAATTGCAGGGTATATCCGACATAGTGACTTGGTTGTTCATATGCGATTTCACAACAAAGATAAAGCATTTAAGTGCACCATGTGTGAGAAGAAGTTCTTCCAGAAAGGTGAGCTGATTTAGATTCTTTCAGTGTAGTCTTCTTGTTCTTTGTTCTCAAACTCCGACAGATTAGCAGGATGTAGTTCGGAGAGAACGGAATCACTGTGTCATGGTTTACAATTTTGCTGTGATATCTGAGCCTTTTGTCCTGATACATCTGACTTCAGTATGACTTCTGGATCACTTTGACCCTATATGGGATGTGACAGCCAACTCCACCTCAAAACCTCCTTGGTCACCACCTCCTATAATACGATTGACAGGTAACAGTTCCATAATTATGCAGACATAATTATGCAGGCAGTCCCTGAATTCTTGACAGTTGTTGAAGGCCGTGCTCAGAGGGGAGCTCAGAAAATTGACACAAAAATGTTGACATAATTTATGAATAATTTATGAATAACCTCTGTGAGCTTTAAGGATAGTTTCATCCAGTATTTCTTTAATACACTGAAAACTTAAATTTGTGACTGTGTGTGACTTAAGCCTCCTAGTCAGAGGGGGTTAATACAGCATTAATGTGTATTTTTGTGTGTGACTAAGGGTACACTACAGTTGATGTGGTAAATGTTATGCCATTTAACAATGAATTCCTGGGTTTGCTATGGTCTCCATTTTTTAAGGCTGGGTAACACTGGAACTCTTTGAGGTCTATATATTCCACATTAACTGGGAACCAAACCATATACCACAAGGTTAGTAAGCCAGTAAATAAATTACTACACTATCATGAGTATAGTTATGTAAATTAACACTTTGCTGACCAGCAATCTAGAGTGTAATTATCTCCCATTACCGAGGGTGTACGCAAATGTTTTAGACATCGATATCATCTTAAAAATCTGTATAAAATCTAAATCGCATGAGAGAGCCTTGAAACTTTGTCATAATGAATGTTTGCACATTCTGAATGAATTTGAAAGCCCCAAAGTGCAAAATCCTAATTTTATAATTCTAGGCCTAGAATAAAATTACTCTCTATATATCATACAATCTTACCATCGAAACTGATTTCAGCATGATAAATATTCACGAAAGATATCTATAGAGTGCATTTCACAGGTGCCATTATTTTGATACAACATACTTTCCCAGACAAGCTATTTTTGGTAACACTATCACTATGGTTACCATATTCCTGAAGTATAGTAGTTTTGACAATCATAGAAATTGGTTACCAAGGTTCTATAACGGAAATTTGACGGCCGTTGAAATTGATTTGTAAAGTGTTGTGTAAGACCTCTTTTTGCGCCAGGATGGTGTTTCGGGAGATGTGATAGACCTGAATTTTTCTGTGATTAACAGTAAACTTTGTTCATCCATCACAGGTAATGATAACGATTTGTTACATCAATTTGATAAAGTTCAGTTTGAGTTATGTCCTTAACACAAGTTGCTTCTAGTTATAAATGGGATATTTTGGTTTTCCTTGGTAGGAGTGACTAAACCTGACATTTATTGCCTGGCTGCCGGTTGAATTATCTGACTTGTGGGGATTCGGTGAATGGGCATGCATTGAACAAACATTATAACTTGAGAATTTTACAACTGAAAATTCTTAAGCAATTGCTTAACACTTTACTGACCAGCAATTCAGAGGGTATATATCTCTCATTACCAATGGTGTTTGCAATATTGTAGACATCAACATCACTGAATTTCAAAATTCTTATATAATCAAACTCATGCAAGAGAGCCTTGAAACTTTCAATAGTGTTGTAATGAATGTTTGCATTTTCTGAATGAATTTGAAAGCCCCAGTTATATCAAGAGTGAAATACTATTTATTATAATGTTTGGCTTAGATTTACATTACTTTCTATATATCACTAAATTTAACCTTCAAAAAATCTGATTTCTTCATAATTAATACTCTGCTCATATCTTTCTATCACCTCCTCTGTTGAGCTTTTACATTTCTCCTTTTTTCACAAGGTGCATCATCTTTTTTACTTATAAGGACGCTATGTAGCTCTGTTTCTTGCAACCTTCCCATATAGCATGGTTTATGTCAAAGATTTTCAGTGATGTGTTTATCGAGTCCTTGTAGCACTTGTTTTGACCAAATTTTACAATTTTTATCTGCAGGTGACCTTAGTAGACATATTCGTAATGCCCACATACCAAGCAGCCAGCTAATCTGTGGCCATTGTAATCGCAAGTATGCTTGTGAATCAACACTTATACGTCATATGAAAGCTGTACACAAAGACATAATTCTACATACAATAAACAAGAAAATTCAAGAATCAGAGTGAGTGAGAAAGCTAATTACATTTTCAGGTTAGAATTGAACTTGAGAAAATATGCTGCAGTGAAATCTGAAGTACCATATTGGATATGTATGGAATAAAAATCGTATGCATAAATGTAGCTTCTTTTGTGGTCAGGACATTGGTCATCCTAGATCACATATATTGACAGCATTCTTCTTCTGCATTCATTTTCATGTTCCAGACAATTTTTAGGCTATAGGCTGTAGAGATGGAATGCATTGTGTTGAGTTTTACAGCTTAGCTGTGAAATTTGCACCTTTCGGCCGGACACATTCAACTTCAGTGTGAATTTTTTTGATCACATTTGATTTCTACAGGATAGGATAATCAAGCTAACGCCCCCATCCCCCTTAAATGCTTTTAACAACTTGCATAGCAGGTCAGTGTTACTATTTTTTACTCTCTTTTTGGACCATGGAAACACCTAGGCATTATTATTATTATTATCGCTACTTAAGTTGGATCTGTCGGGCCATAGCTGAAAATAAAACTGTGACACAATGCATCTCTGTTCTCTGGACTATACACTGCTGAAAATCTAATATGGTTATTGTCCTGCTACAAGAGAGAGGTAGCATGAGTTTACAGAATGAACTTGCAAAAACAAATTATTGCTTATATTCTTTTAGATATAATGAAAATTATGCTGGGGTTATTGTTATTGCAAGAAAATAATTGATGCAGTTTTTATTTGTTTTATTAATACTGACATCATTTTTATTACTTTATAAGCTAATTAATTTAATTAGATTAAATATTTTTGTACATTTTGTGTCCCATATCTTCTTCAGCATTCATTCTAAAACTCCTGCTAATATCTCTTTATCTTTCTTTTTCTTTTCGCTTAATACTCCTTTATGCTTTGCAGCATCAGGGGTAGAAGAGTTCTCTGAAGATGATTTTTTTGTGTGCTTCATATATGTTTTTTTTTCATTAACTCTTTTATTTCTGTAATCCATCATTTGCTAGGTCTGCCCCTGGCTTTGTATCCATCATGTCCGTATAGTAATGCTTTTTGAGGGACACTGTCTGATGGTAGTCTGGAAGCATGTGAAAACCACTTAATCTGTTGTCTTCTGATGTAATCCAGGATTGACATTGTGTTTGTTAGTCTTCTATTTTCATTTCTGATGGTCTCTTATTGTTTCTCCAAGGATTCTACGTAGACAAGTCATTTCTGTTGTAACCAGTTTTCTTTTGGATTCTGTTGTTAGAGTGTACGTTTGACATTGGTAGAATAGTGATGGTATGATGATCATTTTATATACGGTAGTGAAGTTTTATTGTTCATGCTCACATATTTGTTTTTGAAAATAGGAGACACCTGCCCACAGATCTGGTACTCTATGTTGCATCTATGTTTAATTTCTTTGGTATTTTTCCCATTCTATTACATGATGCTTCCAAGATTGGTGAATTCTTTCACCTGTTTAAGTTGTTGGTCATCGATTAGAATAGTGGCATTTCTTTCTGTGTTTGCGATTGATATTATCTCGGTTTTTTAAATTTCTGTGTTTATCTTCATGTTAAAGTCCCTACATGTTGTGTGGAATTTATTTATATGTTGTAGTTGTTCTTTTGTTGTTGATAGTATTGCTTGATCGTCTGCAAAATTAAGCTCACTCAGGAGGTTGTTTAGATTGTCTTCTTCATTGGTGGTGGCAATTTTCCATATGCAATCGATATATGTGATAAATAACAAGGTGGATATAACACATCCTTCTTACATGCCAGAGTGTACCCGGTATGTGGAATTTATCTGAAAGCCCAACACTCGCTCTAACTGTACATTGACTACTTCTACACAAGTTTATTAGGTGTTGTGGAACCCCATATTTTGATAGTATTTGCCATAGTTGTTGTCTGACTACTCTGTTGAAGGCTTTTTCTTGGTTGACAAATGCAATATACAATTCTTTGTTGTTTTCAATTGTTTTTTTTTATGCCAATTGTCTGAGTGTAAAAATGGCGCCTGAACAGCTTTTGTTCTTATGGAATCTCATTTGAATTGTCAAGCTGTGGTTCTATGAATTCTCATGATCTTTTTTCTATAATTCTGTTGAAAATTTTTCTGGTGTGGCTTAGAAGTGAAATACCTCTGTACTTTGTACAATCTCTTTTGCTGCCTTTTTTCTTCCAGATGAGTATTATTATAGCAATTTTCCAGTCTTCTGTTGTTTCTTGTGTGTTCCATATTATATTAAACAACTTATGCAACCATTTTATTCATATATCAGCCACAGTTTTGATTAATTTGACTTGTATGTTATCGGGTCCTGGGATTTGTTTTGAGTACTTAATGATTCTCCATATTCTTGCCAAGCTTTAGTTTTAGCATCTTTAACGATTTTCTTTGTTATTGATTTAGCTGACATGTACTCAATATAATCTTCTTGTGCTTTGCTTGCAGCCTATTTTGGGAATTTTGTTTCTTATCTCATATGGTGCCTTTGATTCCTTGTTCCACCATGGTGTTACTTTGGGTTTTCTACCTTTATGTTTCATGTATCCACAAGTTTCTCCCGCTATTTTCATTATGGTTTTCTATCTCTCTTGTAGCAGGACAATAGTCCTACTAGATTTTCAGCAGGATATAGTCCAGAGAGTGGAAATGCATTGTGTTGCCGTTTTATTTGCACCAATGGCCCTATACATCTGTTTTTGGTTGGTGTGTCCTATAATTGATGCGCTTCTATTATTTTGGCAATCATTCTCAAACTTCTGCTTGATCTCATTTTTAAACAGGACAATGGTCCTACTAGAAAACTTCCAGCAGGGTGTAGTTCAGAGAAATGATATATGTTGTCATTGTTTAATTTGCCACACTGGCCCACATATCAGATTTCATCAGTATGTGTCTGTTACCTGTACAATTGTTTTTATTACTGTAAGCCAAACTTCTAGTAACTATCACTAATGCATTGTCATTTATTTAGTTTTAAAAATAAGAAATTAATCTTAATTTAATGTGAAATATTTTGTTCATTTATTTAATTACCTTTATTTTCTTCTTCCTCAGTTCAAATAGTAACTGCTCATCAGTTAATACAAAAGATGTTGTTTTTACCATGACAACATCTCCTGGCAGAAAGTATTAGGAAATTATTTTTTTGACGTTTAGATTTTGAGTGTCATTTTTACTTATGAACACACTAAATGCAATACAATGCTGAAGTTCAAGCAATAGAACAAGCTGCTCTCATACTTGACACTGTCTAAGAATGTCAACAATTGGTCATCTTCACAGATGCACTATCTGTTCTGCAGGCACTCTTTGATGATAAACTACAACAATTAAGAGATAAACTAAACAACACAGGAAGCAAACAAGTAGAACTGTACTTCAGTGGTTATCATCACACTGTGGTGTCCCAGGAAATGAGAGGGCAGATGGGTTTGCCAAATAAGGAGGAGAGTGTATGCAGGAAGACAATGTCATCTCATATCAAGAAAAGAAAACTATACAAACCATCAGAAGTCTTAAGATAACATCACAAAAGACACCTACCACTGCCTAAATCGACAGGGACAGGTCACCATCATCCGCCTCGGGACAAGACACAACAGACTGAACAAACACATGCACAGGATATGACTGTGTACAACACTACTGTGAACAGACCTCTGAGCATATTCTGCAGAACTGTACACAGTATGAACAATTGAGAGAGATGTACTGGTCCGATGTTGCAGCCCTGAAAGCAAAGATATATTGAACCAAAGAAAAGCTCCAGACAACGGTGGAGTTCATCTATAAGAACTGTCTGACAATGTATAGATTAAGTAGCGAACATAAGACTTGTCTGATGGTGTATACATCAAGTAGTGAAAATAAGACTTGTCTGATGGTGTATACATCAAGTAGTGAACATAAGACTTGTCTGACGGTGTATATATTAAGTAGTTTTCCTATAGGGAACATATGACCAATGTGTTCATAAGAAATAAAGTAGAGATGTGTGCAGGTGTCCAGGAATCATTGCTTTCAATAGTGAAACGACAAAAACTAGCATGGTTTGGACATGTATGCAGGCATGATTCCTTGTCAAAAACAATACTGCAGGGAACTATCGAAGGGGGAAGAAGCAGAGGAGGGAAAATAAAGGCATGGACAGACAACATCAAGGAATGGACAGGACAAGATATTTCCACACTCATCCGCATTGCTGAGGATAGAATTCGCTTGAGGACTCTGTGTGCTGAAGCATCCAATGTGGTACCCCTACGACCCTGAAGGGTTATGGGTTCATTAATTGATTGATTGACATCAAGTAGTGATCATAAGACTTGTCTGACGGTGTATACATCAAGTAGGGAACATAAAACTTGTCTGATGGTGTATACA
Source organism: Meghimatium bilineatum (assembly GCA_034231615.1). Classification (NCBI taxonomy): domain Eukaryota; kingdom Metazoa; phylum Mollusca; class Gastropoda; order Stylommatophora; family Philomycidae; genus Meghimatium; species Meghimatium bilineatum. The sequence goes on from CM067299.1 coordinate 101,316,016, forward strand.
TCAAGTAGCGAACAAAAGAAAGAAAAACTTATGAACAATTAATCCCATTTATTATTATATCCATGTTATTTATAATCCTGTTTCCATCAGGAAAACTAATATAAACCAAAGATGTCTATTTAATATATTTTTATTTCTCATTTTGTGGTAATGTTATTAGAAATTGCATTGTGTTATTTCACTTCTACACAAAATATTGCTAAAAAATCATATGCATATTCTGATTGAGAAATGTAAAAAAAATACAAATATTAAAAGTTTTAACACAAATTCTCATCACTAGATTTTCTGTACCAAAACACTTGGAGTACCAATGTACATTCAGACTCATGGAAAAGAATACTAAGCGAGGAGGTGTAGAACAGTGTGCAGCGAAGGACAGTCACCCACAGTTTCCTGGATGATGAATATCCAGAAGATATATGGGTCACAGTATACACAGATGGGTCAGCACAGAATGCAGTGAGGAAGGGTGTTGCAGGTGTATATATAGAATATCCACACAAGCCTAGAGATACAATCAGAACACAAGCAGGAAAATTCTGCAATAATTATGATGCAGAAATCCTGGCAATTAGGGTGGCAACTGAAAAACTGCTGAACTCCAATCCTGGTCCACAGTCAGTGGTATTCCTGACAGATTGCAAGGTCAGTGTTTCAAGCTCTTCTGTCTGGAAAACTAGCAGACTTACATAAACTATTTAATGAACTGTCTTACCAGTATAGGGTAACTATGCAGTGAATACCCTCTCACTGTGGAATACCAAGAAATGAAAAAGCAGACCAATTGGCTAAGGGTGTTCCAGAAGACCAACCAGATGTACCAATCACATATCATCAGAAAAAAACAGATGATCAAGTCAATAAGAAAGCCACAAACACCAACACAAGATGACTATCACATTATGAACAGATCAGAACAAGTTGTAATTCTACGCCTCAGAACAGGACACAACCGACTCCACAGTGACACGTACACAAAATTCAAAATTGGCAACACGGCCATGTCTACATGTGTAGACAGGCAGCACAGAGTTCCAAACATATATTTCAGGAGTGTTCTAAGTATGAAATGCTGAGGAAACAGGAAACAACACTGGAATCAAAACTCTATGGACCAATGTGTGAACTACAAAAGACAGTGAATTTTATTCAGGAGACAGAATTACAGATATAGACATGTTTCAAGTGAATGAAAGAAGAAGAAGAAAACTAGATTGTGGAACTTTTCAAATGTCATTTTAACATTTTTACATAAACAAGGAAGTTGAACTTTTAATGCTTGTATATTTTAATTAGTTTTATTATTTTTACAGTGTATGCAATATTATCTTGATGTGTGACCGTCTATTCCTGTGCTCTGCTACCCTGCTTCTATTCTCTGCTTCTGAGACTAGTTGCTTTTATTACAGCATCGATTTAGTATAAATTTCTTTCTGGTTTTTGTCTGTATATGTTTGTCTGTATCTAGATAAAGACCATTTGGTCAAAAAGTTTGTTTACTTGTGTTTATTTGTAAAAATATAATTTAACTTATTTCAACTGTTCATTTGCTTTCTTGTGTAGGGAAAGAGCAATTCTTTTGCAATTTTGTTTAATTAGTTAATTAATGGTCAGATCCTCCACACAAAAGTGCTCTGCTCTCCTAATTAATGTCTTTCAGCATATGTGACTGTTGTGTTTTTACTGTTGTACTGGTAGATAATTACTCTTTTGTTTCCCATATGCTGCTCGTTTCTACCAACTCCACACATCACTTTAAATTCATGTATTCTGGACATAGACACGGAGAAGAAACACAATCTACATTGCCAACAAGACTAAATACTTGATTGTTAGAAAAATAGCAACAATGTTCACACTGGCAAATCTGTCTACTCTTTTCCCCTAATTTTCCCCTTGTCCAAACACAAAAATAAAAGTATCTCTCTACAGCACAGACTTCATCATTTTCAGCCACTGTTGATGTAGATATACCCACTGAACCTTTTTAAGCATCCTCATAGAATCAGTCAGAAAACAGACAGCTTTAACACTGAACTGAGTATTCAGCCATGCCATTTCCCTGCTCACTGCCAGAACCTCCATTGTTATTATGCTTGTGGTTGTATAGAATGAACAACTTCCCTAACACACTTCCTTCTGCTAATGTCTATTAAAGTCCATGCACTGCATACATGGCTGACCATAAACCATCAGAGTAGACAATAATATCTCTATTTGAGAAATTCTCACTGATCAGAGTCTGGACTTCTACTGAGTCCATATACCCTGGGATATTATTGTCACATTTCCTGCCAAGTGTGATAACTACATGAATGGATATTGTAAACTTGATAATCTTACTTTCCCACTCTTATCCATGCTCTATGTTTCCTAATGTGCACACCTGTTTTATAACCCCTCTGCTCTGCCAAATCTTAATTTTTAGTCTTGTTCACTCCGACACAAAGTTTTCTGGAGATCTATCCATAGGGTGAAACTTTCTTTTCCTCAAATGCATCTTCAATGATCTGACAATCAATATAAGGTAATTCTTTTCATCCTCCTGCTTGTCGCAACTCTCTGCCATTCTCCCAGCTTCTTCACCTTCGTCGCTAATGTAGTGATATTGACGACTTTCTTGATAAATCCTCTGAGATTATTGATTTTGTCCTTCGTTCTCTCATCGGCATGTGTCCTTTCATCGGCATCGCTTTGTGTCCGTAAGTTATCACGGCTTGATACCATGACTAATAATCAGGGTACATCATCCTCCTTTGATAGAGTTAAACTTGTCGTTACTTTTCATCCCCATAAATACTTGTTCAAGCATTATTCCCTTCTCCAGTCTGATTCTGAAACTCGTGCCGCTTTCCAGGATTTTCCTTTGGTTGCCTATAGGCGTGAAAAAAATCTTAATGACATCTTGGTCCACAGTCACCTCAGGTCTTATGTTCCTGTTTACTTTGCCACTGTTTGTTGCAAACCTGGTCATTGCTACACATGTCCCTATGTAGTACATATCCACTTTGTTTCATTTCCTAATACCACTTTCACTATCGATGATGCTTTTATATGTGAATTCCGTAATGTCATTTACGTTATTATATGTAAACGTGACAAGAAATATATAGGTGAAATCGGCTTACGATTGACTGACCACTTCTGTAATTCTGTAAGCATCTTCATGCCATAAAACACATAGGACCTACCCCTGTTGCCATTAATTTCAATGGTGATGATGATCAGGGTGCCCTCGATATCCAGGTCACTGCCCTCAGATCTTGTGCCACAGATGACAGATCTAGGTACGCTCTTGAAAATCGATTTATTTTTTAGTTTGGTACCCTCAAGCCATTTGGACTTAATTCTGAACATTCATTTATTTAAATTTGTGTTGGTGTGATCCTTATTATATTGCTATACATGTTGTATTAGGTAATAATTTGTTATATATGTTATATCCCGTCCAATTTTCAACAAAACCCACTTCCATGATTATATGTTTCCATATACATCATTGTCACCTTGAACATCGTATTGTTTACATGTCAATAGTGTATCTAGTGCCTCTGTGGTGTTAACATTGTTTTTACTGTTTTCATTGTTTTTCACTGTTTGTTTTATATATTCTTGAGAAAGACCTGATGGTTTGAAACATTGAAAATGTCTTGTGTATTGTAATCTGTATGTTTTTCTTGTTTACTACTCATAACCCCTTAGTTTTAGGGATAGTCTGTCGTGTTCAAGTGGAACTTTCTAAACACCTGTGTTCTACTTTAATTATTTGGGACAGAAATATTATTTGGTTCTGTGTGCTGTTACACTTTCTAAATGCAGCTTGTTCTGACACCAATAATGATTCGTTATGGGATAATATTACCACACACATTCCAAATTTTTAATATTAGGCTTTTTTTTTACAGCTTCCATGATGCGGAGATAAATAACAACAGAATCTGCTACCGATCATTCGATCTGCATGCAACGCACTGAGATTCCCCCTTCTGTCAAGGGTCTTTCAGGGGAGGGGGCCTCTCAGTGCATTGCCCGCAGATCAAAGGATGCTTTGTTGTATGCACCTTCAGCGAAAGTTTGTTTCATTAAATAATGTATGGTTTGTTTCATTAAATGCTTGGACCTCATTATCCCATAAAGTACCCAAATAACTTCTCTGATTCTAGGTACCATTTCAATATTCTGTTAACCATCCTTTCCACTGTCTTGCAGACACAACTAGTTAGGCTTATCAGTCTGTAGCTATCAGGCTTCTGTTTGTACTTGCCTTTTTTATGATAGGACACATGAGCACTTATCTCCATGCCTGTGGTGCATTTCCTGTACACCAGCTGTAGTTTTATATATGTAGCCATTTATACGTTGCTGCAAGACCTAGGTTCTTAGTATTTCCATTGGTAATGCCATTAGGTATCCTGATGCAGACACAGATTCGTTGGGCAGGTCATTTGGTACATATGGCAGACCATCGCCTGCCAAAGATACTTCTCTACGGTGAGCTGGAGAAGGGTAAACATGATCTCAAGGTGGTCAAAAGAAGCGCTACAAGGACTTGTGAAAGACCTCACTGAAAGCGTTTGAAATAGACCAAGACACATGAGAAGAACTTGTCCAAAATAGATCTACATTGCGCTCAATATATCAAGAGCGCATCATCTTGTGAAAAGAGGAGAAATGCAGCAACTCAACAGTGGAGAGTAGCTAGAAAGTCACGATAGAGAAAAATCCGCCTACAGTGGTCATTCCATGTCCGAACTGTCCAAGGACATTTACAGTTTGAATAGGGCTCATTAGTCATCTACAAACTATTATGCATCGTCATAATTCTAACTGAATTTTCAAAAGTGGATGTAAAAAATGGTCATCATCACTTGTGATGGACGAACACACACAGAGTTTACCTAAATCTTCCAGTGTAATTGTTTTTCACTGAGAGTTGCTGTCATCATTTATTTGTGTGGTTAAGTTCCACAATTTTCTTTAATCTGTCTAAAGATTTAATTATTGGGTTGCTTTCCCCTCCAGCTTCTTCTCTGTGTCTCTATCTTTTCTTTAGTTATGAAAACATGTTATCTAGTCATGTTGCATAATACCATGGTTGCTGGTGTACCTCTTGGCCTGGTATCTCCAACTTCAGCACCAGTGATTGCTTGTCAGGACTGTGGTCCTGCTCTATGTTGGGGATAGCCCGGCCAATCTTAGTTTCCAGCCTCTATTGGCTGAGCTAAGCTCTATCTCCGCTTCAAGGAGTTGACCTCATTGGGGACAAATGATTGCATTAGTATCATCACAAAGAATGACTTCTATTAAGTGTACATACATTTGTTATGGGAATTGTCATAATTAAAAGTGCCATTCTGTGTTTGCATAATAAATGAGATAACATGACAGCTGTGATATATTCATAAAAATTATTTTCAAAATATATTTCATCTTTTATGCTGTGAGAAAGTTATCTTCTGTGTGAAGGTTTTTTAATATTTGTCCATATATGTTTCTTAGTGTGAAATCAAATTAATCAATCCAGTGCTATGCAGAATGGCATAGGCAATCATGCTTCTCCACAACTCTGTCTCTTGTGTTGTTAATAAGTTCAGTTGGTGACTTCTTCCTGTGCCACAGTGACAACTTATCCAGAAATGTTTGTCTTTGTAGTCCTTTGTCTCTTCTCCCGTTGGTCTTTCTGGTGGATACTAAATGTTCAAATTCATTTTTCTTATCACATGCCCTAAAAAATCTTGATTTTAAATATTTAAGTCTTATTGATGAAATGAAATATTCAAGTCTTATTGGTTAAGTGAAATATTAGAAGTATTGGTTAAGTGAAATATTAGGGTTAAGTGAAATATTAGAAGTATTGCTTAAGTGAAATATTAGAAGCATTGGTTAAGTGAAATATTAGAAGTATTGGTTAAGTGAAATATTCAATTCTTATTTGTTAATAGAAAGATTAGAAGTATTGGTTAAGTGAAATATGAACTTCTTGAGATTGTTTTATACTGTCTTTCTGCATAAATTGTGGTTGTTTCTGATGGTAGTTTATTCACATCTACAATATCACTGGAAAATGATTGAAGTTGTTTATGTAAAATGAAGGTTGTGGTTAACATATCTTTCATCTTCCAGAAGGACCATTCTGTATGCATATTTCAGCCCAACACATCCAACTTCAGCATGACATTTTGGTTAATTTGACCTATGGGATGAGAGTAAATCTCACTCCAAAGCCTCCTTAGTCACCCTTACAATATGCATGTCACAGTATTATTATTCTTTACTCCCTTTTTGGGTCCTGGCGAAAGCACAGAGACAAATGAAGCTAGAAATTTCTTCAAATTATAATACTATCATCAATATTTTTGTATGCATATGAAATGTTTTTGGTGGTACTCTATGAATAGTAATCCTAATTCAGAACTGGTTTGGAATTAGTGCCTACATTCTGTATTTGATTATTTTCCTTGGCTATATTTATCAGTTAATGTTTTTCATTTATTAATTTAAATATAAATATATTTAGGGTTAGGGTTAGTTATGTAAAACATAACTAACCCTAACCCTAAAAAATGAATATTTAAATTAAATATTGATATAATATTTAGATTAATTAACTATAAAATACATAGGTAGGCTAATGTCTAACCCCTGGTGGTGTTGTCGTAGCTTCCACACTTGCCGTTGAGCATAGGGGTTGTGAAGGAGATGTGCATTCCAGAGTCAGGCGTGTTGCTCTGGTTGAGGTGTAATCATGTTTATTCTTCTTATTCTTCTTCTTCTTCAGCGTTCATTCTCAAACTCCCGCTGGATTTCTCTTGTAACGGGTCAATGGTCCTACAAGATTTCCAGTTGAATATAGTCTAGAAAATGGAAATGCGCTGTGTTGCCGTTTTATTTGCGCCAATGGCCTAACACATCCGTCTTCGGCGGTATGTTTATTCAGGATGGTCTTGATGTTGTCTGTCCACCTTTTCCTGGGTCTGCCCTTGGCTTTGTATCCTGATTCCATCTTGTTATAATCTCTTATGGGAGTTTATCATTCATCCTCATAAAATGTCCAAACCATTTTATCTGCTGTTTCTTTATACCTATTCAAGAACAGTGGGCTCGTTTAAGTGGCTGTTTTATCTGCTTACAGGCACAGCCTGCGATGAGAAAACTAAAACTTGAACATTTATTAACCACCGGAAAGATTAATGGAAGAAGAAACAGGAAGACAAAGAGAGAAATTTCTGGACGGGTTGTCACTGTAGCACAAAACGAAGTCATCAACTGAACTTATTAACAAGACGAGATACAAAGTTGTGGAGAAGCATGATCGCTTATGCTACTCTGCCTGGCACTTGATTGGTGATCACACTATACAGGAAGTATCATTGGTTATATTTTTTAATGTAGTTCTCATATTTTCTAACATTGAGTAATAAATATCATTGGTTTATGTTTATTTTGTTGTAGAAGAGAAAGTCATTCCTATAATTATTGTCTGATTGTGATGTATTTTTATTATCAGTGAAATGATGTGATTAATATGTGAGACGAGCAGTAAGTGAAGCAGAACAATTGAAAATGAATCTGAAAATAATGAAAAATACAAAAATGTGCATAACAAGGTGTCATGTGCTGGTCTCCTTGATCTAATACATTATTGTATAATACATTTTATATCCACTACATTATTGTAGTGATGTATTATTTTATAGCACGTTTCACTAGTTTTGCACAACTTTAAAATAATGTATCTTAGCAAATGACATGAGGAAATTATTAATATCTAAACAAATTACAAACAAGTTAAAAATGAGAATTATAAAATGCTACATCTATTCCATATTAATGTATGGCTCAGAAACATGGACACTAAATAAACAATTAGAAGACAAAATTGATGCCTTTGAGATGTGGGTATATAGAAGAATAGGGAGAACATCATGGAAAGAGAAGAAAACAAATAAAGAGGTGCTAAAGACACTTAATATGAAGAAAGAACTACTAAGAGAAATAAAGATCAGGCAAATAAAATACTTTGGACACATTAAAAGACATGACACCCTATTGAAGACCTTACTTGAGGGTAAATTCAAAGAGAAGCGAGAAAGAGGTAGGCAGAGATACAAGTGGGAGAGTAACATTACACGATGGACAGGTTACAGTCTAGCAGAGTGCACCACCAAGACAAGAGACAGGAGATGTTGGAGATACGTTGCAGCCAAACTTCGTTGCGGATACAGCACTTGATGATGATGATGATCTTAGCAAATATATAATAATGCATCACAGGCCCTATAATGGAATTTTTGTTTGTGTGAATTTGAATGGTATAGACCAAGGGTGGGCAAACTTTTTGTGCAGAGGGCTACATTGAAAATTGTAAAGCTATTGGAGGGCCACATATAATATTATGTATATTTTTGTTTAAAATTCTCGGTAAGTAATCAATTAAATATTTTTATTGTAAAGTAAGGTAGTTTTACATAATGTAGATAACTTCTGAAATAAATTACATTTCTAACAGACTTACACTATAACAGTATATTTTCTAATATGGATAAAAGGTTGTGCAAATATTTTAACAATATTTGAAAAATATTATGTTGCATACAGTTACAATATGGGTTCATATCAATAGTTTTAATCAATATTTAAAAAAAACACCATACACATACAGTTACAACTTTATTGATATGATTAATTTCTAATGAGATGTATGTAATTGCTTGTAAGATTATATAATTCTTTTGAAATCTGGTACAAGTTTACTTGTAGAAATATGCATGACTGCATCTAAGTTGCAATCAGATAATAAAGACCTATTCTTAGATTTGTTTATTTTTAAGCAAGGAAATGCCTGTTCACAAATATATGTAAATCCAAATAATGACAAAAATTTAGCTACAAAGTTTTTTTAATTTGGGAATAATTGTTCAGGCAAAGAAACAAACATAGAAATCCAACAAACATTCAGACTTAAATCTTTCCTTCAGGTAATGATTGGCTTGTAATTCAAGCAACTACGACTGTATGTGCTCTGGGGCTTTATCAGCTTCTGCACTGAGAGGAGAACTGATAACATTGAAGTGCTGCTCTAAGTTCTTGAAATCTTGCAATCTTCTTCCAAATTCTTCAACCAATACATCTAACTGAGCTTTGAATTTTTTACTCATTTCATCAGAAATAGTTTCTTGTTTCAGCAAAGGGAAGTGACAAAACATATTTTCACTTGCTTGTCTGGAAAACAGTGAGAGTTTGGCATGAAATGATTTTACATGAACATACATTTCATGTGCAAACAAACCATTGCCCTGAAGTTTAACATTCAGTTCATTTAACTTTTACATTATTTCAATGGCAAATATAAAGTCAAGCTTCCCCTCTGCATCAACAATGTTAGCATTGAAGTCACATTCTATGCCCTTCTTCTCTAGAAACATTACTATTTCTTCTTTAAGATCCCATACTCTCCTTAAAACCTTTCCGAGACTCAACCATCGAACTGTACTGTGGTACAGGACATCAGAATGTTCAGTTTCTATATCGCCTAGTAATGATCTGAACTGACTATGATTGAGTCCTCTTGATCTGATGAGGTTAATGACACTGACAACTGGGTCAATAAAATGCTTAATTTTTAAAACAGATTTATACAAACTTTCCAGATGAATCACACAGTGAAGTGGTAATATTACGTGGTCAGGATATTCTTACTTTCATTGATCAACATTATCAGTCCTATATTTTTTCCAGTTAAAGCACGAGCACCATCAGTTCTAATACTTGCCATCTTGTTCCACATTAACCCAGCTCTTTCAATACAGCTACTAAGAGCATTTAATATATCGAGGCCAGTGGTAGTGTCTTTTATCGACTCAACACTCAGTAACTCTTCAAAAAGTTTATTAGAATTGTTTATTCCACGTATAAAAACTAATAATTGAGAGTATCCTGTACATCAGTACTCTCATTCAATGCAAAAGAGTACCACAAAAAATGCTTACTTGCATCTTGAAGTTGAAGGGTCAAATCTTTACTTATCTTTTCAAAATGTCTGACCACAGTTCTTCTGGATAATGTAATACTGTCAAATTTGTTGTTTTGTTCTAGACACAGAATGTTTGTTGCATCTAGTTCAATTCCTTAATAAATTGACCATCAGAAAATGGCTTGTTGTATTTCACAATTTTGTGTGACAACACCAAACCGGCCTCTGTTGCGGCATCTTGAATTGAAGACTGTTTTGTAAACACAGTTTGTTGTTTCTCCAGACATTTTACTAACTCCATGCATTTTCTTTTCCTTTCTTCAGATGTTAGATTGTGTCCGAAATTGGGATGTTTTGTCTGGTAATGTCTTTTTAAGTTATATTCCTTAAAAACAGCCACTGATTAGTGACACAGCAAGCAAACAGATGTGTTGTCAACTTGCATAAAACAATATTTAGTAATCCATTCGTCTTTGAAAACCCGACACTCGTCTTCAATCTTACGTTTTTTGGATGCACTCATTATAATAAAAATGTTGCAAAATTAACTAAAAACAAATGAGCTTCCGGCAGCGCGAATATAATTATTTAGATTTAGACAACTCAGTTGCAATATAAATAAGGAAATTTCGAATGGAAACTACAAACGTGATGGTTATTAAAACACACCGGGAATTCACCAGGCACTGCGCAGCTTAAATGATTGCAAATCGAGTATTTGCCCATTCCATTCTTAGGATATGAGGGGGGGGGGGTTTATTTCTGACGATACATTATTGTTGTAATTGAATATTGATGTATTATTAATTATAACAGCTTTTAGCGATCTTCTATTTTGTATGAAACATCTTTTTAATATAAACTAAACATACATCCCGACATAATGTTTAAAAGTTAAAAACGATTAATTATAATTTGAAAGGCAATTTTCAACCTTTATAAAATTATATCGTCCGAGTACTTATAATCATTGAGAAACATTCAGCCAATCAAATTACGCCAATTCTAGTATATTAAATTACTCAATATTGAACACTCATAATAAACGTAGTAAAACTTCATTGACTATATATATATATATAAATGATGTCAAATTGGAAAACAAATATTGTATATTTAATAATATAAATAAGTCGAATTAAAATTCCAATGGATTTATGCGCAATATTAATGGGAAAAAAATCATTTGTGACAATCGTTCGTTTATTTTAAAAATGTGTTTGAGTGGGCCGTAGTTTGCCCACCTCTGGTATAGACCAATGAATTAATTTTTTCATTAAAATGCAGCCACTGGTTTCTATTTATTTAATTTTTGATATATATTAATTAAAAGTCTACTTGTTAACGCACATCTTACACACATATTTCGACATATTTCAGATGTTTTAAGTAAAATCTAAGAACTAATTTACACTTGATTGGTTATCATACGACGGCTATAATTTAAAAGCACTATTTTTAAAAAGCACAAAAAATTGCACTATTTTGTACTCTCGACTGGAGACAAGACAAGTTGTATCAGGTGTCACACTTAATTCTACTTCAGAGGTTTTTACATTAAGTGACACTTACTAACATTGATGCCTTTGAGATGTGGGTATATAGAAGAATAGGGAGAACATCATGGAAAAAGAAGAAAACAAATAAAGAGGTGCTAAAGACATTTAATATGAAGAAAGAACTACTAAGAGAAATAAAAATGAGGCAAATATAATATTTTGGTCACATGACACCTTATTGAAGGCCTTACTTGAGGGCAAAGTCAAAGGGAGGCGAGTAAGAGGTAGGCAGAGATAACAAGTGGGAGAGTAACATCACAAGATGGATAGGTTACAGTCTAGCAGAATGCACCACCAAGACGGGATGTTGGAGATCCGTTGCAACCAACCTTCGATGCGGAGACGGCACTTAATGATGATGATGATGACTAACATTAAGTTAGTAGGAAAAATGTATTGCGTAAACTTTATGACATTAGAGCAGATCGCAAAGATGTTTAAGTATTTCTGCAATAAAGCTACTCGATCTTTTATGCAATCATCAAAAACACATACTTATTTGCAAACATAGTGGGCCCATTATTGTAATAGTAGACCAGATTATGCCTAATCAACTCAGTCAGAATATGTGTCTGAAATAGCAAAATTTATTTTCTTGATAGACGATAATTAGTATGCCGACAAAGGATTTAGTGTTTAAAAAAAACTGGATATGATGCACAAATATAAAGTAGGCCTATATATTTATTGGGTCTAACAAAATATAACATGCGAAAAATAGTATTAATACGTTGGACCGGTGTTTCCCAACCTTTTTTCTACCATGCCCCACCTAAACCTATCTAAAATTCTGAAGCCCCCCCCCCCCCCTATGTAACATATACATATTTTTTTAATATTCCAAAATTGAGTTATTCCTAATTGAAGCATAATTACAACTTGTCCGAATTGCCCCTCCCCCCCTGTGGGGCGTGGATCCCACGTTGGGAAACACTGCGTTAGTTAATGAGATGTTACATTTGTTTGAGGCTAAAGTTAGTGAAACGTGCTATAGTAAGTTTAGTAAGCTTACTATTTTCATCTGATAAAATCATCATTCATATCAGCGTAGTTCTGTTTGAACTATCTGGTTGGATCAAGTTGAGTCAACAACATGAAACCGTTAATTTTCCGTAATGACAACGTGATTGGCATGCGATGATATTTCAAGTAACGGGAGATTGGTTGTTTGTGTTATATGCACCGTACATGTGTTCCAGATCATATTTTCGCTGTAGTCTGTGTGCCAGGCACCAGTTTCTGTCTATGAAGTCATCTCAATTATCTCTCGCTGTCATTAAGTCGGTACCGTATTGCGCAAGCCCTTCTTCATAATAGACGCGAACGCTGATCCCAAACATCATCAATTACTTTGATGTGATCTATCGTTGGTCACTGAGTATATTTTGATTGTTGTGACATATCGTTGGTCAATGAGTGTATTTTGATTGATTTGACCTGTCGTTGGTCACTCAGTATATTTTGCGTCGGTGTGTCATGTGACGTATTCTCTCCAGAACGTTCTCTTCCCAATGAACTCCCTGAACCCCTCTCTGTCTTCGGCGATGCAGCTTACATTTTCCAACGATGTATTCGTGTTATCTACATTTTCCAACTATGTATTCGTGTTATCTTTAATGTCGTCAGTCTACCGTCTTCTTGGTCTGCCTTTCCACCTTCACCCCGATGCTCTGCTCTCCATTATTTGTCTCTCTTAACAGTTGGTAACCAGTTAACAGCCCAGAAAAAAACAAGATCAGCCAAGATTAATTTTCTTCTTCTCTTCTTCTTTCGTTCACTTGAAAGGATTAATGATGCTGTTTGGCTTAGCGCTGCACCAATCTAGAGAAAGGCGTAGTATTTGAAAGCAAATCTCTCCGCCAAAGACGGATATGTCGGGCCATTGTCGCAAATAAAACGGCACAACGCATTTCCCTTCTGGACTACATTCTGCTGGAAATCTAGTAGAACCATGGTCATGCAACAAGAGAAATTCAGCGGGAGTTTGAGAATGAACGCTGAAGAAGATGAAGAAAGAAAATCTTACATGCTTGTGTTTGTCTTATCCATGTCTGCTTCATTTCTCTTGTAGTCTAGTCTTTCTCACGCATTTCCTCTTTTTCAATCTTTTTCTTTCCATGTAGGGGAAGCGGGGCTTAAAAATCCCAGGGGTAAAAGATTAAACATGACATAGGCCCTATGCAGAAATCTGAAGTGGAGACAATGAAAACATTTATACTGTTTAATTGTTTTCTCTATTTAAAACTTAGCCTATATGTGAAACATGGGGACTGCGCTCATAATACGTTTGTAATTATCCCTCTTTTACTTTTTTTTTCACGTTCCTGATGTTGAGATAACGATCTTCAAAATGGTGAGTTTAGAGCAATTTATGTGTAAAAAAATAGTTTGATTATTGAATAATGTTAATCAACCATTTACTAATGTAGTATCAGTGTTCATAATAACAAGTCAATATTTTACGTTATGTTGTATGTTTTAATAATAGTCATACTATTTTTAATCTCTTAAAATATAAGATGCAACTTGAAGTGGCTCTTAGTTGTTCCCATATTTACTAGTAGTCACATGAAGAGGCGGCTTTAAATCGTAGTTTTTCCACAAAGTATCTGGCAAAAACATGGTTTTAATCAGTGCATACTAAGAGTATCTGGCAAAAACATGGTTTTAATCAGTGCATACTAAGAGTATCTGGCAAAAACATGGTTTTAATCAGTGCATACTAAGAGTATCTGGCAAAAACATGGTTTTAATCAGTGCATACTAAGAGTATCTGGCAAAAACATGGTTTTAATCAGTGCATACTAAGAGTAAAAACTCTGTTTTAGTCTACGTACACTAAGAATGAAGTTATTTTATTATATTATTAATTATGGGGGAAAAAAAACAACAATAAAACAAACAACATTTTAAAAATAATGTCCTCTTGTTTTAAAAATAAGAACCTACAAATACCACACAGATCAGGTGACATTTAATGAGAGACTTTGTTGTCAACCGTTATTGCTATGGTGCACAACACTCTGGTCCAATTTCTTAGGAACAAAACAACAGTAATTGATGGATTATTGATCAACCTCCCTGATCCTAAAGATACCAGTGAAGATGCCAATTACCCCTATCTTACGTCCTGATTTTTCTCACAAAGCTTTCTTATGGTGGAACTAAGCAACAGGAACGACATGTGCTTTCAATTACGAACAACTGAGTTAAGTAAATTTGTGTCCCTCCAACTGTGACTTTTTACACAGCAGTGGACAAAATGCCACATTTAAACTCCTGACAAGTTTCATTAATTTTTACAAGTTCATATAATTTTTATTTCGTTTTCGTCTGTTCTTAGTTAGGGGAGTGGATGAACTATAAAATGAAAGCAATTTAAAAATATTTTTAAAGCCATAATAGGTAGGCCTATAATTGAAAATATAACAATTGAGACTTTAAGCCCCAACTTCCCAACGATCTCCGCTTTGATATAGTGGTTAAGCGAGATCAATACCGGACTTGACGTCTTGTTTGCAAGTAAAATTTTCTAGATCCCTGGGATATCGCTTGAGGTTACGGGGTTACGTGCTATGAGTGATACACTCAGTAGGTGACGCGCTTTAAAATGAACATATTTTCATAATGGCACAGGAGGCAGCCGAGTAGAATGAAATCATCCATTTAACCTTTTAGTGAATTAAATCATCCAGTTACGCCTTTTAGTGAATTAAAGCATCCATTTACACTTTTTAGTGAATTAAATCATCCATTTACACCTTTTAGTGAATGAAATCATCCATTTACACAAGCGTTGAAGACTATCAATATTAACTGAACAAATATAGATGAGATGGAATTTTAAGTTTTGCATATTAGGCCTATAAATCTTCATTCCGAGAGCATAACACTCTTCTTAGTCTTCTAGAGGCTGCTCATAAATTACTTCAACAATTAGAGGGGAAGGGGTCTGATAAAGTTTGTCAGTTGTTGACAAGGGGGAGGGGCCTGTAGGCAAAAGTCCACGCATATAACACTGTCTTCTATACACCAAATTCAGTGTTTGAGTTTGAAACATTTTTCAACAAACTTGAAAACACATTTTTGGGAGGTACTTTTTTCAGCTATTTTTGGGTAAGGGGGGGGGGGGATTATTTTGTACAGAATTAAGGGGAATTCGTAACAATTGTTGACAACAAGG
This sequence comes from Meghimatium bilineatum, assembly GCA_034231615.1. Classification (NCBI taxonomy): domain Eukaryota; kingdom Metazoa; phylum Mollusca; class Gastropoda; order Stylommatophora; family Philomycidae; genus Meghimatium; species Meghimatium bilineatum. The sequence continues at coordinate 101,331,734 of CM067299.1, forward strand.
GGGATTGGTTAAGAAATTGACAAATCCTTGACAAAGACACTAGCAAACACGATCACATTATATAGAATGAGATGTTTGAGGACAGCTATAAATGTCACCAGAAGAGACCGATGGAGAAATGAAGATATCAGGAAAAAAAATAAAGATCATCTCAAGTCAATACTACATCGAGAGACAGCAGATAGGTGGTATGGCCAAATCATGCAAATGGTGTGGCCAATTCAACCAGCCCTTTGTGTATAGAACAGCAGAAGATTGGGCCACAAGGCACTAGGAAGATCAAGAACTAGATAGGTGGAAACACTCAAAAAAACCTTAAAAAGGCACGGGCTGACCATAGCCAATGCGACCAAAATGATCAAAGAAAAGACTCAAATTTCCTATCACGAAGCTTAACTTAAATTAAATTAGTTTAAATTGGAAATGACAATGGATAGATAGACCAACATCAACACAATTTAGGATAAAGAAGGTGGGTGTACGGCGTATGCCCGCACATACCCAGAAAACAATTACTTTGCACGATATGATGGTTCGTTTCTACAAATTCAATCCGTTTTATTCCTCAATTCCTAATCCCTAGTTTTGAAGGTTTCCTAGTGTTGTCAGTCAATCTTCTCCTTGATCTGCCACTTGTGCATTTTCTAATAATGCACAAGGTCTCACACAAGCATTCCTTATGATTTTCTAGGTTATATTTTTACATTATTTATCGTAGTACTGCATATTGGGAATCAAAACTGGTTTGTTGATTTGTTTTATTAAACCCCCGTGAATTTCGAGAAATAAAATGTTTATAAATATGTACAAAGAAGGAAAAGGGGATGATTTTTCTAAACCAGTTTTTCGCAACCTCTTTTTTACCATGCCCCATCTAAGCCTTTCTAAAATTCTGATGCCCTTCTATGTAACATACATATTTTTTAATATTCAAAAACTGCATTATTCCCCTGAATTGCCCCCCCCCCCTTTTTTTGGAACAATAAAATTGATCTCCTGTGGGGCCTCACGTTGGGAAACATTGTTCTAAACTGTCTTTCATACTCAGAAGACTCCAACTCTCTGTTGCATGCAATGTTTAGCATAACCTATAAGTAAGTTATGAGCTAAGACTGCAGGTTATGATCAGCGCATACCGTGCTAACTCACAGTTGATGAGATCCTCGTCTCAATAAATCCACCAGAGTATAGCTGCTGACAGTTGCAGTGTTGTTGCTGATTTATCAGTCTTTGTATATCTATTATGTTTCTATTTACGGGCTGTTTTCCAAACTTTAGAACAATCTCACGCAGTCTTGAGAGCTACTATGATTCGCACTTTTAAACATTTCTAAGTGGACAAACCATGATAATCAGCAAAGACACAGAAGAACTGGAGGTAAACATAAACATACAGGGAGAGAAACTACAACAAGTAAAACAGGATCAATATCTTGGACATATAGTCACAAATGATGGCAGATGTGAAACAGAAGTTAAAAGGAGAATAGGAATGGTTAAAAGTACCTTCAATGACATGAGGAAATTATTAATATCTAAACAAATTACAAACAAGTTAAAAATGAGAATTATAAAATGTTACTTCTATTCCATATTAATGTATGGCTCAGAAACATGGATACTAAATAAACAATTAGAAGACAAAATTGATGCCTTTGAGATGTGGGTATATAGAAGAATAGGGAGAACATCATGGAAAGAGAAGAAAACAAATAAAGAGGTGCTAAAGACACCTAATAGGAAGAAAGAACTACTAAGAGAAATAAAGATCATGCAAATAAAATACTTTGGACACATTAAAAGACATGACACCTTATTGAAGTCCTTACTTGAGGGTAAAGTCAAAGGGAAGCGAGAAAGAGGTAGGCAGAGATACAAGTGGGAGAGTAACATTACACGATGGACAGGTTACAGTCTAGCAGAGTGCACCACCAAGACAAGAGACAGGAGATGTTGGAGATACGTTGCAGCCAACCTTCGTTGCGGAGACGGCACTTGATGATGATGAAGTGGACGAGGTTAACGCATTAAAGATGTCATGTTGATCCATTGATACAGTCGTAGATATTGTAGCCGTGCTCACCAGTGTATCAGCTCGCTCATTACAATCAACACTTGCATGTCCTAGCATGAATATAAAGGTACGCTTACTGGTCATAGACACCCATTGACGGCGGACGATTCCTACTACAACTTTGAGGAGCATGTTCATTGTGTCACCAAGTATGAATGTAAGAGAATTAAGAAGGTATGTTCCACCATTTTACATGTAGACATCAAATCACATAAAAGTCTGCAAAATCGAAGTCGAATGTGTCGGACCACTTACGTAATTAAAATTATCACAACGCATCTCCGTTCACTGGGCTACATCCTGCTGGAAATCAAGTGGGATCATTGTCCTGCTACAAGAGTGATCAAGTGAGAGTTTGAAAATGAATAACAACAACCACAGTCTGCAGACAGTGTAAGGTATCATTGTTGAACTACTTGTAATAGCATGGAGATAAAAAGAGTTAATTAATACTCTTTTTAAAAAAAAAAAATACTTCGCTCTCGCCAGTTACAAAATGTTATCAAAGCGCCCAAATGTTTTACCGGTAAAATCCTGTCTTTGTGTCCTCTTTTTCATAGGATATCTTTCGCACATTTTTTTCAAGTGTGAAACTCTGTTTTCTTTATCGGCTCTATCTAGAAAAAGTCAAATTTCCTTGTTTAGGAGTCAGCAACTAAACAGATGCAAAAATCAATTTGAAATAACGTGAAATTCAGAGACGAGATAGCGTATCTGATGATCCGTTGATATGGTCGACTCTCACACGAACACCTCACTTTCATACGCGTTTCTGAGAACATCATCTGACTCCCTTGACTATCACTCACTTTTGTCCCTTTCCATGACCGTTTGTGATAGGATACATTTGCGCAGAATTAATTAGGCCTTGATTCGTTTAAAAAAAATTATTCTCGCATTTTCCGTTGGTCACTATTTATATACTTGGAGTCGTATGCCAAAAATAGCCAATGAGATTCTAAGTATATAAATAGTGACCAACGGAAACACGAGAATAATCAAAAACGTAACGAATCAATGCCTAATTAATTCTGCGAACAGGTCTTCTAAACGGTCATAGGTCACACTCCTACTCCCCATATTTTTGAAGGACATTCAATTTTTTTACGGTATTCAGATTTTAAACTAATATTCACATGTTCTGTTTTGGGTCACCAAGGTATAGAGCTCATAAGATTCATGGTTCAAATCACACCACAGGCAAATTTGCATCCGGAACGTTAAAAAGGCAATGGAAAACTACTGAATGTAAATACGGCCTAGAAAATCACCACAGACACAACAAATCTGGGTTGATAACTACATCCTCAATAGGATATGATACTAATTTTTATTACCATTTTCTAGTTGTCTGTTTTTGTTTTGTTCTTTTTCAAAATCGCACTGGATTTCTCTTGCATCTGGGCAAAGATCGTACTTTCGTAAAGATCGTAAGATCGGAAATTCGTTATGTCGTCGTTTTTACTTGCGACAATGGTTCGACACAACCGACTTCGACGTGAATATTCTGTAGCCATATCGGTAGTAGACCAGCCGTACGAGAGAGCTGGTCCCCGTGTTGTTCCCTTCCTTCACAAGTGATGATGACCATTTGTTACATCCACTTTTGAAAATTCAGTTAGAGATTATGTCCTTGATTTTGAGTTCGAAATGGCTAAAAAGCCATATTCGGGTGCATATGTCATTGGGCAGTTTGGACATGGAATGGTCACTGTAGACAGTTTTTTTTTGGGTCTACTCGTGACTTACTAGCAACTTTCCGCTGTTGAGCTGCCGCATTTCTCTTTTCACAACAGTGTGCTTTTTTTCTGTTTACTTTGTCAAATGTCTGTGTCAAACAATTCACTAAGTCTAAAAAAAAAGTAGCACCAGACTGTTTTAATTTCTCGGAATAATGCACCATAGATATACCAAGTAGTTTCATTGAATAAATGTCATATTTTGGACAATTAATATCCAGAATTAGTTGCTTCCAATATCAGATACCAATGTGTGTTTTGTTTTTTAATATGGGACAAAGCACATCCGAAATTATTGTCCTATATAGGCGCTTATATCTTCGAGGCTTTAGGTTCTTGCTTGCATTACTGTGGCCAAAGTGTATCTTACAGAGTTCACTTAAATGATCGACAGAAAGTAGGGAACAGTTGGGAACAATGTTCAGACTGTCCATCCTATGAGTCTTTCACCCTACAGTTTTGACGTTGTTGACAGTCAATCCTCGCTATTCCTCAAATTGAATTCAGTAATAGATTATTGTTTATGAATGTTATTAATTCACGGATGAATCTCGTCGTTGTTCAGGTGAACTGATGATGTCAATCCCCGCGTCAATAGCAGAGTATCCCTTCTAATAAGGTACCACTGTGTTTTAATAAATTCGCAGAGTCAAGTATACCCCAGTGAAGTCCCACGGTATTGGCACATCAGGTTACACCTAACCAGTGGTGATTAACTGAGGTAATATCAATCCATTACAGATCTCTTAAATATAGTCTCAGCAATTGAAACGTTACGCAAGTGTCAGTTGGTCCTAATGCGGCGTCCACCGACTGTGATTGATTAATGCAAATATCAATCAACTCAAACATCGCCATTTTTTGTTCTCAAAACGTGGAAACGTTTTCAGAAATTCGGGTGGACCTAATGCCACGAAAACCGAAGAATGATTGGACAGCACTAGTGTCCATCAATACAAAAATCAACACAGCTTTCATTCTAAGATTTCACAAAGTTCTGCCGGAACATAGATTGGTCAATCAATATAATCTTCACATATTTCTGAAGATTCATCAAATTATATTGGACTCAATTCTCAAAATAAATGTATCCACCCCCGCTTGCCCTTCCTAAATTTTTACAGTTACATCAAATTTCCGTCGACTTAAGCATAGGCTATAGCTTCTAAATAAAGTTCTGATAATTTCGAGTATGAATATACAGTAGGTTTCAAGCAACTTGTTGCCCCTACCAAGCTCAGTAATAACAATAAACCTGTCGACTTCGGCACAAGTGCATCCGACTATTTGCCACTTCCACAAGATTTAATTAAATCTTGGCACAAAAAGCGTATTTCCCTGAACACTAAGTTTCTATTTTCAGCATGCACATTTTAGGTTGACGGTAATAGTTCAGTTAGCTCTAATACAAATATCTACATTCCTTTCACTTCCTCCACAGTATTGCACAAGTACTATTTACTTTAAGAATTAGTGCATTCTGAATTTCTCCACATATATCACTTTGTTTGAGAATTATAATTTTCTATTAATTCTTCTTCTTCTGCGTTCGTTCTCAAACTCCTGCAGATTAGCAGGATGTAGTCCGGAGAACGGAATGCGTTGTGTCATGGTTTACATCATTGCTGCGATATCTGCGCCTTTCGGTCTGACACATCCGACTTCAGCATGACTTTGGGTCACTGACCCTATATGGGATGGAACAGCCAACTCCATCCCATAACCTCCTTAGTCGCCTTTTACGACATGCGTGGAAGGTAAACAGTGTTGCTATTCTTTGCTTCCATTTCGGGTCCCACAACACACGGGCGATTCTACTAATAATCCAGACAGAAAAATTCTGCAATACAGTTATATACGATTTTCTTTGTTGGGCTCTAGATGATATTATCACACATTTCCTCACAAATAATAATATCCAAAGTTTGAAGTACACAAAAAAATATTTCTCTTGACAAGTTTACGAACAGTCTCTTATTCCTCCTGCATTCAGACATAGTTCAACTGGACTTGTCTGGTTACTACATTTTCCTAGTAAATTAACTACATTTTCGTTAGCTCGGTTCCGAACTTCTTATCCTTGACGAAAGTAGTCTAAAGATTGAATTTAGTTCACTTCAAGTTTGCTAACAACCTCAGTTGTTGCAGTCGGTACTGAAATATATTCAGACGCAAGTTCATCTTCACGTCTTTTCCTGCCCATTTCGTTAGTTAAAAAAAATTCTAAGGCGAGGTATTTAGCAATTTAACTATCTAGACAGTTGAATTTAGACAAAAATAATAACTTATTTTCGTCTCTAGTGTCTTTATTCAACCAAGGTAAGTCTACTTATCACGAAATTTTACTCCTCCCTATTTATTTCCTACTCGATCGTTTTATGATCAATTCCGCCATGTTTTCTTGGGTTTGAAATCACTAATTATACCTTTTTTTCCTGTCTGAACATTCTAGATTTTCGAGCTCCTTAATTCTACAGTCTAGCATATCCAGTCATTTTTTAGCCGTGTCCCTTTGTCTATTAAAGAATAAAGTTCGTACTACAATTCAATGTAAGAAATTTCCTCTTCATTTGGCGAATAAGCTTTCTTATTCACCTTGTAATTCTATTACAGATAAAGAGTCATAGAGTTTAATTAAAACTTATATGGACACGCAAAAAGAAAAAGCATATAGGGACTAAACACGAATATTGCACACATTTTGAATGATTGTATCAATAAGTTGGATTGCGAGAGTGAGAATTACTGTTGAAACTGCAATTACCGTACTTACGTTAAAGTACTTACGTGTGTGTGTTCCAAGTGGAGACCTACGGTTGCAAAACATGAAGAATAAATAAATCTACATCCAAGAGAATAGAGACTTTCGAAATGAAGTGCAAAGTTAGAATGCAGGAGGCAATAAACAAAGTTGAAGAGTGGGCAAAAACCTGAGGTGTTCAAATAAACAAAAGTAAGACCGTGACTACACTTTTCACCCTCTCCACAAAGCCTGAAAATTATACTCTCACTCTAGACAATACCCCACTCCCAAAAGAAAACACCCCAGTCTACCTGGGGCTAAAATTTGACAAAAGACTTACTTGGGGATCACACATTGAAGAGACAGAAAATAAAGCCACACGCAGACTACAAATAATGAAAAAACTATCTGGGACAGATTGGGGAGCCAACATAAAAACCATAAGACAAGTCTATGTAGGTCACATTCGTCCAACTCTGGAATATGGATTGACCACATATGCAACAGCAGCAAATACCAATCTTCAAAAGCTGGACAAAATTTAAAATGCAGGTCTCCGAATCATAACAGGAGGACTAAGGAGCACACCTATAACATCAATGGAAGCAATAACAGGATTACAAAACCTAACAGACCGCAGGGATGAGAAAATCGCAATAATGACAGAAAAATTTAGACGCCTGAAACATCACCCTATGCATGAAAAAACAAAAGAACTAACAAAAAACAGACTGAAAAGATCAAGCTTCAATCACCTATCAAAAAAAACTTATGAAAGCCAATAAAGAAGTAACCAGCAACAATCCGGATGAATGGGAACAGCTAGAAGCATATTGCAACATCACAAACACTTCACCCATATATACTGCAAAACTTACAATACCAGGCATTGAGAGCAAAACTATGGAAACCCCTACTGCCATTAAGGCAAAAACACTTGATCACATAGACACCCAATACCCTATCTCACAGTGAATTCATGCCTTCACAGATGGATCATCAGAGGGTGCAGTAAAGAAAGGAGGAGCTGGGATACTCATACCAAACATCCCAAAACTAGAACTCTCAATCGCTACTGGCAAATTATCAACAAATTACAGGGCAGAGCTACAAGCAATCTTGGAAGCATCAAAGGCTCTAGAGGAACGGAGGCTCAAAGGAGCTAACATAGTCATTCTTGTGTGACTGCATGTCAGTACTCCAAACCATCCAAAAGGAACCTAAAGATCTCCTAACAAAAACAACTATAGAACTTCTAAATCAACTGGCTACCAACAATATACTCGTAGTTATGCTGCAGTGGATCCCTGCACACATGTATAGCAGAAAAGATGGAGCTGACAGACTGGCAACAGCAGGTGCAAAAAAAGAACAATTCCAGCACCGAATATCACTGACTGAAGCAAAAACCCTCATCAAAGGAAAATACAAACATACATGGAGTCAGAGAACAGGCAGTAACTTTCCACAGGACCCTATTCTAAAGCTAAACAGGTCACAACAAACCACAATTTTTAGACTTCTCACAGGACACTGTAGACTACAAGCACATCTCCACAAAATTAAGGCTGCCCATTTGACCAATGCGATGTCAAAATGGTCCCCAGACTCAAGAACATATTCTGCAGACACTCTTTGATGACGTGAGAACCAAAATATGGCCCCAAGAGACATATCTGAAGGTGAAGCTGTGGGGCAACCGTGAGGACCTCCTGCTGACGACTGAATTCATGGATTCGGCCCACCTTGCTGTATAGACTTATGATCATAGGAAACTGATCGCAGAAGAAGAAGAAGAAGAAATGAAGTACTATAGGAGAGTCCTGAGAATACCATGGATAGCAAGGAAGACCAACAAAGACGTGCTTACAAAAATCAACGTCCAAAAAGCATGGCTTATAAACACCATATTAAGAAGGAAGTTTTTTTCCCCAGCCATTTGAAGAGTCACGATGACATGAAAAGAGTATTGTTGGAAGAGGCGATAGTAGGGGGACAGAAGAGGCACAGGTCGACCAAGATGTCCTTGGACAAGAGATATTCATGAATGCATGCACGTGTCGCTAGAGGAGGCGGAACACCTTTCCAGAGACCGCGAACATTTCAGGAAATCCATAAGGAAGACTAGATTATGGAAAGAATACGTCACATGATAACAATGTTAAACTTACCAGCATGATAACAATAGTCAAATTGGCCTATGTTCAACTTAAATCACGATAACAATCGTACAGTACCTTAAACTTACTATCACGATAACAATAGCCCAGTACGTTAAAATTTACCATCGCGATAGCAATCGTCAACACAATAAGTGCTATGTTCATTCTCCATGTTTCTATTGATTCTTTAAAATCAATCATATATAACTATCACTGTTTTGTTCGAGCTCAGATCGAACAATTGTCTATCTCCACGGCTTCTGACGTTACGCTTCATTTTCGTGCTACCACTATTTCATGAGCAGGAAGCCAATTCACAGTAAAACTATGCCAAAGCACTCTAAACGAGCTGTCAACATTGTTTCCTGATGGAAATTGAGCAACTGGGTCAAGCCGATGTGCTAAAAGGACGAATCAATATACTCAGGTGACACATTATTTCAAGAACTTGGTCGTCGTTACTTATTTTAAAAATCGCAGCATGTCAGTGTCGTATAGGCCTATTCGTTTTACTTCAAGTGCGGGTTTTACATTTTTTTTAAATGAAAAAATTTAAACAATTCAATTCAAATCCTGCGGTTTAGTGTGAAAAATCCTCAATTTGCTGAATATTAGATAACTTAACTTTGGTATGTTTGAAAAAATCTTAAGAAAAGGGGGGATGGTTCAAAAAATGGGAGGGGGGGGGAGGTGTTGTTTCCCCACCTTTCAGTTAAGTTTTTAGTACTAAAGCTCATGCTCTGATTTGCTAGGAAGGTTGTGGGTGTGTGTGTGTGGGGGGGGGGGTTACACCCGCAACTTCCCTTTCCCTTATCTGCGGGCTTTTAGTATGTCAAATGACATTCTAAAAAAGGCTGCAAATTAAAAAGAAAGAGGAAATGATGAGATATGGAAGAATATAGGTATAATACTATGTAATGAATACATCAGGAGAAGAAAGCAAATAAAATGGTTCGAATACACTATTTGAATGAACGATAACGAACTACTAACAAGAGCGTATAACAAAAGAGGATTGGGAAATAGAACCGAACGAAGACCGACAAAAGGGTAAACAGACAACATCACTATAAACATGAATAAATATGTACTCCACCCATAAAACATAATCGTCGAAGGGGTACTACATTCTATGCAGCGGAAGCGGAAGGACAAATCCGAAAACTCTCCTACTCGGGACCTTCTTAACTCCCGCATGCATTGCAATAGTACGTTCCTGGCACAAATCGGATTCATGGGGCATCTACGAACTTACAAACTCAAACCAAGTTTTAGAAATTTACAAATGTTTTTTTCCTTACTTGTTCACCACATTTGTATTGTTTTTCATGTCATGCTCATCTTAGTTAATTAGTTAGTCGTTGGATCATCGTCATTGCACTTCGGAGAAGTCCATAAGTACTCAGATATTTCCTTGAGTGTATCCGCCATTACACGTTGACTGACGGTCCCAGCACGTCGTTGATCGACCATCATTCTTTCTCGCCCACGAAACCGATCCTTTCTAGCGACACCACATTTCAAACCAAGCTCCCTTATTCTAGTCATGGAACAAGAGTCATCGTCACTTGTACAGTCATTTGTTCGTGAGTTTTCCCGTAGGGCATTCAAAATGTCTGCCCGATCCATCGCCCCACCAACAGTCGTAGCAGCAGCGAGGGCGGCCAACCTATTCGCTATCATGCTAATCTTTGCTTGCGAAGGAGGAACACCACCACCACATTTCACGCGTTAACATGCAGTTCTTCAACGCTTTATATCTTCAGCAATGTAGATGACTGTGGAAAATCTAGGTCTTTTGATGACTGTGGAAAATCTAGGTCTTTTGTCTGCCCATGTTTTTCTTTTACCTCCTCTGCTTCCTCCACCCGCAACTTTTTCATACAACATCGTTTTTAACAGGAATCATGCCAGCTTACAAGTTCAAACCGTTACAATTGTTGTCGTTTACCGTTATAAGTAGTGATTCTTGTGAAGATGGGAGATTATCTACTTTATCTCTTCAATACACATGAGTTATTAGGCATGTTTATTATACTCTTTGCACATCGGATATATCCATGTGTGCTCAGTAAATCTCTCAGGGTATAGCAGCTATTTATAATGGTTACGGTTATATGTTATTTGAGTGTTCTTTTTGAAATCTCTGTTAAGTGTGCTCTACGGACCACTCCTATCCTCACTCTCAATTCGCGCATTCTCGATATTGACTCATGCTCCCGTATCTCAAAATCATCTGATCGTGCTGGCTTACGAAGAGCACTCACTAAGTATATCTGTTTGGTCCATAGGCTGACCAACTGTTATGGCGGTGAGGTTAGCTAATTTATCGACTTCTTCTTTCCCTCTATACTCGGGTGTCAGGGGACAAAGATTATAATGATTTTTTTTTTCGCATTGAGGCCAACCTTTTTAGTTCTATCTCACTCTCTGGATCTCTCTCTCTCTCTCTCTCTCTCTCTCTCTAAAGATTCCATTCATCGTCTACGTATATCACATGTTCTTACTTTCTTAATCATATTCATTGAATCCCTTAGCATGCACACGTGGGAATAGGCTTGTGATTCCAGCCAGTTTAGTACCTGCGTTACGGAAAAAAACTCCCATCGTTAGAGTGCTTGTTGCCGTGATGACCACACTGGTTTCGTACACTGTTCTTCTGAGTGATTTGACAGTTTAGGCACATGTACACCGCTAGCTGCAGATGACCGAACCATCTGTGTAAATCACAACATCTGTATCATTGGCGTTTGCAGATGAGTGACACGATCTCAGCAACCACGCTCACACGGTTACGTTCTTTGCACTCTATAGTGAGTGCAATGACTATCTTGAATGTCTTCTGACATAAAATAAGAACAGGTTTCCTTTCCTCGTTAGAACTGATGACCTCTGGTGTACAAATCTGTTTAACCGTATCTTCAGCACCCGCTCCATGAATTGCCTCTCTTGGGCCTGCTTTTCTTCACTCGAGTGAGTTCACTGTATAGTGGATGATCTGTAACGAGACTCACTCTGATGTATGCAGGAGCATGTCACATATCAATTATATGAGATATGCTACGAAAGTAAAGGAGGAGCCTCATAGCCATACAGGGGTGCAAAGGGAACGCATTGCTCTAGGCGGACCCAGGGTTAGCAGATAACCAAGATCCCAAATGTACCTCCTCGCGGTGCACCCTGGAAACAGAAATACAGCAACTCGAGCTGATTCTGGCCAAATCTTTTGGGGATCGTGTCCGAGAATGCGGAGGTAGCAGATGGAAAAAGATTTGACTGCATAAGAGACAGACAATATCTCCGACACCACCAACATCACCACATATAGCAACACTGTCAACATACAGTGAAGCTAGTCAGTCCAGTCCGAACATTGGAGGGGCGGCCAATTTATTTCAATTATAGATTTCAAAAATAGATTTCATACTGAGTACAATGAAACAATGAAAGGGCAGAAAAGCGCTAGAGGGCAGCGCGAACTGCAAATAGAAAGTGAAAAGTTCCCAGGAAAGGGCAACTACAAGCTCCATCAGCTCGAGACGAGCTTCTAGTTACCTGTGCTCCTTACAGACAGAGACCCAGACCCAATCATTGGCGTTCGGAAAAGCAAGAAGACCTAACCCAACTCTAATGTCGAGCCTTCCTAAACCGAAGATATGCTCGCGAAGAGAAAGGGTTCCGTACCCGATGGTAAGCTATTGGGACAAGGTTGCTCAGCTCGAGAACGCCTTGCTCCCAAACGCGTGGTGTGAGACTCGAACTTGGACAAGGGGTACACGATGTCGGTGAATGACACCTCGGCTAAGAGAGCGAAAGAGCCAGGGTCCAACTCTTCTGTTGAGTTCTTCCCCTTAAGGAACCAGGCTCACGGATGAGAAACGGTTCAGTACCCGATGGGCTCAGGCACAGTACGTTCAATTACACGAGGCAAGTTCACAGACAGTGGAACACCTCGTGCGAGACAGACGAGAGCAAAAATCGTATGGGCGAAGAGTCACCACATACACGCGTGCCTGGAGACAGATATGGAGGCTGTCACAGACTAGGGTAGCTCACCCGAATTATCAAGGCATGCCGAAATCGGATGTGCTAGGCCTACAAGGCGCATAACGGTGGCACAACGTAATAACGCTCCCTGCGGAAATCGCACGGATATCCGTGCTGATTACAATGGAGCGAACGCAAAACAAACAAACAAACAAACACAGCCATACAAAATGTCGCTGATGCAACCAAGGATGACGCGCATATTGAATTATCTCCAGTGTTTCGGACCCAGGCATTACACGGACGACCTCAGCATTTCATATTCTGAGTATTCCTGAAGAATATGCTCTCTTGGGCTCGTGTCCACATGTACTCACATATATGTTTCTCACGGATAAATATACCGATTTATGCTGTAAAACGGTATAACAATAGTCTATTTGTCTATTGTCTATCCCCAGGTGGATGATGGCAAGAATATCCACTTTTCTTTCTTTCTTTTCGCTTTATACCCCTTTATTCCTTGCAGCGTCAGGGGTAGAAGAGTTCTCTGAAGATGGCCTTTTGTGTGCCCCCATATATATTTGTTTTCGTTGATTCTTTTATTTCTGTAATCCATCTTTTGCATGGTCTGTCCCTGGCTTTGTATCCATCGTGTCTGTATAGTAATGGTTTTTGAGAGGCACTATCTGATGGTAGTTTGGAAGCCTGTGAAAACCACTTTATCTACTGTCTTCTGATGTAATCCAGGATTGGCACTGTCTGTGTTAGCCGTCTGATGTTTTCCTTTCTGATTCTGTCTCTTATTGTTACTCCAAGAATTCTTCGTAGACAGATCATTTCTGTTGTAACAAGTTTTCTTTTGTCTTTTATTGTTAGTGTCCACATTTGACATTGGTAGAATAGTGATCGTATGATGATCGTTTTATATAGCGCAATTTGGTATCTATGTTCACATGCTTGCTTTTGAAAATAGGAAACATCTGTCCTAAGATCTGGTATGCTATATTGCATATGAGTTCGATTTCTTTTGTGTTTTAAGAGAGGTCTATGGAGGTGCAGGTGTATACATAGAATATCCACACAAGCCTAGAGATACAATCAGAACACCGACAGGAAAATTCTGCAATAATTATGATGCAGAAATCCAGGCAATTAGTGTGGCAGCTAAAAAACTGCTGAACTCCAACTCTGGCCTACAGCCTGTGGTATTCTGACATCCTGACAGATGCAAGGTCAGTGCTTCAAGCTCTCCAGTCTGGAAAACTAACAGACTTAAAAAAACTACTTAGCGAATTGTCTTACCAGTATAGGATAACCATGCAGTGGATACCCTCTCACTGTGGAATACCAGGAAATGAAAAAGCATACCAACTGGCTAAAGAAGGTGCTGCCGAAGACCAACCAGATATACCAATCACCTACCATCAGAAAAAACAGATGATCAAGTCAATAAGAAAGCCACAAACACCAACACAAGATGACTATCACATTATGAACGGATCAGAACAAGTTATAATTCTACGTCTCAGAACAGGACACAACCGACTCCGCAGTCACATGTATACAAAGTTCAAGATTGGCAACACGGCCATGTGTACATGTGGACAGGCATCACAGAGTGCCAAACATATACTTCAAGAGTGTTCTGAGCATGAAACGCTGAGGCAGACATATTGGCCAGAGGAAACAACACTGGAATCGAAGCTCTATGGACCACTGTATGAGCTACAAAAGACAGTGAGTTTTATTCAGGAGACAGAATTACAGATATAGACATGTTTCAAGTGAACGAAAGAAGAAGAAGAAGAAGAGAGGTCTATAATTTTGTCTATGAGAAAGGTGGGAGTTTGAGAACGAACAGGAAAAATGTAGCATCAGCATAAAGTAGAAGGTTTGTTTAGGAACGATAAAGCATTCAATTGGAAACTCAATGAACGAAACACCGCACACTAGCGAGAGAGAGAGAGAGAGAGAGAGAGAGCTGTGCTGAAGTAAGGTAGAGCATACACTATAAAGACTGGCAGTAAGTCAAAAAAGGCGATTTTCTGGAATCTATTGGAAGAGAAGACCTAGAACACCTGAATGAAATAATTATATACATTTATTGGAGCGATGCGTGAAACATTGAATTAACTGGAGGGAATCACTAAAATCATGAAAACTATGTAGATTAAAAAAATCACCATAGGATCGATGGGCTATAATTTAAACCCGAATACATGTCAGTTAGTATGTGCTGCAGTTACGTCCCTTTTCCCGCTGAAAAAAAGTAATAAAAGACCAACTACTTGGTCATTATAAAGTATTACATTGTATTTGCTCACGTTGATAGTGTTTTGATAATTCACAGATCAGATATACAAGTAAATTCAAGTAGGAAGCATGAAGATAAATGCACACATTCTTAATACTGACGGGAATTGAACCAGGTCCGTTCTTGCGATGATGATGGATAACTGTTTATAGTTTCTAGGGCACATGTCATCAGGATTGTTGGTAGTGTTCCCTTGTTGGCCTTTTTATCTAATAATTTTGTTTGGATAGTTGGTTGGTGCAAGTTCTTCCAAGTGGGAGGTCCGAGGTATTTTTTTTCTAGTTCTCTCTCTTGATATAGATGGTGTTTATCAATCTTCCTCTCCGGATATATCAAGCAGAGACAGCATTTTTAGTCTTTTTGTTTGTTTTTAAGTGTCAATAAATATTTTATTTGGCTGGTCATTATTTTGTCTCTTGTACCTTTCTAACGTTTCCGTCAGTAGCCTACTCTTTTCCGTCTGATATTCCGTGGCTATACATTATACATTTCATTTTATCCAATGTCTTAGTTTTTGTTTTCTTCATATTTAAGAACATGTTTTGGGTTTCGCTATATTTGTTTATCGATAGTAACATTTGCTTTATACAATAACCGTTTGTTGTTAAGAGAACTGTGTCGTTAGCATACCTGATTTCTGGGATCTGTTGACCGCCGATGGTAAGAGGTTGGAGGTCAGCATATGCCATGTTCTCTTTTACGTTTCACATTATGTATTCAACGTAGATGTTGAACATGTACGGTGATAGTGTGTATCCTTGTCTAATTCCATTATGTACATTAAGACCATTCTGATATTGTTCCGTCCACTTTTACTGCTGCCTCTTGTTCGTGGTACAGCAATGCGATTAAATATGTGAGATATTTTGGGGATGCCATGTCGACCATAATTTTAATAATTGGAGATGTCACAAAATATTAAAACCAATGTAAAAGAGAAATAAAATAAAATAAAATAACAATCCAAATGAACAAGGACTTTTTCTACATTACGGTCCAACAGTAGGACCTTTATAAAAAAAAAACGAACAAAGGATAAATAAACACACAACATTATTAAATAGTCCATGCAATTAAATAGTCTTAAGAATCCATTGCACTGCACTAGAAACGACAAAACGGAGAAAATGTCGCATTTACGACTGGCTACATCGGTGCGCGCCAGAACTTACGATAGATAAAAATAGAAATAGAACGAGGTAAGAGGAATGCCATTACAGAATGAATCATGAGTGTCAAATCAGACCAAGTGAAAGTCTCACTTAAACTGTACACACACAGACTATACAAACACACTAAGTAGTGTGCATGTGTAAGATGAAAACAACGCAAGATGGAGATGGGATCTACCAATAAAAAACTTCGAAAATTGGAGGGACGGAAGGAATCAGTGGTTGACAATGGGAATGGTAGCTGGGTTTAATTAGAATTAATGAAAACAAAAATTATGTATGCACACACACGCACGCACGCACTTACGTCTATATATACATGAACGATTAATGTCTGTCACGATTACAATAGACCATGTAAACAGCAACATTTCAACGTTTATACAGCCCCATGTAACACACCAAACAACGAAACTGAAAGAGAGGGATTTTTTGAGGATGTAGACACATTAATAAATAACAGCAACAATGTTGATGACATATATATTTTTGGTGATTTAACGCACATCTTGGCGCAAATAGAGAAAGAATAGAGGAATGTAAAGAATCTTTCGGCGACACAAAAACAATATTAACGACAACGGTTATAAACTAATAGATACATGCATCCAGCACAACCTCTTTATAATGAACACCTTCTTTAAACATAGACAGTCACAAGTGTACACATGGTCTAAATGGAACAGCTTGGAATGCAAGAGCTAAATAGACTTTATACTCACACAAAAAACACAACAACAATAGACGAAAAATAACAGACACACGAGCAATACCTAACATGTGTGCAGACACTGACGATAAGGCAGTAATAATAACAGTCAAAACAAACAGAGCAAACAATAACAAACACAAGAAAAGCACAAAGCACCAAGAGCAACTAGATATACAGAAATTGGAAGACCTAAACATTCGCGAAAAATATATCCAGGAAGTTAACTAAGAATTCGCAAAGCTACCAAAAAAAAAAAAAACACCCAGCACATAGAAGAAGAATGGAAATACTTCAAATATGCCATCTTTCAAACAGCAGGAAACATATGCGGATATAAAACCATAAAGGTACGAAACTAAAGATAACAGCTTGCTGGACAGAAGAGGTAAAGAACGCAACGAAAACACCAAAATACAAGAAATGTGCAACAAGAAAAAGGCATGAAGATTACTTCATGAAGACTACAGCAATGATTCTGTCCTCCCATACTATCCCCCTGTTGTTCATAACATACATATATCACATCTTCAAAGTAGCAAAGACAACGGAAGAAAACAATCTGACTTATAACTTAAACAAACTGTTATTTGCAGACAACCAAGCACTAGTAGCATCATCATTAGAACATCTACAAAGATAAATAGATAGATTAGATCAAAATTTCCCGCCGAAGACGGATGTGTCGGACCATTGGCGCAAATAAAACGGCGACACAACGCATCATTCTCTGGACTACATCCTGCTGGAAATCTAGAATGGATCATGGTCCTGCTACTAGAGAGATCCAGCGGGAGTTAGAGAATGAACGATGAAGATCAAAATTTCCATACCTTTAACATGAAGATAAATATAAAAAAGACCGAAGTAATAAGTAATGAAGATAGGAAGAACAGAAAGAAACACCAATATATATGAAAGAACAGACTTAAATATATATATGAAAGAACAGACTTAAATAAGTGACATAATTCACACATCTAGGAATATAACAACAGACGGCAAGAACATCAAAGAAATACGGAACAGATGTCGCAAAGCATACCAAGCCTTAGGACAAATGACAGCAATCTTCAGAAACATAAATGTGGATTTTAACACCAAAATAACACTATTCAAAACTATTATTATGCCAACATTGTGCTACCAAAGCCAAGCATGGACAGCGAAAGCACAAAACAAAAGTAAACTTGTGACAGCTGAAATGGCATGCTTACGCAGAATCATAGGAATATCGCTAAGAGACAGAGAGAGAAATAAGGACATTCGACAAAAAAAACGGCACCACCCCAATCTTGGAATATATTAAGAGACAAAAGATCAAATGGTTTGCAGACTACCATCAGACAGCATACCACAAAGCTATGCTATATAGATACGGTGAAGCCAGACCTAGAGGTCGACCACGAAAATGATGGACCACCGAAATAAAAGAGGCGATAAATTCCACAATATAATCAGTACACACGGGGGCCATCTCCAGAAACTCTTCTACCCCTGACGCTGAACGTCAACAAAAAGTTAAGCGAATAGAGATAGATATGTAGATATTCACATATAAAAAAGTTAATACATAGATGAATGAAAGGGACCCACACAGATATGTATAAGCACGTAAAAACTAAATGATCCCGCGCGTCATAAATGATGCGCTGGTCAGATGTTCCCCACCCCTGCTCTATGGAATAGAACAGCCGTCTCCACCCAAAACCTTCTTAGTCGCCTTTTACAACATTAATGTACGGAATGGGTTCTCAAAGGGGTCTATATGGACCCCAATGGTCAATCTCTACTTCAAAGGGGCTATGTCCGCGAGAAGAAAAAATGAGAATGCGCGATATGTAAATGATGTTCAACGTTAGCGGACAACATTTAATTAATTAAACTCTCTATGTCCACTGAGCCGCTAATATCTACATTTTGGAGACCCACTATGCCGAAAAGCCGCTCTAATCTACATTTTAATATGAATTTACTATCATGTTCGGCATAGCAGGAAAACTGTACGGAGACAAAGTTAAGCAGATCATCAACATTAAGGCTTTCGTAAATATCTTGTTGCATCTAACATTGTCTTTCCCTAGGTGAATGATGGATGTCAGTATCTATATTTACCGTTAATCATAGGGGTGAGAGGCTTAGTGTCGTTCCAAGGCCAGATTCGTTGAGTCCATGTTTAAGAACTCATTTAATAGGTTTGCTCAAGTAAAACAATCAATATCCATATTATTCAAGAACTGCACAGAATAGCTTTGAACAGACATAATTGGAGAGATCTGACCTCTGTCCTATGCGCTAACTTCAGCGCAAAAGGAAAATGAATGAAATGAATGTTTGCTCCAGGTTATCTTGATGTTTTCTATCTACCATTTTTTTGGGACTACCTTCGGCTTTATGTCCATGTATTCTTTTGTAACATGCTCTTATTGGTATTTGTTTTGGGTTCATTCTCATAAGGTGACTGAGCTGTTTTACTATAACTGTTTTATAGCTGTCTTTCGATATGTTAAATACATTATATTATATGTCGGTTTAATGCAGCGTTCACGCATTGCCTGCTTGCAAGCCTATCGCAGCGGGATGTTTTACACTGACCTGATTTACATGTCAGGATAGACATAGTGTGTACATAATACTTATAATAGACTTAGAAATTACTTATATATATATATATATATATATATATATATATATATCTGTGTGTGTGTGTGCGTGTTTGTGTTAGTAACTTTATTTAAATTGCTCATTCTACACACAAAAAATCCGATTAAAATTACCAGCAGTGTGTCAGCTGTCAAAAACACATTTGAAGTTAATATGTTTAGGAAAATTACATATTTAGCAGGTGGTGGTCTATGGGGGAAAACAAACAAACGGTAAGTGGTCTACAAAGTAAAAATGTTTGGATTCTGTGCTCCTCTTTCGGGCTTCGGCATGCGGGAAATCTTTTTACTTGTGTTGCAGAGCAAAATGTCATGTTATATTTTCTTTAAAATGTGTTTAACTCAAATACGTCTATGTGTTTAACTCACAGAAGTCTAGATTACAAAAGGACTAACTACACACTACACAGAAAGGTTGATTGTTACTAAAAGTAGCCGTCATCTTCCGTACAATGTTTATCATACATTTCTCCAAAGGAGTTCTGTTTGCTGATATCATATAGCGTCACTCACCTTGGCTGATGCGACTTTTCATTGGTCGCTTTCGTGTATATTGTATCGCCAGTCAATGAAAAACGCGGGAAAAGTCGACTAAGACAAGATAAGTGACGCGTAAAATCAGCTTGCGGGACTATTCTAGAGAATAATCTAGTATGCACACGGCGCATACATTTTCCAACTATACTCGCGAAAAATGGTTCAAGGACAGAACATCCTGGCAACGTTTCTTTGACAACCGACTGTTTTTGTAACCTTATTTATCTAGATGACCGTAGTCGACACACTCCCCCCCCCCCACCCCAAAAAAAAACCACACATAAAAACATCGTATCGTGTCAGTGGCTGTTTGCGGTATAGAAGACCTCTGTACAGAATTAATTATGACTTCATTCGTTATGAATTTGATTAGTGTGATTTTCGTTGGTCACTATTTATATACTTGAAATGTAAGCCAGAAATGGTCAATGCCGACCAACGAAAAACACGGAAATAACCAAAATAGGCCTTTTATATCATGTTTACATTTTTCGCTGAAAGGTCTTATAGTTAAAAATAGCGGTTGTAAATAATACTGCAGGAGACTCAAAAACGACGAAAAGACCTCCCTTCCTCTTATAACATTACAGCTAGGAAAAACTACCGGTTTCGCAAAAAAATCATTTGTAAAGAAATAAAAACGTTTCATATTTTTAAAATAACACACCGCCTCTCTTTTTTTTTACCGAAGTTGAATCTACGGTCCGAGCGAGATGATACAATTTGTTGATGCTCAATAACCTTATTTTGATTTGTTACAACTATCATCAATAGTTTAGTTTAGTTTAGTTTAGTTTAGTTTAGTTTACTGAGTTGAAGTCGATGCACTCTGGACAAACCCATAGGTGCTCGATCTCTCCCAGCAAATGACAAAGAGGTAGTAGGTAGTTAATGAGTTTGCCTCTCTTTGGAGAGGCGTGCCCTTTCAACCAGCAGACAACAAAGTCCAATTAGGTTATATCAGGACACACTACCATAAAATATTAGAGGTAACAGAGACCCCATAATTGTTACAGATCTATAAATGACAAATAGTTATTTGTTATTGTTAGTTAAGTAGGGGTTTATGCCTCATATGGTCGAGGCCCGGCTCTTTCAACCTAGGACTGGTGTCCATATTAGTTATATCGGGGCGGATGACAAATAGTATGTATGCCGGTGGTTTTTATAGCTTGCTGATGTGTGCGCGCGCGCACTCCCAATCTCAGATACATGGTACATAGGGCCTACACTGTAACACTAGCAAGGTCTGTGAGATATATCACAGACATCTGTCTGCGGATACATACGTTTAGTTTGTACATATAATTTACGCACACCCGACCCTTATACTCCTTACTTATAACTCTTAATGTAGTGCAAATGTTAAGTAAATAGTTGCTGTTTTTCACATTGCGTAATTACTTCCATGAATTTCAGCTTCTTTCTCTCTTGTTTACAAATGATCGATTTGTTCTTATATACCTTTCACGTCCCTTTGGCAAGCAACTCGCCATTTTTCAAATGTTTGCAGATTTTGTTGTAATCGCTAAGAATAGTACCTCATACTCTATGTTCACCTTTGGGGTATTTCTTTGATCACTTAATTGCTTGTCAACGATTTTTACAGACCATGGATATTTTCATTCCCTGGTCGAAACTAACCTTTGTTTTCTCAGCTATATAGATGCGATGTGAACAAGAACGAATTCGTTTAAAGTTCGAGTTATTTGGTTTGTCAACTAGAAATAGATGCTTTTGCTGAAATTATTATTTAAATAATACCAGTACCTTTTATGGTGAGGTATACTTATTTCAGCTGCAGCCAATTTTTCACACACAAAAAAGCATCTGGTTAAGTTGTATCAGAACTGTGACTATAACAAATAATGGCGGTTTGTAGATGTAAGCAACAATCTCCGATGTATAGTATTATGTATGCTCTGTCACTATCACTAAAAAGGACTCAAAAAGGTAAATGATTAACTTCATTGTACTCAAGGTTTCCCATATGTTCCCTATCCCTTCTCACCTATGGGTACCACTCATCGTATGAAACTCCTTATCTTCAAGCGATAATCCTAAGGCATATCTGAAAAAAATCCACGTTATATATAAGTGGACCTCTTGCAAACAAGACGAATAGCGTAACCACTTCACTATATAGATCCCCAGTCATTATCACACACGATACGATATGATTAGGGAGTAGATTGGTGTGAGATATAAGATCTTTAAGAAGCTATGGGTGTCACGCACTCATATTGACAACGAATGTTTTCGATATTTCGAAGAATGGACTGAAAGTCGAAGTGACATAATAAATGAAGTATCAAAGAGCGACTAGAGGACAGCTGAAACTGCACAATCTGCATCCTGATGCTGCTAGATGTAATTTAGCTATTGTACTCCTCGACGAACATACCACGCTCAGTACTTTTCAATCTTAGCAAAATGTATCCCCATTTATATATATATATATATATATATATATATATATATATATATATATATATATATATATATATATATATATATATATATATATATATATATATATATATATATATATATATATAAACCAGATATCTATACTAGAAGAAATACCCGACGTAGAACAAGTTGAGAATAAGAAAAAAAGAGCACTATTTCAACCATAAATGTTAAGAATAGTAGATTTGTTGACTAATGGAGAGCTGACGATGTATATATTCTGAGTTTTCCAAAACATACTCATATAATTAGTCAGAAAATAGACACCTGAAGCAATGTGGGACTCATGGAAAAATAAGTGACAGACATACTTATGTATGAATAATAGTGAAATTCATGGAGATAACAGAATACTTTATTAAAAAGAAATATATTCGCCTCACAAGACCAATTATGCTAAACTGCGTGATCAAATGTATCAAATAATTGTAACTGAAATACTCAGACTGTCGGGCGGGACATGTCAGTGAATGTATGTTTGACCAAATTGTCATTTATAAATTTCCATTTTGCATTGTATGTACATGTGATGAAGAGGTTAGGCCGAAAAGTAACAAATACAGTTCATTGAAACATTTGTTCTTTCACGCATGTAAGGTGGCACTCTAAAGGAACTGGATAGAAGAATTCAAACTTGGTCAATATCAGCAACCATAACATCCATTTTTAACGCATACCTAAATTATATTTCTAGGATTCGCTTCTCAATTCCTTTTGATGAGATCTCATATACCTTAACCTTCCGGACTCTGCTTTTGTATACATATCTACAGAAAACTGATGGTAAAGATTTCTAGACATCATATGGTGATTCTTCTCTTCTTCAGCGTTCATTCTCAAACTCCCACTGGATCTCCCTTGTAGCAGGATCATGGTACTACTAGATTTCCTGCAGGATGTAGTCTAGAGAATGGAAATGCGTTATGTCGCCGTTTTATTTTCGCCAATGGCTCGACGCGTCCGTCTTCGGCGAGATATGGTGATCGAAAAGTTGCATCTTCAGCAACTGGCCTGTTGTCAGCATTATTGAAAATCTCAGTTTACGTTTGTACTTTACGTTTGTAGTTTATTTATTATTAAAATTTATCCGCAGAACTAAAGTTTATATCTAGGATTCGCTTCTCAATTCCTTTTGATGAGATCTAATGTACCTTAATGTTCCTGACTCTGATTTTGCACAAATGTCTGCAACAAATTGATGGTAAATATTTCTAGACACCATATGGTGATTCAAATAATTGAATGTTCAGCAACTGGCCTCTTGTCAGCACTATTTGAAATCTCGAGTTTACATTTGTACTTTTAATTACACAGCTGGATCTATGCTATATCTCTTTTCTCCTTGCTGTTTCATAACTGCACTGAAATATAACTGAATTTATTTTTGAACACTTTTGTACATTCTTCGTAACTGACCAAATCTATGGTATGAATGTAACTAGTCTTTAACATTGAGCATGAATCCAGCATCCTGCAGTTATAAACACTCCAAACATTAATGGTATTTTGAGAATATGAATTAAACAATAGGGTATAATGCCACATATATGCCAGAAATGTTTAATTTCTTTCACGAATGTGGACGACCGAAATTTGCCAGAGAATGGCATTGTTGCTCGTATAAAAGATTTTAAATAATAGTAATTTCTTCAAGCACATTTTGTTAGTGTACAGCAAATACAGTTATATACGATCGATTTTTCACAAACGTGCACACATATTTCATTGATTTCACAGAGTTGCAATACTGAACATTAATGTGAGTGTTGAAATTGTCAAATGACAATAAGGTACACTCCTTCTATTTTAATTCTCCTTTTGTCCAATAGTTACATTAAAACTGTCATCATCACGTTTCCTTCTTCGATATGAGGGGTTTCCTCGTGTTTAGTCGGAGTTTCTTTATAAATTTGGGTTGGAGAGGGGAGGGGGTCTCTGGTATAATGATTAAACTGTTCGCTTTGCGCTGTGATGGTTATCGATTCAAATCCAGCATTCGTACTCTTTTATTACAAAATGGATGTTTTTGGAATAATAATTTCATTGTTCTTGTGAACATGTGCTAATAATAAATGTGTAGAATATTTTTCCAGTGTCATCAGGTTCATATAAATAGAAAATGACTCCATTCTAATCAGATATTCCAATCATTATTGTATATTAAATAATTCTGTGATATTGTATAGTATGTGACAAAATGTTTTAAAACTGTAGCAGCCCATGATTGATCTAATCATCCTGTTGCATATTTGCAATGAATAAAATAGAGTACTTTCTTATACACGACATTGATTGTTTTTCCAGAAGGATCATATACATAGAGGTTGTTGGCAGTCCCAACGCGTGAGCATCCAACATACAAATGGCCATGAGAAAAACAGTCCTCTTCTAATTGTTGACCAACTACTTGCAGTTTGTGTTTCTGTGATTTGTTAATGGACATGGCAAAACTGAGCATAATAAGAAATTGTAAACGTTTAAATTGAAACGTCAATTCTGAAGTTATTAATGGAATACGTGGTATGAAAATTTCTTCATATTTGCCATATCCTACTTGCACTTGTGCTTCAATAATATGAGGATGCAAGGCCTTTACTGTCAATCTGGAACCATTATATAGCTTTGGTGGATTTAAATTCCTTAGAAATATTATTTGTGCTCCAATCTTCAAATATAACTCTTGAGATGGTAGTCCTGGAACATCTAATGAATGTAAATATTCCGTTGGGTAATTGACAATTTCATATTCATCTGTAATTGTGTCAATTCATTTGTAGACATATGAATCTCCAGGAATATAACCTAGTAGTTGTTTGTTAATAGAGTTAACTGTAACTTTTCTTGTCGCCAATATTGTCCTGTCGCACAACCAAGATACATCTGTAAGGTTGCATGAAAAATTGGAAAAACTTGCTACGTTAATTCGCGAACACATGAACGACAGTGATAAAGTTTGTCATTATCACTTTTTGTTCAAAATCCAATGTTGTCGTTCCTTTGGCAAGGTGAAGTAAATTGAGGACAAATAATTATGAATTTTGATCATCATACAATTTTTCTCTAATGTTAGTTGCAAGTTTGAAGGTAACAACATGGTTCCATAAATCTGATTGTTTGAGACATGCCTTAATCTCATCAGCTTTTGTTCCTTTTGGTATTGTTGGCAGTCTGGAGAAATCTCTAGATAGGACAACAGTTATGCCTCCCACAATGGCTTCGGTGCTTCTCAAATCGTGTAGACTTTTGTTAAGTCCTTTCAATGCTCTTTTATGAGCTATTGAAGATACTATAAGAACACATTTTCTAAAGATCTCCTCCATTCCAGATTTGTTTTGGTAATTTTGCACTCTGCTTCACCATTAGTAGCTAAAATCTAGCGGTACTTTGAAAATAGAATGGATTGTACGACCACCATGTAATAATATTGCCACTATGTAAGATGATGTTGTAACAGCAATATTTTGTTTCTGGTGAACATTCGCCAATAATAAATTGATAACCATTGTTTTTCCAGTACCACCAGGTGCATTCAAAAAGAAAATGTCACCAGCCTAATGAAAAATTATATTATTGCAGAATATGCATTTTTTGGGATCGTGCAGTAAGGTTCATTATCTTCTACATATATAACTAAATAGTTGTTATCATATGATGTTTTTCTGATCATTTCAGCTGGCATATTGCCAGCCTGTGCTCTATCTATTTGTTGGAGACATATTTAAAAGTCGTAATATAATTGTTATGTATGTGCAGCATTTATTGAAGACTTAACGTTACTTCTGATTTTGCAGATTAATTTAAGTAACATCTATTTTCTGTTTGTCGTTTTATACATCCATTGAAATAAATCTGTAGATATTTTGGAACAGTATTCAACAATGGGAGCAAAGGACCAAATCTATGATAAATTGGACCTTAATTTTGAATGTGGTCATGAACCCATCTTCTTTAATTATATTTAATCCAAATGAGGTCAAGGAGAAAACAAAATTATAGGCTGGATAGCATTTAAAAATTCTTCGATTCTGCAGTATCCCCTGCAAGCAAAGATTAGTAGCTAAATACAGTGGTTGTTTGAATGTAGAATGAGCTGAACGACCACAATGTAACAGTTATGCCATTATGCCAGGTGTCACCACGCTCCTCCATAGTTTCTTGCTGCCATTGAAGAGTGTAGGTCTACATTTGATGTTTCGACTCAAGTATCTATATTCACATTTTGTTTTGCCTGTCTTTTTCTAGTGTCCGCTCTTCGAGTAATTTTCTGGTGCCACTTTGAAACAGATGTGAAATGTTCCCTTTAATGGAATCAAATACCAAATGAAATAGCAGAAACAAGCGATATCGATAGTATAGGTAATATTTAATATGAAAACACGAACTTCAAGCGCCGACGCCTGTGTCTAATAATCCATGCATACTCTAACCGTGCTCCATATCAAAGGAATTAAAATTTCATACTTATGAACGTCGTGTAATTTTTACGCAAATTAATCGCCGTTAATCGACAAATGTTTACATTCGTTAGACTATATGTCAGAAATAAAAAGGTCACCCAATCATATCAATGTTAAGATTTACCGGATCACTTGAGAACTTTTAAAGATTTTCTGCGAGCGCTACGGGCTGGTAAAAGTGTCAAACTATAAAGCTGCCAAATATGGCCCGTGTACGTGCTAAATTCGCGAAACATATGCGTTACAGAAAAACATAGAGCCATAGATTTCTACCCTTATATATGTGTGTGTGGGTTTGTGTGTGTGTGTGTGTGTGTGTGGTACGTGCGTGTGCGAGCGTGTGCTTGTGTGTGTAAAATTCCAGAGCATGAATATTAATTATTAACAGCAGCAATGATCCAGGCAGGGTGAAGAAGAAAGTGTCCTTATATAACATAGCCTATATTGCAAGATCTGGAAGACTGTTAGGCCTATATGGTCAATGATTGAAAAAGGTTAGTTTATATCCATGTGTCACAAAATGACAACCTACAATTATGCCCTAACTACAGAACTATCACTTTGGTAAGTTAACCTAGCAAAATACTTCTACATATCATAATGAAGAGAATGCAAAATAAAATAGAAACAGAAGTTCATGAGAACAAATAGGTTTTAGATCCGACAGAGATACCAGCGATCATCAACATGAGAATCATTATAGACAAATACAGGAAATCCAATATATACCTATACGCATGTTTCATAAACTACACCAAGACATTCGATTGTATACGACATCACCAATTGTGGAAAATTATGGACGACATGGAATTCCTATATCTCACCCATTTAATCGCAATACTGTAGTACGAACAAGTGGCAGCAGAAAATGTGGACGGAGCAATTTCAGAAAGATTTAATTTACAGAAAAGAGTTAGACAAGGATGCACATTATAGCCGTACCTGTTCCACATCTACGCTGAAAACAGAATTAAAAATATAAAAGATGGAATGACATATGCTGACTTCCAACTGCTTACCATCGGCGGTAAGCAGATCTCAGAAATCAGTTATGGTAACGATACAGTTCTCTTAACAACAAACGGAGATGGTCTAAAGCAAATGTTACTATCAACAGAAACAACAACAACAACGAAGCCCAAAACCTGTTCTTAAATATGAAGAAAAGAAAAATTATGACAGCGGATATAGTGAAATTGTAATCAAAGATAATAATTGACAATTTTGAACTAGAGGATGAAACAATTTACATATATTTGGGCACAAACATAAATAGCTAGGTAGACTGTTGTCCAAGTGAAAATCTTTGACAAGGTACCAGCAGCATAGTCAAAATATGTATGAACAGAACATGCGTATTTCCAGTGGCAACATACGGTTGTGAGGCATGGACATTAAATAAAACAGTAGCAAAGAGAATCGTGCTTTCGAAATGAGATGCTACAAAAGAATTTTATGTATACCATGGACAGCTAAAAAAAAGGCAAATTAGGAAATGTTAATATCAATAAACGTCAAAGAGGGCTGACTTCTTAACAACACCATACCAAGAAAGCTGAGTTTGTTTAGGCAAATAAAGAGACATAACAGCATGGAAAGATTAATAGCTGAAGGAAGAGTTAACGGCACCAGGAAAGAGCCGCCCAAGACGACGATAGTGCAGTGATATATAAGACTATTTACACGTGTCTCTAGTTGCGGCAGGTCAACTCGCCCAGAATCACGGAGTGCTCAGAAAATCCATAAAGAAGACTACGCTCTGAAAACAACATGTCACATACATATAATAGGCCTATACATATATATTTATATACATATATATGAAATAGGCATATATATATATATATTATTTATGTGTGTGTGTAGGCCTATATGGCATATAAGCATGTATATATAATAGGTCTCCATATCAATTCATCAAAAACAAAAATTATGGACTTCACCAATTCACCTAACGAAATTACTTTAAATGGACAACAACTTGAAACATTACAGAAATTCTCCTATCTAGGAAGCAAATTAACACTCGACGGTGATGTCATGCTGTCATGCCAGAAATTACAACTCGCATTGTCATAGCATCAAGTGCATTTATTAGACTGTCTAATATCTGGAAGTCAAAGTCAATCAGCACAAGCACGAAAATGCGCTTATTTAATTCCTGCGTTATTCCAGTGCTGTCATGTGGATGTGAGAGCTGAAAAAGCTCTTTATCTTCAGAAAAGAAATTACTGAGTTTCGAGAACAACTGTCTTCGTAGGATAACTAACACACATTGGAGTGAATTCAAATCGAATGATTTAATCAGAGAAGAGACACATCAAAATTTAATCACAGATGTTATCAGAAAACGCCTTTGGTCCTACATCTGGCATGTCCTACGCGCAGACACCAACAGAATACACCAGCAATCTCTTGAATGGATACCTACAGGCAAAAGAGCAAGGTTTAGACCAAAAGAAACACTCAGAAGAACAATACTTAGAGAAAGTAAAACAACCAATATTTATACTATTCAAGAACTGCACAGAATAGCTTTGAACAGACAGAATTGGAGAGATCTGACCTCTGCCCTATGCGCAAACTTCAGCGCAAAAGGAAAATGAATGAATGTATATATAAATGCAAACACAACATCCACGAAGTTGCCAGCTGTGACGTGATAAACGTCTGCTCTTCCGTTGATTGAATCTCTACAATTTCTTTCAATCTCAATAATTATAATGTGAAAGTTTACAATGCTATCAATCGGAATCCATTTTTCTCCTATGATAATAAAGTCGTGACTACTGTTCTCCGACCTGTCTTTTTCAGCTAGTTTTATCTGTGACCTACAGCATATGATTTATTCTGGTTCGTTACTGGAATCAGTGGCCACATTTTAATGGAACAGATCATGTATTATTTAAGGAGACGAACTTCTGCTAAAGACGCATTTGTGACAGACGCTCAAGTATGAGGGGTTAAACCTCCCCCTCCACACCCCCCCCCCCCCGCAACAAATCGGAATATGACTTTTAATACTAAAAAGGTGGAACTTGGCTAAAAGGCGGAATAAAAGCAACCCCCTCCCCCCGACTTGCAATTTCTTTTTTTCAACTCCCTATTGGTAAAAATGCAGTAATGACAAACAGATTGAAAAGAAAACAAACATGCGCCACTGAATGTGACCATCTATAATAAACTCTAGCTTCAATGGCGGTACCAGCTCATTCCAAACGCTGTTTGAATTTTCAACACAGTCAGACTACGATCGAACATTTTCGATTCTTGTTTGTTGAAACCTCTGATGCGAAACCCGCGAATAGGAAGAGTTCAGCTACGAATGAATAATGTATCTTTAGACGACTGGGTCAGACAACAACAAGAACAAAACAGTAGGCATATCTATTAATGTAACGTAAGATTTTAAATTACGTCATGTATAGAATGGTGAATGTATCAATAGTACAATGACAAACCATTGAAAAAAAAAAAACGTCAGCTATCCGTTGAAAAAAAAACGTAAATAATACACACTGAAACACAAAATAAGTAATTTTTAAACTATAAATCTGCGTTCAGGATTCTTTTGGTTTTGACAGATCTCCAGGCCAGTCCCAGTCCCATTCGGGTCAGAGCGACTTTCCCCACAGCTTTTGCTTCAGTTCAGTTCGGTGTGGCCAAGCCATGCCTAGCAGTTCTGTGTAATCTGGAAATTCTGTATGTGATCAGGAGTATCCTGTTCCATATAGGCATTCATTTGTGTGTGCAACCACACTCGGTAAAGTCTGCAGTTGCTGTTCTAAGACGAAAGACGATGGGTCTGTTGTTGCCTAAGAATTTGGTGTATGGGATCTAGTTTATGATCAATATCCATATCTTTCTTCCCCTGTGATGTATAATGGCTGTAGATTAGTGTTTCAGTCTCACTGTCCTGCTGAGGATAGCTGAATTAAAATTTTCCTTCTGTTTTTGCCAAGGTATTAGCTCTCTCCAGTGATACCACAATGGGCGGGTAGCCATTGAAGAATGATGTTGGAGCTTTTAAATTTTTTTTAGTTCTCGTCTAAATTTGTGTATTAAGCTTTTATGTGTATAGATCTGCAGCCCGTGAATATTACTATGTTAGCTATGTTGACTGATATGTCCTAGCAAGAACTCTTAGTGCTTAAAGGAATACATTGGCTTCTGCTGTGAAGTTTGAGCATCTATTACTGTTGGGAATGATTTACTGAGACTTTCCCTTTTATATCATGAAAAGACGTCCCCTTCTCCATTTTTGAGAGCTCCTTCTGCCAATCCATCTGCGTAAACATGTGTCCATATTTGGGGATTATATTCATATTCAATCATTTCCTGTGCCGGGCACTTTTGCTGAGGTGGTGTCAGGTAATTTTGTGTGTGTGTGTGATGATGATGCTAGAGCAGGGGTGGGCAAACTACGGCCCGCGGGCCGCATGCGGCCTGCCATTGGATATTTTGCAGCCCCAAACACATTTTTAAATAAACGGACAATCGTCAAAAATGATTTTTTTCCCCATTAATATTACACAGAAATCCATTGGAATTTTAATTCGACTTTCTTATATATTATATATACAATATTTTTTTTTCCCAATTTGACATCATTTAAATATATATATATATATATATTATATATATATATATATATATATATATATATAATATATATATATATATATATATATATATATATATATATATATATATATAATATATATATATTATATATATATATATATATATATATATATTATATATATATATATATTATATATATATATATATATATATATTGCCAGATATACATAATATTTTATGCGGCCCTCCAATATCTTTACAATTTTCAATGCGGCCCTCTGCACAAAAAGTTTGCCCACCCCTGTGCTAGAGAGTTCTTTGAAGATTGAGATGCTCTTTGAACTGCAAATTTGCTCATCAAAACCACACATTTTTTTTTTAGAGGGACTCATTGTCGAGCATATCTTCCTGTTTTGATGCAGTTGTTTTGATATGTACCAGAATCGGAGTCTCTTCAATATATTTTGGTAAATATTGCATTAGGAATGCATTGGATGGTTTAGTATGCTAATCATTTTCTGTCTCGTACGAGTATGCCTACTCTTTCTGTGCACCCACAGAGAACACAGCCTGTTTCATGAGATCGTGATAGAAAATTACATTTTCAATGACCTCCACTATTTTATATGATAAAAATTTCTGGTATAGCCAAATTGGATTAGCACCAGCAGGGGAGGAATGTATCTCACCATAAGATATGTTATGTTATGTTCCTCCAGAGACATAGGCGGCGCATAGGGCAGAAACCATAGCTTTCCATTTCTGTCTTTGTGTTGCCAGGTCTTTCAATTGTTGCGTGTTGTTTAGGTTCATTGACATGCCTTCTCTATTAATGGTTCTTTGTAGAGTTTCTCTAGGTCTCCCTCTTCTTCTTACTCCAGGTGGCACCCAATATAGTGACTGCTGGGGAATTCTTAGGTTGTTCATTCTGAGAACATGGCCGATGTAAGTCCAACGCCTTTGTCTAATGAAGGAAGATATATAGGTTTGTTTGCTTTCCTCTCTTATAGTAGTGTTAGATTTAAAGTCACTCCACTTAACATTCAGAATGGTACGTAGGCATTTGTTTTCAAAGGAGTCTAGTCTCTTATCTGTGGCTTTTGTGGCTTTCCAACTTTCGCATCCATATGATAGAATAGGGATGTTGTTGGAGTTAAACAATCTGAGTTTTGTGGTGTTTCTTAGTGTGTTTGACGTCAAGATGTTACGTAGTTTATTGAAAGCACCCGCTGCATGGGCAATACGGTGTAAAATTTCTTTTGATGAGTCTCCATCCAATGCTAGATTTGTGCCTAAATATGTAAAATTGTTGACTTTTAATAATGGAACATTTTGAATTTCTATGTTGTCGTTGGATCTCGTAAAATCTAGTATATGAGTTTTTGATGTGTTGATTTTCAACCCTATCTGATTTGAGTAGTGTTGGAGACCATAAGATATACATTTAAAAATTAAAGTCTGAGGCAGCGGGGCTGATGGATAAGCACAAGGAAATCCCATGGTAAACAAGGATGTCATGAGTAGATGTGGCTCTCTATTATCACTACAATATACTAGCGATTGGTCACGATATAATTGCCGTGAGGGAGAAACATATTGCAAGACTGCACACAGCAAAGCAACGGAGAATGAACACACGAAGATGCACATACAAAATCATGACAACTTGTCAACCACAACATTTATCGGCAGAATTAACCTTTTTTAAATACAAATATATTTATAAAATACAAGACCTTGACGAAGCTAAATTAGTTGTACGTACATATACACACTATACGCATATTTAAAGATTGTAATGTGCAAAAATATAAATCTCTATCAAATTTCTAATATAAAAATAATGGAGTATCCCTATCAAAAGGCGCGGGGGAGAGGTTTTGGTTCTGAGAGTACTTTCGGAATAATTGTAGTTCATCGAATCGAGTAGCAGCCGCACAGCAGACGTGGCGTAGAACTGTGTTGTTGTGTCCTGTGTGAACTTTCAAGCTGTCGTGTTGGCTTTCTCTCTCTCAGGATCCTTGTACACATTGAAGTGCGTATTTCGGTCAAGAAACTTGATAAAGATATCCAGGAAACACGATATTAATATAAAGATTGCTAGTGACAGTTAACCGTCATAAGTTAAGGCGTCGTAATATATAGACCTGAAGAAACGTTAGAAATTAGATAACGTTAGTTGTGTTATATTTAAAAATTGTAATAGACATAGAAGATGCAAGATGCTACGGTGTATGAAAAATCATCAAATCTGCTGGCAGCAGGCCAGTTATCTAATACAAACTGTAACTCTAACGAGAACACATCTTCATCTCCTAAATTAGTAGAATTTGAAGGAACAGGTGATAATTTAGAACGACACAAGAATTCTAATAACATGAATATGAGTGCGAGTTGCATCAATATGATTCCTGGTGATGCTGCTGAAACAGGATCTGGAGGTTCAACAGTTTTGCATCATTCTGTACCAGTAATATGGTCTGGTGCTTCAGCATCCACTGGTGCTTCTACAGCAGAAGAAACATACATTCAAGGTGTATCTGCTTTAAATAACGGAATGTCATTTCAGCAGTTTTCACCATCAATGTCTCTGGATTCAGCAACTTCAACAGCTACGCATCATTCATGCGTTGCATTTCCCTCAAACCCAGCAGCAAATACATTATCTCAGCAGGGTCGAAGAGCAATAACAGGCCACACTACTATTAACAGTTTTCCAAGACAGCAGACTACATTTATGGTAAATACTTGCAGCAGTCCCAAAATGTTACCTAACTGGAATAATCAACAAACTGCATCATGGTCTCCACAGCAGCCTCCAACAACCCTTTATCCTCCATGGAATGTTCAGCAACGGAGATCAGTACCTAATATGAATGTTTTAGCACCTACACCAACTGTGAAAAAGCAAAATGTTCAACAACACTTGCAGCAGTCCAATTTTATATCCCCAACTAAATTCAGAAGGAGCACATCTTTTCCAGGACAAATTCAAGCCTCTCCCGGAGCAAAAAATCCATATGATTTTACTACTTTTGATGATGTGGGCTTTCAGGTAAAGTTACTACAATTATAATATAAAATGTATGAATGCAGTTTGATTACTACTCTAATTATCTTAAAGAATATATTAGTCTGTGCAAAAAAGTGGAAGTAAGCTGAATATAAAAACAAATTTACAATATTAGTTTCCTAAAGTTCATTCTGACATTACGCTGATAAAAATTGTTGCCTCAATTGTTGGAAAATTTGAAGCTTTCCTAC
Organism: Meghimatium bilineatum; assembly: GCA_034231615.1. Taxonomy (NCBI): domain Eukaryota; kingdom Metazoa; phylum Mollusca; class Gastropoda; order Stylommatophora; family Philomycidae; genus Meghimatium; species Meghimatium bilineatum. The sequence continues at coordinate 101,366,617 of CM067299.1, forward strand.
AGTTACTGTGTAAGTTCCCTATTGTCAAGCTGACTAGACGTCTTGGTTTTATAGAACAGTGTCAGTCTTGATGCTTTATCCCAATATTCATAAAAACCTTATCCGGATGCAAAAATGTTCTAGTTTTTAAAAATCAGTAGATTTCATATAATAAAGGTACAGTAGAAATCAGAGTATCCAAATTAATTGTGGATTGGGCAGATTCGGATAATTGAAAATTTGGATAATTGGATATAGCTCAGGAATGAAGCAAAACAGTGTACATACATACAATCATACATTGAAATGAACATAATTTTTTGGATAAAAGTACAGTAATATGTAAGCAACTATGTATTGTAAATAAACTACAAAGTAATGGCGCACTGCCCCTGGACCTCTCTACTGCATCCGTTAACGCTCTCGCTCTAAAATTATTTCACTTAAATTCGTTTCAGATAATTGGAGATTCGGTTAATGGAATTTGGATAATCGGATTTCTACTGTAGTTTGATTGGTTGAGTTTGTGCTGAAATTATACACGTATACAAATTTTATTTGAAAAATCATCGACTTCTCAATTATTAAGAACAAGGTGGAGTTAAAACTTTAAAATTTTCTCATGGTTTGTAGATTATAATTAATTATCACCATTATTCAGTCTTTTGACATGATTTCTGAGTAAAATAAATTAGCAAAAATATTTCCCAAGCTTACTTTTGGAATAATTTTGTATCGTTAATGAGTATCCTTGCTTTTTATTTCAAAATTCTGGTCTCCTTTAACTGAAATTACTCAATTACCTGAAAAGGTCTGGGCACCTTAGTGAAGACATCTCCAACCTGCTTTCAAATTTATCTTTCTCTATTTGTTGTTGTTTCTAATACAGTGAGATGGAGATAGTTAAACGAATAATCTCTATATATTTTAATTTGATTTTGTGTGTATTTAATTTGTTTCTTGATAAAGGTCCCTTTTGGACCATAATGGAGAAAAGTCCTTGTTCCTTTGTTTTCTGTTTTTTCGTTTCTACATTAGTTTTGACTGTAACAAAGTTGTTATTAGTTAGTATTAGCTAAGACCAGTAACAATAATACATTATCCTAGTTATCGCTTCTTGGTTTTGTTACTGCTGCACTTTCCACATTGTCGGATATCCTCTGACAGTTTTGTTTTTTATATCCATAAATGGGATTCTGTCAATGCTTGAGTAAATCAATTTTAGTATTTAGGAATTTATTGGCTTGAAAAGGGTAAGCTCTTTTCATACATTTGAGGTGTAGAGTGGTTGAAAAAGTTACAAATTGCAATATGTGTCTCAGTTTGTAATCAGCTTGTCCATTTAGCACTGTGACTTACCATGCATGTTGTAAGAAATGACTAAAGGCTTTTTGTGTGGTTAGCTATTCCATCCTACCAATCAAAGCGACCCATAAGTAATGCTGAAATCGAATGTGTGTGGCTAAAAGGTGCAGATATTACAATCAAGTTGTAAACCATGAAAGAATGCATTTCTTTCCCTGGGCTACATCTTGCCAAATAGGAGTTTGAAAACTATTGCTCAAGAACGAAATAAGTAACCAACTCATGATACCAAACTAGACAGCTAGTGAACTGGCCCTTCGTTACTGCTGCTCCAGGTCATATAGAATATTTTCAGCAATTGTGTATTACCTATTATTTCTACTGTCTATTTAGTTTAAAGACACTTTACCTTATATATGGCAACTATACTTTATATTTTTAAAATATTGAGTCACTTTCAAATGTTTCACTTTAATTTGATTTTTGTAAGAATGCATTTAAGATTTCTTAATATCTAATTACTGTATGCCTGAAAGAGGAGAGCAAAGAAAAACAACACTTTAATTTCCTTGCATGTCATATGAGGGAACTAAGGAGGTTATGTAGGTTTCATACCATGTAGGGTCAAAATGATCCACAAACCAGGCTGAAGTTGGATGTGTAAGGTTGAAAGGTGCAGATATCACAGCGAAGCTGTAAATCATGACATAATGCATTCCATTCTTTGGACTACATCCTGCTAATCTGCAGGAATTGAGAAAGCAGATGAAGAAAAAAGAATATCTAATGTGTCATGTATCCAGAAATTTCTTAAAAATAAATGTTGAAATGACTCAACTAAAAAACAACTTCTTGGAGATATTCATTTGCATTCTTTACTTAAAATTTCAGAATTCTGCAAGTCAATATGATACAATGAAATTTCCAACCTTGGAAAATCAGTTGCTTAACATACTGAAAAATACAGCTCTTGAAGTTGAAGGAGTTCACATGCATGGGGATAATCTGAAAGGTGAAGAAGATTGATATGTTACCAATTTGATGCATAAGTTTGTTAGCTTATAGTCATAATTGAAATGTATACAATTTTTTTTAATTGTTTGTTGCAGCTTTTTTCTTATACAGTGGGAAGGTTTTTTCCAAAGCTTACTTTCATACCCATGCAACTCTCATGAAATTTTTTAATTAACTTCAGTAGAAACACATCCATAATTCTGCATAAATCTCAACACCAGAAGGTAACACATTACCATTTCATATTGACTTAAAACATATGGCCACAAGAGAAATTAAGTGAACTGACAGACATCAATTTAGTGCAAGGGAGATTAAGTAAAGTTGTTAACCTTATGACAAATGAACAATTAAAAGACAAATTAAAATGTAGTATTACATTGCAACACACAAGTTATAACCGAAAATAACTGAAAGATATTTATCAAGATAGGGGAAAACTGAAAAAAAGGAAAATAAAATGTGCAGTACTACATAGATTGTTGTGACATAAGCAATAAAGTATTTGTAAACTAGAATAGAAATCAAATTACACTAAGTTCTAATGTAATTTAGCAGTAATAAATTTTGAAGCACATCACAACAATTTGCAAAATTAACAGGTTACAAAAGGTGAAACAGAGAAAATATTATGGATAGTGTGTTAAATGTCAACATTTAAAATATAAGTGGGCACTTGAAATAACTGTTGGTGGAGATTAAATCCATGATCACCTATTCCAGTTGGCAGGACAACTGTTGAATTATATATATGTAAGTATATACATACATACACACACACATACAGAGTGTTTATAAATTCTCGCTATACTTTGTTAGTAAAACATCTTTGAAAAATGACATCATTGGAGAATGTACACAAAAAAGTCATTAATATAATTACAATAAGCACTGCTATGGTCCAGTGGTGATTTGAGGAAATTGGAAAGTACCAATGGAATTATCATTATAACTGGTTTTGGAAATGTCCACCACAGGTTCTAAGACATGACTACACACGCCTCTTCATATTGTCAAATACCTTCTGCAACATGTCTTGTTATTTCTTGAATAGTAATTCTTAAATTACTCCAGCAGACAACAGTCATTCACTGCATTTTGCTTCACGATGGACTGTGGAGCACAATTTGTGGAGATGTCATGTACATATTTTTTTCAAATATTTAAAATTTATTTATATCTATTAGAAGGAATACCCAGCATTGCACGGGTTGAGATAAGAAAAAGAGAGTACTTTTTTCAACCAAGTATAGTAGATTTGTTGACTACTGGAGAACTGATGGTTTAGGTATTCTGATTTTTTTCAAAACATACTCATAGAATTAGTCAGAAAGTAGACACCTGAAGCAATGTGGGACTCCTGAAAAAATAATTGATAGACATACTTATGCATAAATAATAGTGAAATTCATGGAGATAACAGAATACTTTATACATTATTAAAAAGAAATATATTATTTCACAGGATGAAATATGCTGAATTGCATGATCAAATGTATAAAATAATTGTAATTAAAATACTTAGGCTGTTGGGAGATGTCAGTGAATGTATATTTGACCAAGTAGTCATTTATAATTTTCCATTTTGAACTGCATGTAAATGTGATTAAGAGGTCAGGTTGTATAAACACAGTTCATTGAAGCATTTGTTCTTTCACGCATTTACAGTGGCACTCTAGTGAAACTGAATAGAAGAATGCAAACTTAGTCAATGTCAGCAACCATAAAATCCATATTTAACGCACAATTAAAGTTAGTTAGTTAATCATCTGATCATCATCACTGCACTACAGACAAATCCAGAGGTGCTCCGATCTCTCCCTGAGTTGTATATTACATATATACATACACCTCTGCTGACAGTTCCAGTTCTATGTTGATTCTTCTTCAGCGTTCATTCTCAAACTCTCACTGGACCTCTCTTGTAGCAGGACAATGGTCCAACTAGATTTCCAGCAGGATGTAGTCCAGAAAATGGAAAAGCGTTGTGTCGTAATTTTATTTGCGCCAATGACCCGACATATCCGTCTTCGGCGGACTATGTTGATTGACCATCATTCTTGTTCACTCCGCAAACTGCTCCCCTCTGGCAACCCCACATTTCAAACCCTGTTCCTTAATTCGAGCCATTGAATAAAAATCATAATCCACATCCAGCTTATTTTCATGTGTCTCCCATAGGGAATTCAACACATCTGCCGGATCCATTGCGCCTTTCTGGTGTGTAACAACAGCACCTGACGCCAGCAAATCAGCTCCCTCATTTCCCTGAACACCCACATACCAGGCACGAAAATAAAAGTCACCATCTTCAACCGTGACCCTCTCAATATCTCAGTCTATTGTTCACGAACGATACCCTTTTTTGTATTTTCATAATCATACTAATTTAGTCACTCATGGTACAGGTCCTTACAACCCTCTGTAAGCTGACACATTCTCATGCCATAGTCATAGCCATGATCTCCATAGTCATACTATAGTATGACTGTTAGCTATTCATAGTTACAGCAAAAGCTCCACTCTCTTCCCTAACACTTTTCCCTGCACACTGAGCTGTGAAGGACAACGCACTATGAACATGTCTAACCACCAATCCATCTGTGTATATAATCATATCCCTTTCATCGGGGCCCTCATTAGCCAATGCCTGCACCTCAGTTTACTATCTTTGACTTTAATAATTTTGGGATGCAAGGATGTTCTTTATCCACATTTAAAGTTTATTTCAGTTTTTTGCTTAAGTTTATTTATTATTAAAATTTATCTGCAGAACTAAAGTTTATTTCTAGGATTTGCTTCTCAATTCCTTTTGATGAGATCTAATGTACCTTAATGTTCCTGACTGTTTTTGCACAAATGTCTGCAGCAAACTGATGGTAAATATTTCTAGACACCATATGGTGATTCAAATAGTTGAATGTTCAGCAACTGGCCTCTTGTCAGCACTATTTGAAAACTCGAGTTTATATTTTTACTTTTAATTACACAGCTGGATTTATGCTATATCTCTTTTCTGCTTTCTGTTTCATAACTACACTGAAATACAATTGTGGAACAATTTTGTGCATTCTTCATAACTAATGAAATCTATGGTATGTATGTAACTACTGTCTTAAACATTGAGTATGAATTCAGAATGCTATAGTTGTAAATACTCCACACAATAATGGCATGTGAGAATGTGAATTAAACAATGTGGTATAATGCCACATATATGCCAGAAATGTTTCAATTTTTTCACGATTTTAGACGACCAAAATTTAAAAAATTGGAATGTAACCGTTTCCAGTATTGAATCGGAAAAAAAACTACAGTAAAGGTCGGTGACACGATGCTGATCACATCACACACATGTTTGCTATTGATCACAGAAATAAAAGGAACCTTTATTTTTTAGGTTTTGTGTTTGTCGAAATTTTTAGGAACTGTCTTCCCTCAATGCGAATCAAATCATACTTCACTAGGTGTGAAGGTAACAGAATAAAAAATAGTTTCTATAAATTATATATTTATAATTTTGTCACAGTCACTAGTTATGCACTGAAATCTTTTTTAAATAATTATTCAGTCAGTCAGTTAATTCCTCTCTTGCCAAGTTTGGCACATAGGGCGGATGTCATAGCTCTCCATGCCTGTTGGGCAGTTGTCAAGGATTGCAGGTCTTGTGTATTTATGCCTGTTGATTTTAATTCATTCATAAATGTTCTTCTGAGCGTTGTTTCTGTTTTCCCTGTTTTCTTTTCCCGTATGTTGTCCACAGGAAGACTTGTCATGGAATTCTGTCTTCCTTCATTCTAAGTATGTGGCCGATGTATGTCCAGCAGCGTTTCTGATTATGTTCATCACATATTCTTGTTTTGTCTCCTCTCTTAGTATGTCGTTTGATTTGAAATCTTTCCAATTAGTATTTGTGGTTTTTCTGAGGCATCTATCCTTGAAGACAACTAACTTCTTATCCATTATTGCGGTAGATTTCCAACTTTCACATCCATATGTCAATAATGGAATCACACTTGCATTAAATAGTTGCAGTTTGATGTGTTTACTTGCGATCTTCAATCTCCAGATGATTGAAAGTTTGTTAAAGGCGTTGGAGGCGAGAGCGATTGGAGTCTTGATTTCTGAGTTATAATTATTGTTCACTTAAATATCTTTATTAAAAAAATTGAAATCAAGCACATTTTAATGAACGTTTCTAAATTTGCAGACCAAATTCTTGCTCATTTTCAGGGAAAATGCCTTATGTAATTGAAGATTCATCAATTGATGATGGATCTCTTGATCAGAATGTCTCAAATCTGACAGGAGCACCCCAGTCATCTTCTAGCTCTCAAGCAATTGATCGTATTGAAAGATTCTCAAGGAAAGTCTTTGTTGGAGGATTACCCCCAGATATTGATGAAGGTATTTGTAACATGGTTATAGTTTTATTTTAACAATATCTAAGCCATGCATATGGTTTGGATACCATTGATGTTAAAATTTCTGCAACCAGTTATAACCCATTATAAATTTTACAACCAGAATCATCAACTGCATAACTCTTTCCAGACTTGATTTTTGTTAGGTTTGGACAAAATTTTTTTTCAGTAGTAGAGTAATTTCATGTTGTTCTTATCACGTTTTATAATAATATGGAAATTACGTCTGACATTGGTAGTGTAGTGTTGGTATACAAATTGTAGATATTACCTGTCTTTTTATTTCCATCTTGATCCAGTTGTTAATAACTCCTGAAAATCAAATTTATCCCCCTGTGGTTAGTGTTTCCCATGTTTGAAACCACAGGTATAGAATGAAAATAACTGAAAGGAGAACAATGGATCCATGAAACTATTGTAAGCTTCGACAATGTTATTACTTTTGCATAAAATTTAGAGAATGGAGCGATGGAAAAGATTACATCAAAATAAACAATAGTTGATATCAAGACTTTTATAGGCATTCAATAATATGGTGAGAGAGTTTTGTGTTCAGTGAGTTTCACAGGATTTTCATGAACCTGTCACAATTTATTGCCAGAAATATTGTTTTGGACCCTGACTCTTTCATGATTTCAAAAATCATGAGGTGAGTACAATTCAGGTATGCACGAGAAGTTATTGACCAGGTGAACACAGTTGATAGGTTGAACGATGTGCAATCAGCGAATATCTTTTACAAAATTAACTCCAAAAAAGTTGCGTTTCTGTATTTGAACAGTATAATTTGACAAATTTGGCCAAGTAACTGGAAATGTTCAGTATACATACCAATATCCATAAGAGGTGATATGTAAATATGTTCAAATTATAGAATAATTGCCTTGATCAGGCAAGCCAGTAAAATACCTCTGCACATTATAATGAAAAGAATAAATAACAAGATGGAAGATGAGATCCACAAAGCGCAAGCAGGGTTCAGAACTGGTAGAGGCATGAAAGATCATATTTTTAACATGAAGATGATCATAGAGAAATCTAGAGTATAACATCGAATTACACGCATGTTTCATAGACTACACCAAAGCATTTGACTGTGTCAATCACCTTCAATTATGGGAAGTAATGAACAACATGGGTTTCCCAAAACACATTACACGAGTAATAGCAGAGCTGCATAAAGACCAAGAAGCAGCAGTAAAAGTGGAGGGTACAAAGTTGGAATGGTTCAATGTACAGAAAGGAGTAAGACAAGGCTGTACCTTGTCTCCATACTTGTTTAACATCTATGCGGAAAATATAATGAGAAACGTGAGACAAGAATCAATGAAGCCTGATTTCAGACCCATAAATATAGGAGGGCTGCAGATACCAGAAATTAGATTTGCAGACGACACAGTACTATTAACAACAAACGAACACGACCTACTGAAAATAATTAAGTCAACCCAAAAGTTCGGCGAACATCAAAACTTGTTCTTAAATATGAAAAAGACAAAAATAATGGCAACTGACAAAACTAAATCAAGACCCAAAATTAATATTGAGAACTGCAATTTAGAAGAAGTGACTGATTTTGATTATATAGGAACTAATATAAACAATGCGGGTGACTGCGCAGTTGAGATCAAGAAAAGAACAGCAATGACGCTGTCAAAATTAAAACAGCTAAAGAAACTATGGCAGGGTACTAATATAATAACCAAGCTGGGCTTACTACAAACATGTGTGACATATGGATGTGAAGCATGGACACTAAATAAAACAGTGGCCAAAAGAGAATAGCATCATTTGAATTAAAGTGTTATAGAAGATATTTGAGAATACCATGGACCACAAGGAAAACAAACCAGGAGGTGTTATGAACAATTAATGTCCAGGAAGGCTGGCTTATGAACACCATATTAAAATAAAGCTAATTTTTTTGGGTCACGATTAGGAGACACGATGGCATGGAGAGCGTGTTACTGGAGGGGATGATAAAGGGAAACAAGGGCAAAGGTTGGACAAAAGACATTCAAGAATGCCTGCATATGTCACTAGAAGAGGCAGGACAACTTACTCAAGACTGCGGAGAATTCAAAATATCCATAGGATAGGGAAGACTACGTTCTTGAAAGAATATATCACCTGATGATGATGATAATTTGACAGAATATCCTTTTATACAATGATTTGAAATGTTTGCTTTAAGTAATAGAAATTTCTTGTGTCTTTTCAGAGGAAATAACAACAGCTTTTAGAAGATTTGGAGCTCTTGTTGTTGACTGGCCTCACAAAGCTGAATCTAAATCATATTTTCCTCCTAAAGGTGATTTATTTTCTTTAAAGTAGATATGATGAATAGAAAATGGTTACTGAACAATGATAGCACAGTGGTTCTCAATGTGACCCATAACAATGTTTTGCTTGTGAGGGGGGAAGGGATTTGGAGAAACCTTGAAGCATCTGAGAAGGGGTGAGGTACACAAAAAGGTAGCTATTTTGATTATCTTTAATAAAATATACAATAATAAGCCTTGAAGAAAGTAGTCACTTTTTTAGGAACAGAGGTCCCATAGAAGACAATTTCTCCCAAAAATGACTACTGATAAAATGTTTAGAACCACTAATCTAGCACATTCTAGTAATCTGTAATAGGATTTCTTGTAGAACATATTATAGCATATTCATCAACTTGTACAGAATTTCTGTGCTTTGTGCAGAATATTAAAAAAAGCTACAAACACCACCTCAGCAACTCCCTAATAGGAAACATGCAGTATTTGAAATTTTTTTTTGAATTAATAAAATAATGTGTAGCACATCCTATTCAGAATGCAGCCATCAACTGAACATTTTTTGTCTGTAGTGATTATCTAGGCAGTATTTATATGCAGTATTAGTTGCTGACTGAACTGTCCAGATGCACATTTATCTGCAGTAGAATTTGAACCCAGTATTTTGGCCATCACAGAAGCAGTCTGTACCTCACTGCCACATAGCTGGACAGAATATTCTCATATTTAATTGGCTAAACTCATATTGCTTTTTAATATGATCTTTATAGTACTCTTTATATAAATATCGAGGTGTAAATACATAATTTTTGGAAATTATTTTAGGCTGAAATACATAATGATCTTTCTGGCTGTTGACAGGTATGTGTTATGGTTACATTTGTTGACAATCACTGCCAACTTGTCCTCTCTTTTATGCTTAGGATATTCATGTTAAATCATATGTAGTGTTTTCTTACAATAAATGACTACGGTAAATTAAACAAATTGGTTGCATTCAGGATGTAGCCATCAATCTAGCAATTTTTTACTAGTAATTTACTCGGTAGTATGTATGTTCAGTACTTTGCGATTGCTTTTGAAACAGTCTGGATGCGCAATTGCTTGCAGCAAATAAGAGGCTATACCATTATTAAATAAGGGTGTTACCCAGAGAGCAGAAGTATTAGGGAATCACATCTTCAATATGTGAAATATAAAGAATTCAATACAGGCATATGCACCTGTTTTATAGACTATTCAAATGCCTTAGGTTGTGTAACACAACATAAATTATGGAACATAATAGAAAGCATAAGCTTCCCACACCATCTAATATCACTCATTAAAATTCTTTAACAAGAGCAACAGGCATCTGTCCCCCTCCAGGAATACACATCTAACTGGTTCTAGGTCCAAAAACCAAAAAGGAGTCTGACAGGAATGCATTCTCTCACTACATATGTTTAACATATATAAAGAAAACAAGAGAAATGTATGAGAAGACCTACATTATGAACAGTTTCAATATTGTAGACCATGAGGTTCTCATTGATGCTGGCGTAAAATGATCAATCATATCAAACATTAGGGGTAGACAGTCAAGATTTCTAGGGCATGTGCTGAGAAGAACACAGCTTGAACATTTAATAACCACTGGAAAGATCAAGGGGAGAATAGACAGGGGATGACAAAGAGAGAAGTTGCTAGATGGACTAGTATTGTGGCATGGTAGAAGGTCACCAACCGAGCTTAATGACAGCACAAGAGACAGAAACCGTGTAAAAACATGATCATAAATGCCATTCGGTATGGCACTTGATTGATTGAGACCATGAGATTTAAATAATTTAGCCATGCACATGACATGTCTTTAATATTAAGAAGCCCCCACAGGACTAGAGCACATGATTATGTCAGCAAACATCATATTGAGCCTCAAAATCTTTTCTTCTATACAAAGAAGACAAAACTAATGCACATCAACAGAAATGGACAATAGTCATTGACAAAGAACAACTAGAAAATATCAACTTTGAGTATCTCAGGTCAACTGTCGACACCACAGTCAGGTGATTGCTCATCAGAAACCATAGATTAGCAATGGCTCTACAAAAAACAACACAGATAAAAATCTATGGCAGGGGGGCAAATAAAAAAAACAAAGTTACAACTATTAAGAAAGTAAATTTTTCCATTGGCAATATAGGTTGTGAGATGTAGGCAATGACATCTGCAATGGAAAAGGAAATATCAGAAATGAAATGCTATTGAAATATCCTAGGACTATTGTGAACAGAAACAGTTAAATGTTTCCTACAAGGCTTGCTTTTGGAGAGTCATTAGGTATTTTCATCTACACTTGATGGCTTCAGGCATAATAAAGAAACATGGCATAATGCTGCTGGGATTGATCTTGAGGATGCTTATAATGTGGTTCCGTTTCAATATCTTAAGAACTTGCTCATGTTGCTATAGGTAAATCCCATTGACCTACAATGGATGTCATCTGCACTGTACGAAGGTGATACAATGGTGTGATATTTGATCCACTGTACAACAATTTATTCAGGACTGCCACAGTGTTGGCCCCTTTCCCTAGTGCTGTTCAATGTCTACAGAGTAATGATTATGAAACAAAACTGACTGGCACTGGCATAATATTAACTTTTGCAGATGATATTTTGGTGTTTGTTTGTCAGTAATTCCAGGAATTGCAAGTAATTAGCTCTTACTTCTTTTGTGCAGTGGGGTGGTTTTTCTGAGCTGTCTTTCATACCCAGGAGACTTCAGCTTAAAGCAATGCCTATTGAAGGAGTCTTCTACTCAGAGGCAGTATATGTCACAAGGCATGCTGATAGTTTGCCTGGATTGCTCAATATGCATCCTTTTTCCAATGAGACATTTTGCAGCCAGAAAACTATTACTCGTGTGGGAATACCATTCCATTACCACTCTTCATGTTCCTAGGTCCCAGACCTAATTTCTTCTGTTTGAGCTGTGTTGGGCAACAGCAACAGTCAAATTAAAAGGTTGATACACCTTCCTAGACGAGGTGCTCCTTTGCCAAACATATAGGAGATCTGGGATTTGACTTGTGCATTTCTCATGCACGCGAATCATCCACTTGTGATGGCCTTCCAATGGCCTGTGTTTTTTTACTCTTCGCCATTGTGCATATCACCCAAAGAAGTAGGTAGATTGTGCCTATCTCGGGCAAGGAGCTTTACAGTAGACCCTTGGGTACTGAACCCAATTCTCTCTGTATGAGCCATTGGGCAGCAGCAACAGTTGAGTTGGGCTAGGTTTGCAGTGTCCTCAATGACTTCCTTCCCCCTCTACATTGCCCATAGTGTCCATAGTCTGAGTCTCAACATTGCTTCGGTCAGAAATATGAACAATGTGCTACCTGACATTTGTTCAATGCTTGTTCTGTGTGCAATGGAGAGCTGTATTTAAAGCTTTTTTCCATACCTAGGTGTGCATGTTCAAAGTTGGAGTATCCAATACCTGAGTCATGAATCCTACTTTTTAATGGGATCATTTGTGATGGGACATGTGGGATTTTGTGGTTCTCATGCATGAACAACACTTCAGTCAGTCGGTCTCATGATGGATAATTGTAATTTCATTGCCACTGTATTGATTCACATACATAACACTGCACTGCAGCATGTGTTGCATTTTCCAGACTCAATGTGTACTCATAGGATCACCATATCTTAGCAGGATCTACCCATATTGGGACATCAATATTTGCCACCCCTCCAATATTTCTTGCATTCTTGGTTGACCGAGACATACAAGAATGTCTGCAGTTTTGTTTTCTTCCTGGTGGTAGGTAAATGTAAATAGTTTAGTGCATAGATGTATACAGCATATGCTGATTGATTATTACAATTTGTTGACAGGCTACTGTTTCCTGATCTTTCAAGATGAACTGTCAGTTCAGAGTTTGATTGAGTCATGTCTGATGGATGATGATAAGTTATATTGGTGTGTGTCTAGTCCTACAATGAAGGACAAACCCGTAAGTTGGTATATAGATAAACCTGCATATAACTGCTTAATGCATGATACCTTACTATCAGATTTTATGTGATTTTATAGATATTAAGATACCATTAATATATTGTTTGTATGAGAACTGCTCAAAAAAGGTATCCAAAAGACCAAGAAAGCAAGGTATGTTTGTGTCAAAGTTATGTAATCCTGTTCTTTAACATTCACTACTCTATTCTAATTCTCTTGAAGATGTTCTAGTACCTCTGTTCTGTCTAAGCTATGCTTAGAATATATTGATTTCTCTCTCCATATGTTGCTCTATTCTATTCATGATTTTTTTTAGGAGTATCTTGCTGAAATGAAATCAGTGCAATTGTTCTGTAACTTGTGCAGAGTTTAAAATTTCCCTTCTTTAGAGAAGTTTGGGATATATACTGATCTTTTCCAGTCTTTTGACCATATTTTGCTTCATCAGATCTTAACACATAGGGCATGATAGACTTGGACCCTGGGTTATCCTCTTGTTTCAATTCAGCAACCAGTTTGCCGCAACCCCCAGTGGCGTGCCAGTTTTCAAGTTTTTAACTGTCCAATGTAATTCTAACAAGATGGAGAATGAGATCCACGAAGAGCAAGCAGGTTTCAGAACTGGCAGAGGCACTAGAGATCATATATTTAACATGAGGATAATCATAGAGAAATGTAGAGAGTATAACATCGAACTGCACGCATGTTTCATAGACTACACCAAAGCATTCAACTTTGTCAATCACCTTCAATTATGGGAAGTAATGAACGACATGGGTTTCCCAAAACACATTACATTAGTAATAGCAGAGCTGCATAAAGACCAAAAAGCAGTAGTAAAAGTGGAGGGTACAAAGTTGGAATGGTTCAATGTACAGAAAGGAGTAAGACAAGGCTGTACCTTGTCTCTATACTTGTTCAACATCTATGTGAAAAATATAATGAGAAACGTGAGACAAAAATCAATGAAGCCTAATTTCAGACCCATAAATATAGGAGGGCTGCAGATACCAGAAATTAGATATGCAGACGACACAGTACTATTAACAACAAACGAACACAACCTACTGAAAATAATTAAGTCAACCCAAAAGTTCGGCGAACAGCAAAACTTGTTCTTAAATATGAAACAGACAAAAATAATGGCAACTGACAAAACTAAATCAAGACCCAAAATTAATATTGAGGACTGCAATTTGGAAAGAAGTGACATTTTTGATTATTTAGGAACTAATATAAACAATGCAGGGGACTGCGCAGTTGAGATCAAGAGAAGAACGGCAATGGCGCTGGCAAAATTAAAACAGATAAAGAAACTATGGCAAGGTACTAACATAAGAACCAAATTGTGTTTACTACGAACATGTGTATTTCCTGTGGCGACATATGGATATGAATCATGGACACTAAATAAAACAGTGGCCAAGAGAATACATCATTTGAATTAAAGTGTTATAGAAGAGTTTTGAGAATACCATGGACAGCGAAGAAAACAAACCAGGGGGTGTTACGAACAATTAACGTCCAGGAAGGCTGGCTTCTGAACACTATATTAAAGAAAAAGCTAGTTTTTTTTCGGTCATATTAGGAGACACGATGGCATGGAGGGGATGATAGAAGGCAACAGGGGCAAAGGCCGACCAAGATGCCGTTGGGCAAAAGACTTTCAAGAATGCCTGTACATGTTACTGGAAGATGCAGGGCAACTTGCTCAAGACCGCAGAGAATTCAAGAGATCCATAGGAAAGGCTACGTTCTGGAAAGAATATGTCACTTGATGATGAATGTAATTCTTCTATGATGGGTTCCGGTTCAAATTCTATGTGTCTAGTTGTATTTGAGTCTGTGCCTTTGTTTGGATCTTCATGCATTTCTCTACAGTATTCCTCCATTCACCTGTTCAGAATATATATGTTTTCTGTTAATGTGTTTCTCAATTATCTTATTCATGGTCATGAAAAGTTTCTTGACATTGAATATGTCTCAGTCAGTAGTTTGCCATTGCTTTCTGTGCTGGTTTTGGTTGCTTATCAGTTACCTTGCTTGATGTGCCCTCAGCCCAAGATGAGGCCTTTCCAACTCCTGTCTTCAAAGCCATTTTTGCTAATATGATCTTTCGCCTTCTCTACCAGTAGTTGTGTGTGCAGTAAAGGAGGACGTCCACTTGCTGAATAGCGGAAGTTCAGCTGACTAGCCAAAATTGTTGTCCGGGATGTAACACTGCTGGACGCTAGCAGATATGTGGAGCCATATTTGAATTAGATAGAAGTGGGGGAATTTAATAGCATCTTGGCCTTCCCAAGGAGAAATTACTACCACTCACCGAAAGGTACTTCTTGAACAACTCTCGTAAAATTATATACTCGTTCTAAAGCCAACTTCTGTTGGAAAATTTTTTGGGTGGGGGGGGGGGGTAGGCTTATGAGCGGGTGAGCTTATTACCCAATAGTCGACATTTTGTATACTACTAATTTTGACCATGTACAACAGCTAACTGTGTTATTCTGATATCACATTGGGAGCGAGCTAACTTATATTCCTGCTTTTGTGCAGATTCAATGCATACTCATTCGCTAAATATTTACCACCATTGTTTATGAAGGAATGAACATAAGCAATAACATTATCCCATTAATTTTGAAAATGAATCTACTTATGATTCATTATTTAAAGTGAAAGTAGTCAGTTATGCTGAAGGAAGTAATAATTGCGCAGCAGTTCGTTATTTTTGGGTCGATGAGAAACAGGTACCAGTGGAGGAAAAATAAATGTTGATCAAACTAATGCCAAAGACTAAGAAGCGACTGAATTGGAAAAAGATCTTAAAGATTAGATCATCAGAATGGTTACATTGTGACAAGATCTGGAATTCGTTTGCGTGCTACGCAAATCACGAAAGAAGCATACAGGTTGGTCGTACCTATTACTTTTAACATCAGCTGGTTGGTGTGCGAGATTTATGAATCTATGCTTAAATATGGTATATCTCACTCTGACATGCTTGTTGTGGTGTATTCATTTCTACTTGTGGTATTTTTATGTTTGTATGTTATATGCGTATCTTGAAAAAAGCCTTTTGGTATGAAACGTCAATTATGTCCTGTGTATTGTCATTTGTATGATTATATTCTGTTTTTTGTTGTGTATACTATATTAATTCATGTAGGCATCCGACAGTGATAGTGTGTCCGTTGTTTTTCAGTAGAACTCCATTACTTGTGTCCCATGTGAGTATTATTTTCATTCTGTTCTACTAGCAGTAATACCTTTTATGGAGTAAACAACATATATTGCATAGATTGAAAATTGTTCAACCTTCAGCAGCTCCGAACAAAAACCAAAGTCAAATTATACACAATCAAGGATCTTTTATTTGCTGATGACTGTGTCCTAAATGCCAACTCTGAGGCTGATCTAAAAATTATTATAGACAGATTCTCCAAAGCCTGTACCAACTTTGGACTTACTATTAACACAGAGAAAACAGAAATCATGTTACAACCAACACCTGGCAAAAGCTATCTCGATCCCTGCATAAAGGTAAATGGGGTAGCACTGAAAGTTGTGAATATATCAACATATCTAGGTAGTACGTTATCACAAGATGCCAATGTTAATGAATGTGTATACAAGGATCACCAAGGCAAGCAGCACTTTCAGCAGATTGTACGCAAATGTGTGGCATAGAAATGGTATTAACCTACAGATTAAGCTGAAAGTCTACAGTGCAGTGGTACTTCCAGTGCTGTTATACACTAGCGAAACATGGACAGTATAGACGTCATATGAGAAAACTCAAATCACTTTCACGCAACTTGTCTCAGAAAAGTTATGAACATCAGATGACAAGACAAGATTCCAGATACCACAGTCCTCGACAGATCTGGTATCCCCAGCATTCACACTATCCTGATGCAGACACAGATTCGTTGGGCAGATCATTTTGTACGTATGCCAGACTATTGCCTGCCAAAGATACTTCTCTATGGTGAGCTGGAGAAGGATAAACGATCTCAAAAAAAAAAGAAGCTACAAAAAGAAGCGCTACAAGGACTCATTAAAGACCTCACTGAAAGCGTTTGAAATAGACCAAGACACATGGCACAAAATAGATCTACATTTCATGGTGCTCTACAGTCAAAAAGAATGCATAATCTTGTGAAAAGAGGAGAAATTCTGCAGCCCAACAGTGAAGAATAGCTAGAAAGTCACGGATATACCAAAATCTGCCTAAAGTGGTCATTCCTTGTCCTAACTGTCCAAGAACATTTACAGCTCGAATAGGGCTCATTAACCACCTACGAACTATTTATTATGCATGGTCATAATTCTAACTGAATTTTCAAAAGTGGATGTAAAAAATGGTCATCATCACTTGTGATGGACGAACAACACAGTTGAAAAACAACAATAGGAATGATGTAATTTCATTTTTTAGTTTCCCACCTCCCAAATCAGGGGGAGGTCAACTTATGATCGGGTGAACAAGTTTTTTTTTCTCCTTCCAAAATTTTGGGAGGGTCGGCTTATGAGCAAGTGGGCTTTAGAACGAATCTGCCCTATATACGGTAATCTCAAATATATAATTATATGATTTCTAACTTTTAGGTTCAAATTCGTCCATGGAGCTTAAGTGATTCTGATTTTGTAATGGATGGTTCTCAGCCACTGGATCCAAGAAAAACAATTTTTGTTGGGGGAGTTCCTCGTCCATTGAGAGCAGGTACTTGTCTTTAAGAGAAATAGTCCCTGATCAATTTAACAAAAATATAGTTGCCATTATTGAACTATGTGCTTTGATAAGAGAAAATAAAAACAAGTATGCATAGGTGTCAACTAGTATGGATTTTCCGTATTGATATAGATTTCGTGCTAAAAATAAATTTGGTTTTTTTTTAAAAAAAAGGTCATTTGGTGTTAAATTTCAGTAATTACTACTAATGCTTTTTTAAAAATCTCAAATGAACGATTTGATGAGCAAGGGAGAGAAAAAGGTCTTTTGGTGCTAAATTCTGACATTTAAAAAATTAAAATATGCATATAAATTGTACAAAATATAAATTTGTTAATTAATAAGTTGACAGCTATGAGTATGTATTTTATAGATATTTTAAAACTAGCAGAACAATTCTTCTAGAAAGTGAAAGCTATCTTCGCTCATGTGTTGCCAAGGCCCAAATAAGGAACACAAAGAATAGCAATACTGTTTCCCTTTCATGCATGTCATACTAGGCAACTATGGAGATTATGGTATGAAGTTGACTGTCACATCCCATATATGGTCAAAGTGACCCCGAAGTCAGATGTATCTGGCTGAATTGTACAGATATCAAAGCTGTAAACCATGATACAATGTATTCTGTTCTCCTGACTACATCCTGCTAATTTACAGGAGTTTGAAAAAGAACACAGAAGAAAGATATCTTGATTTCTAGGGCAGAGTGGTGACCCTTTTTTCTGTCAAAGGCTCTTTGCATTTTTATAACCTCATTCACGCCCGTGTGTTGCCGGGCCCGAAAGGGGAGCAAAGAATAACAACACTGTTTACCTTCCACGCATGTCGTAAAAGGCGACTATGGAGTTTGCTGTCGCATCCCATATAGGGTCAGTGACCCAAAGCCATGCTGAAGTCGGATGTGTCAGGCCGAAATGCGCAGATATCACAAAAATGCTGTAAACTATGATGCAGCGCATTCCGTTCTCCGGATTACATTCTGCTAATCTGTGGGAGTTTGAGAACAAATGCAGAAGAAGAAGAAGAATAACCTCATTCACAGGCCATACAATAATCATCAAGTGCCATCTCCACAAATAATGTGTGTCATACAATATTATGAAATTAAAAATTAGTCTGAAATATTTAATTAACTCATAGCACCCCTATTCTGATGGTTGGAACTACTTCTCTTTGATGAGATATATCATGTTAGCTGGTATCCATGATGGCCTTGTTGCTGAAGCTGCTTTTCCAGTTTTCGTCCAAGTTTTGGCACAGTCTACTCTTTTCACATATCTTTGTAAACATCCATAACCATGCTTTTATAAAAATTAAAAGTATGACAACTATTTTTTTGGAAATTTCTTTTTGCAGCACATCAGCTGGTTGCACATTGAATAATGTAGCAAAAATATTCAGTTCCATTTAAGTTTTTACATCCTTGAGTCTTTTATTAAATGCCTCATTTGGTTTTGCACATACTTCAGCATATTCAAACATTGTAAAAGGCATTTCTCATGAAGCACAACAATGGTCCTACTTGGTTTCTAGCAAAATGTAGTTCAGAGAACAGAAATGCAGTGTGTCTCATGTTTCCCTCCCACTTTTTTTCTTTGTCCATCTCTTGCTTGCTGTCCCTCATTTTATCTTTAAGTAATATTTTCAATAAAGTGTAATATCTTGTTAAATGTCCAAAATATTGTATTTGTTTCTCTTAATAATTTTGTTTCATTTTTTTGTGTTTTTAAATATTTCCTGGGGATCTCCCTAGTATATTGGTTAAGTCTTATGCCTTGTGCTTAAGTGGTCATGAGTTCGAATCCGGTTTGTGAAATCTTGTTTTAAAAGTGGATTTTTTTGGTCAGAAATCATTGGGTATTATCACCAGTTCTTTCCTAGTAGCTATATCCACATATGATGTGAAACATGGAAAAAAGTATAGCGGAATATACTGTAAATGGGAGAATAATTTTATGGTCTTCATGTTTTTATAGATTATTTCCTTGGCATCATAAACTAAACACAATCTGGTGTTTTTTATTACCCACCAGCTCAATCTGCTTTTTAACAGTGAAGTATTAGCAAATACTTATCACAGCGTAGTAGGTTAATATCATAGAATATTCCCAGTGTATATCTTTGCATCTGGCAACACAGCTTTTTACAGTAATAATGAATTTATCGATCGAAGCCAAATTAGGGCTGCTATTTTGTAACTAGGAGTACTTTGGTTCACAAAACACTAAAAATGTGGCATCTGCATAAAATTTTTTTAAAGTGTGAAATGTAGGCCTTGCTGCTAGGAAAGAACCTTATCGCTTGAAGCTGCTGAGTTATGCTGGATAAGTGGTACTCTTGACATGTCTTATACTTAGCATTGGTTTTTCCTCAACGTTGCTGATTTTCATAGTTTTTAAAAAATGTTAATATCTAGTCTATATTCCCTATTTGATCTGTCTACTTGATCCATTGGTCATGATAACCAATGCCATACAGCATGGGAAATATGATGTATTATTCATTACAGAGTTGCATAAAAATGTTTCTTCTATTTGTATTTGAAACATAATGTGAAAGATTTGAAAATTATTTTTGTTTAATACCATGAATGAGTTGTTATATGTCTCTTATGTATATTGAAAAATGTCTTATAAATGTTATTTATTTGCATTGTTTTCTTAGTTATTGATAATTTCATTTTCTATTTGCATTATATTTTTCTATCCTGTACAAGAAAATGTGTATCTTAATTTGTTATCTTTCATACCTATGCCCTTTTAAAAGTTGAACTAGCAATGATCATGGATCGTCTGTACGGAGGAGTCTGCTATGCTGGCATAGACACTGATCCAGAACTGAAATATCCAAAAGGAGCTGGAAGGGTGGCTTTTTCTAACCAACAGAGCTATATTGCTGCAATCAGTGCCCGATTTGTACAGCTTCAACATGGGGATATTGATAAGAGAGTGAGTCCTTATTTGCTTTTGTGCTTCAATGTTTAATGCAATATACATTTTATGAATACATATATTTTGTGATTAATTTTTAAAATATACATATGGTAAATGTTTTCTGTCTGATGCGTGCAGATGGGGAGAGAACCTTTACACTATTTTAAAATGTTGGCACCAAACCCTTCGTATGTCATGGGTTAATATCTATCACTTGTGCTGTTCAACATCTGCAGAGCAAGTATTATCAAAGTTCTACCCTCCAGACATGAACATTCACTGATGGCATACTACCATGTAGGACTTGATAACAAATATATTGTCATAGACATTTAAATGATATTTACTGGACAATGAAAAGGCTGGGTTTCTGATAGTAGAGGATTGTGATGTATTTACAGATGAATCCTTGCATTGTTATGAGAAATCTGGTTGGAATTTTCTGGCTATTCTGAAGTTTAAGTGCTTGAATCAGGTGGCAGTTTGGACAACTACTTAACAGCTGCTTAAAACACTTTTAAGATGGTATATGATGACCCCATTTTTAGATTAACAGTACATGTGGACAGGCAGCACAGAGTGCCAAACATATACTTCAAGAGTGTTCTGAGCATGAAACGCTGAGACAGACCTATTGGCCAGAGGAAACAACACTGGAATCAAAACTCTATGGGACACTGTATGAACTACAAAAGACAGTGAGTTTTATTAAGGAGACAGAATTACAGATATAGACATGTTTCAAGTGAACGAAAGAAGAAGAAGAAGAAGATTAACAGTTCCAGATTTGTGCATAGTGTTAAAGTCTGTGTATGTTGCTTTCCAAATAAGGGTGTGACTATGCAGCTTAGAATAGAGATATACCAGGTATATCAAGTGACATATTCTTTACATTGGCCAGAGACCTGTTCATACACTCTTCAATGTCATTGGTTCATTGTCTTCTTGGTTTTCCTCTTCTTCTCTCACCTGGACATTGTCCTCCAGAATCAGCTTTTTGATATCATCATGTCGCTTTAAGTGTCCAAAATACTGTAGTTTCCTTCTTATGATAGTATTTAGCAACCACCCTTCATTTAGTTTCAATAATTTCAAAATTTCTTTTTTTGTGTGTGTGGGTCTGTCCATTACATTTGTTGGATCTATTCATAGAATAGAGATAGGTCACAGAATTGAATTGTGAACACATGACATCGGATTCAGTGTAAGATTAGAATAAGGTTGGTCAAAGCTGACGATACAGTTGCTTGGAGAGTTTTTTGTGCTGATGTATCCAGTGTGGCACACCTACGAGACCCTGATAGGTTATGGGGCATATTATTATTATTATTATTGTTATTATTATTAAGATTGGAAGTTGTTAATGCCATCCTTCAATAACATCATTTACTGGAAAAATTTGCCATGTCTGTTTATACTTTGAATCTTCTAGTTATTTCATTTATTAGAGAAATGTCATGTCCAATTAAGTCCATGCCATATCGAAATTCTCCACATATCATAAGTTTAAGCATCCACCAAGCATAAGTGGATGATATTTGTTTCTACCCTTCAACAGAACCGTACACGCATCTAATATCCTGAAATGCAACAAAATGTGAAGTCACAAAATAATGTATGTAGCTTTACCAATCATGAAATATGATTGCATAAATTCTTTTACTTGGCTGAAACAGATTGGGGTGCAAATGGAAAAATTCTAAGTAGAGCATATACAGGTTACGTAAGACCAGCTGTGGAATATGGAATGTCAGCATTGGGGACTGCAGCCAAGGGTAACACTCAAAAGATCTCAAAGATACAATGCATTCTCAGAATTATAACAGGAGGTATGAATACTACCCCAATCACAGAAATGGAAACATGCACAGGTTTGCCATCAATGGAAGAAAGAAGAAATGAAAAACCTCACACAGTATGAAAAGTTCAAATGTTTGGAGAGTCATCAAATGAACCAAAGACTAAGCAGACCTACAAAAGAGGTAGCTTTCTACACTCCGTTAAACAGCTCCAGAAATCACTCACAGATACAGACCTACAAAACCTAAAACCACTAAACACCTTTAACACATACCCAACATGGGACAGAAAAAACTTCCCAAGAATTATGGACAATATACCAAGCATTATTTCGAAAACAGAAACTACTATACAAGTACTAAAGGAGACAACTAAGAATCACATACAGAAAGCATACCCAAAGGATATATGGACACATGTATATACAGATGGATCAGCGAAAGAGGCAGTATTAGATGGAGGATCAGGAATATATATAGTAACACCAGATGGAAAAGAAATAGAGAAATCCATACCCACAGGCAAACATTCCACAAATTTCAAAGCAGAAATGGAAGCCATAATAGAGTCACAACAGACATGTAGTATTTCTAACGGATGCAAAATCAGTATTGCAGGCATTGAAAGATCCAAAGAACACAAGCATAAATGAACTTACGGCCTGCTTACTACACCTCAGCAGTACTACCAAAGAAACAGTACTGCGGTGGATCTCAGGTCACTGTGGCATACCTGGAAATGAAAAAGCTGATCTCCTGGCAAGGAAAGGGGGATCACTGGAACAAATAGAAAATGATAATACGTACTATGAATGTAAGACCATGTTAAAAGCAGAATATAAGAAAAAGTGGATGCAGATGCACCCAACTGCAGAACCAAATGACCCCTACCACCAAATGTCACGCAAGGAACAAAACATCATCTTCAGACTACAAACTGGTCACAACAGACTGAGAAGTCACATGTTCCGAAAGCTGAAGATTGGTGAGACAGACCTGTGCAACTGTGGACTGAGCCCAGAGACTGCAGAACACATTCTTCATGCCTGTCAACTCTACCAAGAAGAGAGGGAGAAAATATGGCCTACTGAGACGGCACTGCTTCCAGACCTGAGGGGTTCCATGGATGACCTGAAGCGAATCACACAATTCATTGAAGCTATTGGTGCTGTAACCTGATATTTGACTGAAGAACGATGAAGAAGAAGAAGAATTATTTTACTAAATGATTTTATCCAGCAAACGATACAAAGCAATTAAAACATGGAGCTAGTCAAGTCAATAATATACAATAATTAGTAATGTGAAATTATTAGAGACAATGTGATTGGAAAATTATGAGGAAAAGAAAACAAAGTAAAACAAAATATTTTATATAAAGACTCATAACATAACAAATATCACATTTGCTATCAAAGACGGCTTTACTTGAGTGTTAATCTACAATCATGTGGAAATGATGCACTAGCACCTACATAGAGGAAACTGCAAGATTTGCTAAATGTTTGCCAACATCTGTACCATATAATGCATATACTGCTTTGAACCCTTTAATCACCCATCTCAGTGGCATTGACCAATGTGGTGAGTGAATACATTTCAAACACTACCTGATTAGATTATGATCCACTGTTAATTCATCAATTTGCCCTTGAAAACCATAATATATAAATTCCTGGTGCTTTGTTATTTGGTGCATGTTTAAATATGTCTCCAATTTCGGATTTCATGATTTATGGATCTAGGTCTTCTTCTATTATATTTATTGTTGTAATCACTTCTCGTTCCTTTAAGTTTAACAGTTGAAGTAATTTTTCCATGATTTCTTGGGACCTATTTAGTATGTTGCCATGTTCATTGTTGATTATTTCTTTTGGTTCGTGTCTTTTTTAATTCTCATGTTTTGTAATTTCTTGTAGAACATCTTTGTTGCATTTTGTCTAACTTTGTTAGAAGTTACACATTTCTCCATATACTAGCCATGACTTAATTTTTGCAGATTTGATGATTTTCTTAGTGTTAATCTTTGCTGTCTTGTATGCTAAGTAATCTTCATGTGTTTTGCTTGTTGCCTATTCTTGTATTTTTGTTTTTTATCTTTTGTTGCGTTCTTTATCTCTTCTGTCCACCAAGCTGTCATCTTTGGTTTCGTACTTATATGGTTTTTATATCTGCATATGTTTCCTGCTGTTTGAATGATGGCATTTTTTAAATACTTCCATTCTTCTTCTATGTGCTGGGTATTTTCTTGTAGTTTTGCGAATTCTTAGTTAACTTCCTGGATATATTTTTCATGCATGTTTAGTTCTTCCAATTTCTGTATATCTAGTTGCCCTTGGTGCTTTATGCTTTTCTTGTGGTTGTTATTTTTCGCTCTGTGTGTTTTGACTGTTATTATTACTGCCTTATGGTCAGTATCTGCACACATGTTAGGTATTACTCGTGTGTCTGTTATTTTTCATCTATTGTTGTTGTGTGTGAGTATAAAGTCTATGTAGCTCTTGCATTCCAAGCTGTTCCATTTATACCATGTGCACACTTGTGACTGTCTATGTTTAAAGAAGGTGTTCGTTATAAAGAGGTTGTGCTGGATGCATGTATCTATTAGTTTATAGTTTATAACCGTTGTCGTTACTATTCTTATGTCGCCAAAAGATCCTTTATATTCCTCTATTCCTTCTCTGTTTGAGCCAAGATGTGCATTAAATCTCCCAATATATATAGGTCATCTTCATTGTTACGGTTATTTATTAATCTGTTTACATCCTCAAAAATTCCCCTCTTTCGGTTTGCATATTTGATGAAATTGAGAAGATTCAAGCAAACATGAGAGACAAATGATGGCCATTTTGAAAAGTGCTGCTAAAGTGCTTCAGTAGCATGGTCACTTTTGTAATAAGTGTATACAATCACAAGGGAACTACTTTGGAAGAGACAGAATCAACTAGTTTGTAAGTTTATCTTCCCCATATTTCCCCCTGCCATTGTATAGTATCTCACAGTCTTCTGGATTTCGAATGTTCCATTCTTATGTATTAAAAATTGTATTTTTTGGAGTTTGGAATTACTTCCTTTTTCCTTTTATTGTTTTACTTTGTTTCAAATTATGTTCTTTGCAGTTTTCCAATAATCATGTATTTTCCTTTGTTTTATATTATGTAACTTTTATTTTCTGACTAGGTTTCCTAATTGTTATGTTTAATATACCTGACTAAAGCTGTGTTTAATGTTTTATATCCTTAGCTGGATAAAGGTCTTTGATCAAAATATCAGTGCTGTCTGGTTTTGTTTTAGTTGAGTTTTCCCCCCACTGCCACACCATTTGTCTTGTGCTGGTAGGATGAGTTATGTAGGTGATGTTTTAAAAAAATCAAGAATATCAATGAATAAAGTTAGGACTTGGAAAATTTCAGAAGCTGTTCAGACATGAATAAGCTTTACAATGTTTTTCTCATGCTTCTTTCAAAAAATGTTCCATTTTCATTTATTTTATAATTCATTTTTTTTTCGAGCAATGGCAGTATGACTCTCCCATTTATGATAGGAGGTCAATCACTTGCTTTTGGACTCAGAGCTACTTTGTGTCAATCTATGATCACTATTCTTTGAATCATAGTCCAATTCTATTTATGATTCTGGGTCTGTTTTATCACTGTTGTCAATTTTTGTAATCACAAAATTTCATATCATAACTATGCTACCACTGTCAAACATGGACACTAACAACAGAATCCAAAAGCAAACCTGTTACAACAGAAATGAGTTGTATGCATAGAATCCTCGGAGTAACAGAGTCAGAAACGAAAACATCAGCAGACTAACAAATACAATGCCAATCCTGGGTTACATCAAAAGACAACAGATTAAGTGGTTTTCTCATGTTTACATACTACCATTAGACAGTACCCCTAAAAAAAAATATAGACACAATGGATACAAAGCCAAGGGCAGACCTTGTTTGTTTGTTTGTTTTTCGTTCGCTCCATTGTAACCATCACGGATATCCGTGCGATTTCCGCCGGGAGCGTGATTACGTTGTGCCACCGTTATGCGCCTTGTAGGCCTAGCACATCCGATTTCGGCATGCCTTGACAATTCGGGTGGGCTACCCTTAGCCTGTGACAGCCTCTATATCTGTCTCCAGGCACGCGTAGTGGTGACTCTTCACCCAGACGATTTTTGCTCTCGTCTGTCTCGCACAAGGTGTTCCACTGTCTATGAACTTGTCTCGTGTAATTGGACGTGCTGTGCCTGTGCCCATTGGGTACTGAACCGTTTATCATCCGTGAGCCTGGTTCCTTAAGGGGAAGAACTCAACAGAGGAGTTGCACCCTGGCTCTTTCGCCCTCTTAGCCGAGGTACGGGCAGACCTTGTAATTGATGGATTACAGATATAAGAGTCAACGAAAACAAACATATATGAAGCACACAAAAGAGCCATCTCCAGAGAACTCTTCTGACACTGCAAGGCATAAAGGGGTATTAAGTGACAAGAAAGAAAGAAAGTCAATTTTTGACTTTATGAAATGTCATGATGTTGATTTAATATCCTCTGTATTATCCTTTATATTTTAACATTAATTTTGCCTGTTGCCATTCTGTAATCTGCCTGTTCTTTATTAAGAATATGCCGGCTTTCCAAACTATTATGTCTTTCTGAATAAGTTTTGGTATGGCACCTTTTGGTTGCAACAACAATTCAGTCTGCTTTATTAACTGTTAACTATGTGTTTTTTTGCGTGTGTCTGTCTTGTGAAATGTAAAATGTATTACGTTGTGTTTAATTTAGATTAACACCTATTGTTACACAGTTTTACTGCAGTCCCACAAGTTATCAAATGGAGAAACTAGCACTTATTAATTTTGTTGATGTGAAATGAAGTCTGTTCAGTAACCAACAACAGTTTGATAAAAAGTTATTTTCTGGGTATTTTTTATTTATAATGGTATATACCATAATAATCATGTTTATTTTGTACACTATAATGTTTAGTTTATGATGATATTCTGTAATCATTAAAATGCCAAAGATTCAGACAATAGTTTACATATTAAATTAATTTGCATATTTTTTTTTTATTCACAGGTTGAAGTTAAACCTTATGTTTTGGATGATCAGATGTGTGATGAATGTCAAGGAGCACGTTGTGCTGGCAAATTCGCACCATTTTTTTGCGCTAATGTAACTTGTTTACAGTATTACTGTGAGTATTGTTGGGCCCAGATCCATTCACGACCAGGAAGAGAATATCACAAGCCCCTTGTAAAGGAAGGAGCTGATAGACCTCGTGCAGTTCCTTTTCGTTGGTGTTAGAACCAGATGGCTTCTGTGGAAGAAAACATTGAAGCCCTTTTTTTACATTAATTTATTGTTTTAAGAGTTTTAGGTTTTGTTTGTAGCCTTTATCTTCTAACACTTTTTTGTAATTTTTAAACAAACAAAAATTATCGTTTTTTTTTTTTAAATAATGGTTTTTGATTCATCATTTTCTCTGTAGTATTCTTATCTCACATATTTTTTAATAAAACTATTTCATAAAATGCATTTAAAAAAAGCAACAATCTCCTTGTTTGGAGTTGCTATATATATATGTTTCACAAAAAACATTAGATTATATTTTGAAATATACTTATTCTTCCAGTAACTTAAAGTTCTTTATTCTAACCAATATCACACATATCGTGGTTGATATGAGATTCTTATCTTTGTAGCAGTAACCTATTATTTTATTCAATATGGAAGTATTTAAACAACTCTAATTATGTGCATTTCATTCTTAGAGGCTTCAACACATTGTTGAATATTGTTCAAAGGTAATGTAACTTCATATATTTACTAGACTGTTTTATTTACTACATGCCTGTTAATCTATATTGTTTTCCTGACAACTTAATCTTGTCATCTATGTTTTTTAAAAGTCACTCTTACATCATTGCAATAATCTTTTTCCCAATTTTTTGTTAATGCATTTCATGACACTACCATTCTAAGACATAACAAGGCCGAATATAAGGGTGGGTTTCAAGGGTTCTAATTTCCTCCTTAGGAAAATTGAATACGATATTTAGTACTGTGAAACTAGTAAATCAGAGGGTGAAACAACCCCAACCCTGTTTGCCTTTCCTGCAAAAAAATATCATCATTAAAAACCTTGTAAAATGGAGTGATTTGCTTATTTTAAGTGAAAAATGCCTCACCATAGTTGTATCTATGGCCCTAAATGCATACCATATAGCACTGTGTATAATGTGATCCATGTATGAGGAAAGTGTGATATTTTTATAAAACAAATTTATCAAAAGTCTTTAGTTCCTATATAAATGAAAAAAGTTGGCATTGTCTCAATCACGGAAAGAGTGAAAGAAGCCAAACTTGACCATTCTATCAGAAATAATCACCCCATCTTTAAAAATGTGCTAGATCAGTATTTTGATGGCCATAATAAATGTTGTAACCTTTGAGGAGCTTAACTTTGAGTAATTATTAAAAAAATAATTACAAGTTTGAATACAGGAGCTGCTGAAACTTACAGTTAAGTCAATGTTGGCCATGCCTCTTCATTTTTGTGTGTTAATTTATTTCTTTAAAATTATATATTACCTTTATAAAAGCTGGCTGACACACCCTCCCCGTCCCTACTTCATGAGTGGAAAAACTTCCTAAAATTAGTAATATTTGGTATATTCTATACTGTTCAAAATTAAGAAATGAAAAAGAGAAGTCCTCTACTTACAGACTGACATCGCCAAAACCAACTGCAGTGGGTGAACCAGCATGGTCAATGGACCATTTGGAATGCCGCCTGAAGACAGGTTTCATTAAAGTCTGAAAGTTTCTTCATGCCAAGGTTGAAACATTAATTTCATAAAATAAAATTTTGTTTCTCCACTATAAATCATTTAAAATTTATAAGCAAATTGACCCATTCTGTAAAATTGTTCTTTCTGCTTCTGTAAAAAAAAGGCTCTACTTTGTGGGTCTCTATAAAAGTTTTATCTCAATAAGTTAGCAGGAATGCAATGAGTAAAAAAGTTAAGTTAATATGAAACAATGTTCTATTTGAATATGCTTTAATTTTTTTTTTAAATTTAAACGAAGTCAATTTTTTTTATTCAAAGTAGCCAGAATTATCAGTAACTTGTAGGCATTCAGACAACACAGTGTATAAAGTAGTTTATTTTTTAAAAATAATGGCAAGCACAGTTGTAGTTATTTTTAATTTTATTACTATTTATTAGTAACATAGTTTACAAATTTATCTTCATTAAATTTACCAATTTTTGGCTATTTTATTGCATAATGTGATAATCATTCAATTGAATTTTTAATTACTTTGCTTTGTTTATAAATTGAGAAATATGGAAATTAACAAAATGGCACTTATTTTATTTGTGTATAATTAATTGCCAGTGCTCTTAGAACTCTGACAAAATCTGACTGTAGGTATAGATTAAAAAAATTGTGAGTAAGATAGGCTTGATGTAAGTAGCATTTAACATAATGAAAGGTATGATGTACAACTGTTTAAAAACAAGACGTTTCTTAATGAATATGCCTACATGGGGCATCTGAAATATATAAACAAGTTGTGAATGGTTGATAAACAAATGGTAAGATAACTGAAGGTAACAGAAGAATCTTATGGGCTAAAATGATTATTCATGATGTTGAGAAAAAAAAGGTCAACACAAAGAAGAATCTCATTATCAACATCAGAAAGAGACAATCATCATATCTCTGGTATTTTATACGAAAATGAGATTTCAGATCACTGTGTTAAAAGATCAAAATTTAAAAAATACTGGACGATTACTTCGTGGAAACTGATCACTGTCAACATTGCTACTCTTAGTCAATAAAGTCAACTCAGTTATGAATCCATGGCAATTGATGATAATTATGACCAATAATCTTGTCCAGCTACAAGCTTCTTTTTGAGATATAAAAACCTTGCAAAATAATACTCAAAAATATAGCTTGACAAATGAATGTGAACACAGAGGAAGATGAGATAAAGAGCATACATATTAAACTTAACATCTAATTTTAATCTGAATTAAAATATTAAATATTATTACTTGGTTGTACTTTTCAAATATTTCAAAGCTGATATAAATATGAGGGTAGCTAACAGAAATCGAAAATTGGTCCATTAAAACAATGCCTTACTATGAAAATATCCATGCTATCTGGATAATTAAGGCTTAAATTGAGTTATCATAGCCCCCTGGTAGCAAAATATATCTCCCATGACTTAGAAATATGGATTTAGTTGATCCAAATAGTTGCACAACTATATTTAACCCTCAGGAAACACAAGACATTAAATACAGCATATACCAATAGAAATTCATTGTCTGATGGGAAGTATGAACAAAATATAATCATATGCAGAGTTTGCTTCAAATGAAATATAAGCATGAATCATAGCTTGGAAGCTCCTAGAGTGTATTTGTGAATTTCAGAAGGTAGCAGATGAAATATAGACAATGTTCTTTCAAATGAGGAAATCTTGTGGCAACAAAACCAATAAGTACTTTATCTAAAAAATGCTGTTGGGGATGGATACTGTTTTTCAAATGGTGTTACATCTTAGTGATATGAAAATAGTTGATCTGATTTAATGTTTATGTCTGTGAATAAACAGAACTAATGCCTATTGATCTATACTATGTTTGGTGTATATGTTCCGTGGGGGTTATACACATTTTTTTGTTCAATGCAAATATAAGAACTTTCTGTTATTTGGTTCAGAGATGTTTGTGATGATAAAGATAATAAAACATAAATTACAAAAACGTGTAAACAACTGCTTGCAAAAAGATTTTAGATGACAGGATAAGATCACAAATAAAGAGGATAAGATCAGAATATAACAGGACCATGCTTACCTTCAAATAATGTCTTTAATATAGAGATGAGTTGGACATTTTGGAGTAGGCAAACAACTTCATTGCAAGACTGGCATTGATATGAAAAGACATAGAAGGCCTATAACAACTTGGTGAGAAGTTCAAAGTAATATGGACCTAACATGAAAAAACCTGAGGAGGAAATCTGTGAATAGACTGGAGAGAATTAATCCGGTGCCTACACTCTTATGAGAGTCAAAGTGATTGATAGATATAGAACTCTTTGTGTGTTAATGTATGTGCATGAATAACATTTATTTTTATACATTATGCTTATAATACATTTTAGCAACACTGCTACGATAGCACTATTTTAAAAAGTGCTTAGTGGTTAGGTTAGTTAGCATGGATACTTCCCATGACAATTAGCTGTGCCTTTTTAAAAAATATTATTATTAAAATAGCTAAATTAGTGCACCACTATAGTAGCATGTTTACTATAAGTTGGTTTTTGGTTATAAACCAACATCATTGTCAGATTCATTGGTGTCCAGATTCCCCTAGAAGATGACAAAGTATATGCATACTGATGATTTTCATGACTTGCAAAATTAGTAGAACAGTTTAAGATTTGCATGCTTGATAAGAAGAAAATGTCTTGCACATAAAGATATTTGCTTAATAAATGAATGTTACATTAAATATCTAGTCACAAATATAACCATGGAAGAACATTCTCATGTCATGTTGTGATTTTCTTTTTCTCCTCATAACATGCTCTTTTTCTCCTCTTAACATATGAATTTGCTATATGAAGGAGTAGAAATGAACAACCTAAGACTTACATAATTGAAAATAAGAAAATATCTTGCTTAAAATTTGTTGTCTTTATAAGTGCTATATCTAAAGTCTTGTCACACAAAAATATAACTTAGAAAGAACATTCTTAGACCATGTTGTGATTTTTTTTTCTCTTCAGACAATATTCTTGACCTTAAGTGTTCTTACCTTTTGTTTGTACTCTGTAACTTGTTTCCCTTTTCTGCAGGGGCTTTCAGAAATACAATTATTTCTATTGGACTAATAATTTAATACAAAAATTGGCATTTACAGCAGTTGTAATTAACATGTGTTAAGTGATATGTAGAAAATAGACTCAATATTTTATTGCATGCAAGTATTTAAAAAAATATTTTTTTAAGTTGTATTTCTTATAACTGTGATGTTTCACCAAAACACATTCTATGGGTAGAGTTGTACATATGATATACATATATATAATATAATATATATATATATATATTTATATAAATGTTTTGTAAAATTCTGATTTCCTCAATTTTAGCCAACATGAAATTGTCTCAATATTCATTATTCAAAGTTCATTTAGAAAAAAAGAAGCATTCCATTATTTATTTGTTGCAATAAAATTGCTTTGTTGAAAGATTTGGTTTTTTTTTGCATTTGTTTTAAGAGGATGGTAGAATTAGAAATAATTTGTTTTACAGACTGAAGATTGGTTTTTGCTTCAGATTATGATGTGTTAACTATTTTTAGAAATTATTGTATGGTTATAACATTGGTATAATTAATTGAAAATTGTTAGATCACTGACTTCAGTCTAAAAATAATGGGATCCTTTTCTGAGATTTATACTTTCAAGTCAAATCAGTTGTAAATGGAAAACTTATGAGCTGAATTAGTGCATGTTTATTTGTCAAGTAAGAAAATTGGCCATTTCACCTTATTTTTGTTTTAATCCATGAGAGTAGGATTTAATCTTATCAGACAGTGGAGTTTGTACTTGTGACTGTAGTTTGGTGTTTTTTCCTGATGTCTTTCTGACAAAGTATATTTACAAAGCTTTCTTTCAAATTCCAGAGGTATGAATAACATTCTCTGAGCACAACTATTCAACATATCAGCTGTTATGGCTGATGAAGTACTATGTCCTGACAGCTCCAGACTAGTTATGCAAAAGGGACTGGTACAAGCAGACTCTGTAAGTGATGTTTCTCCTCCTCCAGTGATAAAGGGGCAGCTATTTTGTGATCTCCAGAAAAGGGACAGATAAATAACCAATTTCCTAAACTACTGAGATGACAATACCTAATCATGCTAACCATTCAGAAAACAAGTGATAGATGAAAACATCTAGGGTCCCAAAATATGTGTGGATGATTCCTTATCTTATATGCTGCCTCAAAAAAATATATGAGAAAACATTTGTGTAGTGCTACACTAATATAAAGTACCAGATACAAAACAATCCTGGCCATAAACAATTGAGAATAGATTCCATATCCATAATTACTCTCAGACAAAAGTGCTTATTATCTAATATATGACTGAAGTTTGTATGATAGTCTTGGTACAGAGTTAATACACAAATCCTTTCCCATATATGTATTGGAGACTTCAGGGACTAGGAGTATTAAAATAAATGTGGGATGAAATTGTGCTGAACCAAAAAAGGCACAACGTCTCAGTTTTGTTCGTAAACTGCAGCACAATGTATTTATGCTCCATAAACTAAAATCACAAAGAGAAATTTATGTTGTTGAAATAGGATGAATGAAAAAGATAAAACAATTTTGTCGTTGAAATTTAGAAGATAATGCAAAGGGCACCAGATTTGTTTATTTTATTGTTGTTTTATTTTGAAGGACCTGTCTTCCTTCTTTGGTCTTTTTGATCATTTTTATTTTAGCATTAATATAGAATCTCTTCATGTCTAGTCAGATATGTTTGGCCATGTAAGTTACTGTTCTATAATTAATTATGCTGTGTCGAAACAAAACTTACAAGGACGTACTGTCAAGTCACTAGCAAAATTAATTTAAATTAGCATTATAACATTATTTTTCATGCATGTTTATTGTTCCTGTTCTCATGTTAATGGTTAATTTTTGCATGTTTATTGAAGAAAAATTAATATATTTTTTAACAACTTTGCTTTTTTTGGGCAACTTGTTTGTTAACAAATTAAGTTTTTTTTAAATTCTTAAAGTCATGCATTGCATTGTTATGCCATGCTTCCAGTTTGCCATTGGATGATATTTTTAAACATGTATAGCCTACAATGTATATTGGAGGAAGTGCCAAGCCTGAATATTACAGCTATAGACTGGCGAAGTAAAATTTATTAGAGTGCAGCTTTGAAACCTGTGTGTATATTTTTCTAATGTACATTGTGAGTTCTATTAAATTATTGATACATTTATATTTATTTAGGTTCTTGTTTGCAGTTAGTACCTACCAACGTATTTTATGGTTAATTAATCTAAATATTATATCAATAATTAATTTAAATATTCATTGGTTAGGGCTTGTTATGTTTTACATAACTAATCCAAACACTAAGCCTAAATATATTTATATTTAAATTAATAAATGATAAACATAAACTGATAAACATAGCCAAGGGAAATAATCACATAGGTAGGCTCTAATTACAAACCAGTTCCTTTATTTATTATTTTATTCATTAACTGTGATTCCAGTCTACATTATTTATATTAGATCACACATTTAGGTTAACCAGGTTGTAACATAAACCTACTATTCTAACCTGATACCGAAATGTTAGATTTATGATTTGTGAATAAAAATGATGTGACAGATTATATGGCTCATGACACATTGAAAAAAGTTACAGTGTGTGAATTGTTACAGTATTGGACATGTGTGAAGTAAATTCCTGTACAATAACAGTAAATGAAATAATAGTGAATTTCTGATAATTTGTTTCTTCACGAATCAAAGTGTACAATATTTATTGTATTTTAAGCAATGCTTTTCATTTGGCAGTTCACTGTTAGATTTAAAAAAAGAGTTTAGTACATTATTTGCACTTAATATAAGACATTGAATTTTAACTTTTTTAATATAAGACTTTTCATGGTTCCACTTTTCTATATTTATAGATTAGTGTTTGTTTATTAAAATACACACATTTTAGTTACACAACCCATATAATTTGTTTTTATATACTAGTAGGTTGCCTACATTTTACTATTATCTTATGATTGATGTTAATAAACTAAATTTACATAGGACAAGTTAAAAGTGTGTGCTTCTTGTGAATTTTGTACTTTGGTTTTCACTGGTAAAACTTATCAAAGATTTTGAAATCAAATTTTGAAATAGTGCCTTTTTTTAGCATTGGTATGCAATGCAAAGTATCTTCTTTTTTTATATCTTTGTGCTGCTGTAACGGTTATAATTTTGATTTTGGGTTTTGTCATGTTTTAAAAGTTACATATTTTTTATATTCGCATTTATCTTCTAGTCATAATTGAAATGATTAAATCTCTTTGTGTTCACAGGCAATTTGTAACATGCTGTATGTTTATATTTCAGACTTCTGATAACTACTTCTACCCATGCCACCTCTTATCATTAATATCTTCTTTGTGTTTGTGGTATAGGCAGTGGCACCAGTCTGTTATGTCCTTTTCATAGTTGGAAAATGGTTACCTGATCCCGTCTGGAGAGCTGATGGTAGTGATCATTAATATAATTTACGTAATCATGCTTCTACGTTTGAGTGTATGTCACCCAGAGAGAGAGAGAGAGAGAGAGAGAATGATAAATTGTCCTATCAGCTGTCTCTCTTCGGATCCAGTTCCATTTCAAGCCTTGGTCTATCAGCTATTGTCAAATATTATTCATCTGTTGCATGTTGAGTCTTTCAGTAGATCTGACTCTTAGTCTTACATGGCAGTAAAGGTTTTTTTTCATTCTGCAGAAGTGACTGAACACTGAAATTGTGAGTATAAAGAGAAATGGGTAAATCAAAGTGCTACCAGTAGTAAAAGCTTCATACTTTATCCATTTCTGTTCATACTCACATTTGCTGTGTGTTAACACACCCCTATATTTCCAACTTATTGGATTGACTCTGACACTGGTGATTTATCATTATAATTGGAATTTCTCTGCTCTAGTCTGGATTTGGGAACATATTGGCATAATAATAAGACCCATAACCTTTCAGGGTCGTTGGAGTGTCACACTGGAGACATCAGCACAAAAAGCCCTCCAAACATTTCTATCCTCAGCTATTCAGAGGAGTGTTAAAAAATTATAGTTTATGCCCTAACCAATTATCCATCCCTTGATGTTATCAATACAGGATTTTCTTTGTCTACTTCTTCTACTTTTACCCTTGACTTCCTTGCAAAATAATTTTAGAAAGTGGGCTAAGTCTTGTTACTTGTCCAAAACAAGCAAGTTTATGCCATTTAACCTCTGCCAAAAGTGGTTCTTGGTAATATAAACAGTTTTTATATTTGCTGCTGAACGAATATATTTGTTTTGTGTCCTGTATAACTAATTCTCAACAAACTACTATAGCATAGATAATGTGGGCATATCTGATTGCGAACATTCTATCCCATTGTTACTTGGACAACATTCCACAAATATCTCCTTTCCAAAGTTTAGAGCAGTCCTTTGCTGCTGTAATAGTCCATGAATGACACCTTAAGTCAAGACTTGCACACATGTGGATCAGAAAACAGGACATCTTTGTCTTTCTGCGAATTTCTTTTTACCAAGTAATCCACTAGTAATATGTCACGGAAAATGCACCAACTCCTTTAATCTGCTTATGGTGACACATTTTTATGAAAAATCTGTGAGTGCATTTTCTGAGCTAAGTATTGTGTGTATAGATTCTTCAGTCACTGTTCAAGACAAAATCATTACACACAAACAAATGGGCTGTGTTGTTTCCTAGCAGAGATAAAGACTCATAAAGCTTCTTCCTTTCTCAGCACAGGCTTTGGACAGCCCATATCGGATTTATTTTGCTGATTATTAATTCCACTTCATATGAGGTGGAATCATATATCACAGATGAGTTGTTTTTCTCTTTTTTCTTAGCCTCCTAATTGTTACTTAAGGGTTCAAACTTTGGCATATGGGAGTAGAAAAGAAACTTGTGCATTGTGCTGTATTTTGTACAGAATATACTCAGGTTTGGTTTCATTGTGTAAACCTATATTGACATTTTGTATTTACTTTTACTACCGGTAGTTAGTCAAAGAGGAAAGTCAGGGATATGGATGACATACAAATGCGGAATGGTTAAGTGTGCCCGTGGATTGCCAGACTTCCTTCCGAGTGATAACTCTCAATAAGCAAAACAAAGTAGTGCCCTATTGTGGTGGAGTCTGTGGTCTGATTATTGATCGAGAATTGATGAGAATAATTATATACATGGATGGTTTGGTTGTTAGATAGGTGCCTTGGGCCTTCAGTGCACAGTACGTAGAAAAGACCATCAAAGAAGAAAGTGATGTATTTGCTGTGACTGCAAGCAGCATGATTTTTGAGATTTTGGCAGTGATAAAAGCCTTGAACTGATTGAGTACACATGGAAATTCATGTCTGCATCTTTACTGACTCCATGAGCATGATCAGAAAAATACAAAAAGGTTACATTTGAGAATGGTGGCTTGAGGCAGTCGAGAGGTCAAAGGTGAAATGTATTCCATTAATTTTCATTCCTGATCATGTGGGTGTTAAGGGCAACGAGAGGCCAGATTGACTGACTTGCACTCCTACTGTGTCCAACATAAATTTACACTCCTATATGGTAGAGCAATGGATCATGTGGGAATTTTGAACTTGTTGAGAAACAACACAGGCAAATTAAATTAATAAGGGTGATGATTCCTTTTTCATGTCCAGAATAAAGGAACTGAGCTTGAAATGTGGTATTGCAAGAAATGAGCGCTACTTTAGGCTTGAAGAATGTTTGTCAATCAACAAATAACTGGAACTGTAAGTCATCGTGTAATGGTGGATACACTCAAGTGGAGACTGGAGCACCTATGGAATGTATCTGAAGTGCATTGGAGATGATTCAACAACTAACTCACATAACCATGCACTAAAATGAACATGATGCATTTCAACTTCCTCAAGCCACTTTTCATGAATGCCACCCATCAGTATTTTTCAGATAAAAATATCATATAGTCTCTGTTACTTTCTGTCAAAGAGTAAAGGTGATTTTTTGACCCAATACCATTGTGTGATATATGCAAGTTTATGAACTGTTGTTTTGTTCCATATAGGGTGTTCCATTTATCTGGTCTTGAATGGAAAAGAATTTTTATGTCATCCTGAGCTGCACATTTTTTTAATAAATATAATCAACAGTTTCATAGGGTGAGTGTACAGCTGATACCCTGGACTGTTTTGTGGTTGCATTTTGTTCAGGTGATTGTTAGGCTGTACATATTTGGTGCAAAGTTGGAAGATGGTACTCTGGTCTTTCCTTCTGAGTAGGATGTCTTTGGAATTTCGACTGGTCATGTATTTGTAGATTTCTCTTCCAGTATTTCAAAAATTGCCCATCAGTTCAGAAAAATCTCATTGCTCGCATATTTCAACATCTTTTAAATGTGTGCATTCCGCCAAAGACGGATGTGTCGGGCCATTGGCGCAAATAAAACAGCGACACAACACATTTCCATTCTCTGGACTACATCCTGCTGGAAATCTAGTAGGACAATGGTCCTGCTACAAGAGAATTCAGCAGGAGTTTGAGAATGAACGCTGAAGAAGAAGAAATGTGTGCATGGTTGTTAATGTGTATGGCTATTCTTGTCTTGCTCCCTTTCTTGTTAATTTATCTGCCTTGCCCTTGGTTTATGTGTTTGAATCACTAGAAAGCAATTGCATAACAATATTGATTTCATAATATATAAGCAGCATAGTCTTTAAATATCACAATGTTTTGGAATTTTGATAGAAATGCATCAAATATGGTCTTCAGGTTGTACATGGCAACTGCAAATGCTGTTATTTCAGTTTCATAGAGCATATCTTTCAACAGGCATCACACAACTCATCAGATGTTTTATCTGGATATTCCATATCAACATTATATTTGTTTTAATGATGACTTTGACAGCAAACCCATCAGCATATGCATGAATCAATTGTTCTGGGTAGGTATCTATTGTTTTCTGTGTTACTTTCATAAGGCTTGCTGAGTCAGAACTATTTAATGTAATTATCTCTTAATTGTGTCTTGCTTGCTGTCAATTTAAAGTGTTTTGTGGTAAACTTTTTGTCTTTTGTTAGGGTTTATACTCTCTGCTGTGGTTGTCTCTTTTCTCCTGTGGCAGATATCTATGATTTAATTTACAGGATTTAACATTTTGTTACTCTGCAGTTGTTGTCTCTTGTCTGGAAGGTGATAGATATCTATGATTTAATTTACAGGATTGAAGATTAACTTTTGTTGTATTCTTTATTTTAGTTGCCAATTATTTGAACTTAGTGTTTTCACTTAAATTGGTATGTCATTTCTTGTTAAAAATATATGAATCCACAAATGT
The DNA here is from genome assembly GCA_034231615.1 of Meghimatium bilineatum. Classification (NCBI taxonomy): domain Eukaryota; kingdom Metazoa; phylum Mollusca; class Gastropoda; order Stylommatophora; family Philomycidae; genus Meghimatium; species Meghimatium bilineatum. The sequence goes on from CM067299.1 coordinate 101,406,309, forward strand.
TTCTTAGTATTACATTTCAGATTTTAGTTGGTTCAGAAATATTTTTGTTTCAGGCATGTGCTTTTTTGACAATAACATATTTATCACTAATGTTCTCTTTCATTTGTAATCAGAGAAAATAGCTACATCTTTATATTGCTTAACCTGGGGAAGTGTACTATTATGATATATTTCTGACACCTGTTATCAAGTTTATATTTTCCAATCACATGAGTAACATAAATGTTCAGTTTTCGATAACTGAATGTCACAAATTCAATGTTATTTATGTTTGTCTTGTGAGCATGTTAGCACAAATACACTTATAGGTAATTCATAATTTACTACGTTGTTGGTAGTATATCCTATTTTGAATGTAGCCAGAAATTTTTGGCTGTAGTGATTTTTTTACATTAACTTTGTTGCCATTGCTTTTTGAACTTTCATTCAAGATGCAAAATCTCTCACAAAGAAAATTGAACTGGGTTCCTTGATTATTCAAGATGCTTTATGTACCTCTCTGTCATAGATTCAGACAATGATTTATTACATCAGTTTATTACAGTTTTGTTTCTCATAATTGCTAATATCCTGGGTGTATAGGCGAATATACTCAGTTGACATAAAAAAACTTCAGCAGTTTGAACCTCTTGTGCTGACATTTCAAGTAAAACACTTTAGAGGACTCTGCATCAGAGATTACTACATCTAAATTTTCATGATGTATGAAGACAAAACAAGATTGTTGTTGTACCATTATGAATTTTATTTCAAATAATTTTGTTCCAATGAAATTGTATACATTATAAATCTTTTTTCCCTGGCAAGGTTTTGCATAATCAAAACACTCTACTAGTCAAGTGTAATTATTATTTAAACTCACTGGCTCTTCAATAAATAATATATGGTCTTGACTGATATCACAGATAAGGCTGTCCCAGAAAGGTTTTGTTTGAAATATGTTGTTTATTCTGTGTAATATTTAAGTGAAACTGTACTTTTCAATCTTCCAGACTATCTTGTTTAAATAAATGGACATGATATTACTGTATTTTATGAATGAAACAATTTAATAACAAGTAAATTTAACCACAAATTGTTTACATAATTTACCCATTGTGCCAAATATATGAATGAGGACACAAATTTATGAGTTTCTTTGCAATTCTTATTCTTATGGTCCATGCTGTGTGGCATTTGTTATCATGTCTTTCCACAGCCTTCTATTTCGTGTACTGTCAATCAATACCAATGTTCTTCCATACCATAATGCTAGGTTGTCAAACATCTCTTCTCTCTTTTGATCCTGGTCTTCCCCTACCCTTCTTGCACTTAAAGTTACCAGTTGTCACAAAATTTTACATGTTTCTCTTCTCATGATTTGTCAAAAAAATGTGGTCTGTCTCTTTCTGATGCGTGTGAGCAGACCTCTTTTTAAATGATCTTCTTTCAAGATATTTTCATTATGCTTTTTATCTTGTCTGTTGTGTTATTAACTTCTATAAAACCACATCTTTGCTGCCTCTATATGTTTTCACTATTCTTCTGATTATCCAATATTCATTTCCATACATCAGTATTGGTTTTCTATAACTACTTAGAACTCTCTTTCTCACCTCAATTAACTAAGATATATTACATAGAATGTTCTTAGTTTTATGAAATTTTGTCGTTGCCTGGGTAAAATTGCATTTGTTCTTTGATATTACAATTACTTCAATTTTTCTGCAATCAGACTGAGTCCTTTGTTTTGCCTTTCTTTTGCATTGATATTCATCATTTCTTGTAATTTTTTGGCTATCAAAACTGTATTATCAGCATATTACAGGTTTTTTTATATTATGTCCTCCAGCTGATATTCTTGGCATATCTTATAGGATCTCATTATTATTTCACTTTATACATTGACCAGATCAGGTGACAACACACAACTTTGTCCAATCCCCTGATTGGTGTGTAGGGAAGCTCCTGCTTGTTTATTTATTCTTATGGCTGCTTTTTGTTGTCAATATATATATTCTTAACTATTCTCAGATTTTTACCATCAATGCTTAAATTCTCAGACATTCTAATTATTTCTTCATGTTTCACCTTATCAAATGCCTTAGTGTAGCCAATAAAGCACAAATACAGATCTCTGTTTACTTCAGTCATTTTTTTCCATTAATGTTGTATCAAGATGTATATGGCCTTCTATAAATCCACATTGCTAGTCTCCAATATTTTACTCTTTATTCTTCTCATTACAATTTGCATCATAATTGTCTCACGTCACTCATTAAACTAATTATGCGATGTTCTCCACAATCTATCATTGTTTTTGTAGATTTATGAAGATAGATTTCTAGAGATCTTCAAGGGTTGTAGATGTTATTCAGCAATTTTATCTCTTCAAATATCCAATTCACCAACAACTTTAATTTCTTCAGTGATGATGTTATCTGGCCGTGGAAATTTATTTTTCTCCATATATTGTACGGCATCTTCTACTTCTGTTTTTAATAGTGATGATCCCTCACATTAGTCATGAGTTTTTGTTTGCAATAACTGAATTTGTTTAGCACTTCACACAGTTTATATGCAATTCTAGATTTAAAAGTACATGCTTAAATTTTTAACTTTTTGAATATGAAGATGTTAAGATTCAGATTTACAGTATGTTTGTTGCATGTTCAAACATGCACGTCAGTTATTAACAATTGGAAGAAGAAAAACTTTTGACATATTGCCTTCAATATAGTACATTGTTATGCATTTGTTGTTGCTCCATTTATCTTATCTTAACAAGTACTATCAAATCACCATTCACTTCCTATGGATCATAGGTCCACAACAAATTTCTTCAATTGTCCTATCTTTAGCTTTTGCTTCCATTCTTAACCCCTTAACTGTGCTGAGTAAAAAGCTCAAATCGTAACTGTAGTGCAGGGAAATTTCAACGGCTATTAAATTTTACTCTTTAACCAATTTGCCCACTACATTCTCACATTAAAGAAATTGAGTGTAGATCTAATTTTTACTGTATGCTCGAATTTACAAGCAGAATGCTTCTTTATATTATGGAGGAGACGTGAAAACCTTTATATACATTTGTCTTGCAAAATTAAACATTATTTCAATCAAATAATCATAATGACCCGTTTTATTCCAAATGCAAAGTTTTTCCTATCAGTAATATTCTTGTCAGCATATTTATTGTTCGCATCAGAGATATGTTGTATAATATTATAATGTGATACACATTCAAAGATTCTGAAAAAGTTTGCATGAATAATGTTTTGAATCATTATACTATTATTGACAGAAAACGAAAATGTTTACCGTACCATATCACGAATTTGGAACACATGCTCTGCATATATCACCTATTTTCTGAATTACCAAATTAGTACTAGTATCACAATGCAAATTAACACTTTCTAAATCAGTTCCAGAATCAGATAATGAATACTAAAGTTATCAGAGAAACTTTCTTCCAAATATTTATAATTTTCAAATTCGAGTGTACGTTGTCACCATAATACAGTCAAAGAAAAATGTCTACACAAGGAAAGGCCACCCGTGTTAACGCATGGAAAGTAGTAATTATGCTTCAAAACGTGTACAAATATGTAATTTCAATTGTTAGTTGACCTTTAGACAGCTTAAACTAGCCAATCAGAGTATTTGAACACTTTGAGGTGCTTTCAGGAATAAATTATATGAATACATGGCACATCGATCCTTAAGAAGATATCCGCAAAATAGAGGTAACTTTTCATCACATCCTTAAAGATGTCTCAGCAGGGAAGGGGTACACCACCCTTTGTGTATATGTATCAATTTCTTCCAGGTATATCTTGGTCTTCATGGTGTGTGTCCTATCCATCTCCAGCACTGTTTCTCAAGTTTTTTTTTTTTATGGATGTCAGTTTAATTCTTCTCATGGGGACCTCATTGGTGATGTACCATACTATTTCAAATCGTATGTTCTATGCTGGCACCCATTGATGAAAGTTTGTAATTGTATGGTTATTCTTTTTGCTATTGTCCATTCTTCTGAGCCATACAACAGTTATGATTTAAAATTTTAGTTAAATATTCTTAGTTTTATATTTAATTTTTTTTTAATCCATATATTTCTTAATGAAATAACATTTTCTCTTGGTTTTTGTGTTTATATTATGATGTAAAGTCTGGTTTCCCCTCTCTGTCTATGTATGTATATGTTTATATCTCCGGCTGGAATGTTTAACTTAGTATGATCTGATTTTCATTAGTGGCATCTATTCTCATAATATTTGTAATTTCTTGGTGTATATTCAAGCCTATTTTCTGTGACTTGTCATTTAGAATGTTCCATATTTTCTTTCATCTGAGTGTAGCTGTGGTACAATAATGCAAGGTTATCAGCAAAACTTAGATCCTCTAGTCCTCATCAGAGAGTATTTGGTATCGAAATCTGTTTCCTCTACTGTTGATTTCATAACTTAATACCGAGTAAGAGGAGAAATGATGATGGAAAATATTCCTGTTGCATCCCATTTTCTATCTCAAAAGAGTCTGTCAGAAGTCCTTCAGGAAGAACTCTACACTGCATTCCTTCACGTTTCCTTTATTAAGTTTGCAAACTTGGCTGGAACTTCATAGTGCTTCAACTTCCACAGAGACTCTTTATCTAAACTATAATCAATAGAAGGTAGTACTGCTAGTAGAACATAATGGAAAATAATACTCACGTGTAAAACAGGTAATAAAGTCCTACTGAATGATGACTAAAACACTACACACTATCACTAACGGATGTAAATATGGTACATATAACAAAACAAAACACACAATAAATGTCTTTGTCCACTAAATCTAGGCTTATATATAATGATGAATTCCATTATACTCTTTGTTCTACTATTTTACATAAGGGTGTGTCTGGTCTATATATGATCTATTTGAAACCTGGTTGTCTGCGACATCCTTTAGTTTATTATAGTAATCCATTTAGCTATTTTCCCTGAAACTGATAATGTTATCCCTCTGTTATTTGAGCAATTCTATGAATCTCCCTTCGTAGATAATTTTATAAGATACCTCTCATTGTGCCCATGTGTTGCTGGGGCCGAGAGAGGAGCAAAGAATAACAACACTGTTACCTGCCATGCATGTCATAGGAGGTGACTAAGGGAGTTTTGGGGTGGAGTTGACTGTGCCATCTAGATGACTGTCCATGGCTTCTAGGTCACTTTGTTAGATTCCTAATGAGATCACATACCGAATTCCACCCCTCCCCCCCTCCCAAAAAATATAATAATTCTTAGTCACCTTTTATGATGTGCATGGCAAGTAACAGTGTTGCTATTCTTTGCTTCCCTTTCACCCCCATACACACAGGCAGTAATGAATCAAATATTTCCACACTTGAGATTTTCTTCCTCAGATTTATAAACAATTTCTGCACTTTTAATCTGTTATGATACTGCATTATTAGGAATTCTTGATATAAATCAAAAACACTGTCTTTGCAGCAATTTTACCGTTTTTTATTTTGAAGTTTGTGTACTTCTGTATAATTAATTGACTCATCATGCCAAGAATTTGACAGTGGTTTGGTATGTTAATATGCATTGTTACGCTTTGACAACCAGAATTATATATACTTTAATGTAGCTACAATTTGAGAATATTTCTCTGTTGGCTGTTTTTCTACTACACATTCATTACTTGAAATATCAAATTATAGCAACAGTCCACCAAATATAAGTAAAAATAAAATACACAGCTCATTGCTAAGTGATCGGCATCTACATTATAATGAGGAAAACTAAATGTAGTAAGGTCTTTTTTATCAGAGAAGTCAACAAGACGAAATATAGTAATTTCACCTTCAGTCATATAAATAACGTTGGTTGTTGATCCAGTGGTCCATGGGGTCATGTCCTTTGACTCATTATATAAATAATGTTAAATTATGTTATATATATATATATATATATATATATATATACACCTGTAATAGTGCAAATAGTTAATAATAATAAATAATTGTATCATATTATGTGTAGGATATTACATTCTAGTATTGTTGAATTTTTAAGCACCACAGATACATCCAATCATATCACCAGTACAAAATTTGGACAGCCGACTTTCGAACCATGAGCAAGTTGAACATGTTTGTTAGAAGGACTCACTAACCACTCTACCAACAAAAAAGATAATGGTCATATGTAGGCCCCTATTTGCTATATATCTAATGACCATATTATGACTGCTGCTACTATCACCATAAGTGTGTTAATAATGGGTGAAGTATTTTCATGTTCTTAAATATGAAAAGTATGGTAGGGTGAATGCATTTTGAAACATAGGTCACTTTAAAAGTACAAACTGCTTACATTTTTCTAAGAATGTTTTAAAATTATTAATATAGTGCGTTGTTCCTGAGTATTTGTGAGGTCTGTGAGAACACATTTTTTTTCTAAACAGAACAGTTGTACTTGTTTTGGTAATTCCATTAATTACAGTATTATATGCTTTCTTGTTCTTGTTTCATATTAAACATTATTTAATTTTCAACATGTTTTTTCTCATTTGATTAGCAGATGAACTTTAACAAAATATAAAACATTTAATATATGTTTATAACATTAGATATTTTCTAGTGCCATTATTAAATTTTATACCCCTCATAAGTTTCTAAGACAAACCCACTGTGCGTAAGACATTAAATCCTGTATTTTAGTGACTTCTAGATGCATCACGGCATCACAGGATAACTTTTACAGGGATAAAAAGTTAATGTCCTCTTCACTAAAAATTTGTCATACACACACACACACACACAACATACAAGCTAGTTAATGGGTAGCAGTGATTGTTTACTGGTGGACCACATTGTGGATACAAGGATAAAAGTTAGTTGCATACTGGGCATATTTGGGTTGTAGATGGTTCAGGTGGTGGTCCAGTGCAGATAGAAAATTTTAGCCCAGTAAATCAATTATCTATAGGAAAGACCCCCAAACAGAAAGCAATCCAAGTTCACTGCTGTCAGAACATCACCAGCCCTTGTGGCTTGAAGTAATTGTGTGCTCATGCTTATCATCCAAAACCAAGGAACATAGAAAGAAAGAAATGCCCCCTTTTTCTCTCACCTTTATTTAGTTATTTATAAAGTGCAGCCATTGTTATTTATGTTATTGCTTTTGTATATGTTATTTGCTCTCCCAACATCCCCTAATGATAGCTACTAATTATTATCATCTGGTTCTTTTTTTTGGAAGGTCTTGAATTTTATTCATGTTAATTTTTATAATTGATATTGTAGTGTCTTGTGGGTTCATAATTTATAGTTTTGTATGTTCTGCTTAAAATAAATAAAAAAAATTATCAATTCTTTTACTACTGTTTACATGTTGTCACAGTGTAACTCAGAAATTATTGGTTCCACAAACATTTTAGCACAGAAAAATTCAATGTAATAGATAATACACTGTACTGTTAATATTCCTGTGGATAACATTTTTAAATTATGTAAAATTATCTAAAACTGTAATTTTAGTGTAAAACAATATATTCACTCTAAAATGACTTGATTCCCAAAAAGAAATTGGTTCATGTGAAACAAAATAATATGGGCCTGTAAAATGCATTCAAATATGGGATTCACAGGTGTCCGTAGAATACATTAGTGGAAAAGCACAGATGACGTTAAAATTTCCTGTGGTGTTTTTTGTTGTGATCTGTATGTGACGCATAATTGTGGGTTTATTAATGTAAATGAATGCAATTAATAATAGTAGAAAAAGAACATGATTGCATATTTATCTTTTGTTAAAACAGATGCTAAAAGTGAGACTCAGTTCATGTTGGAAAGGTAACAATAAAATTAACTGATGTGTTTGTAATGTGTAACAGAAAATTCAGAAAATAATGACACAATCATATCAAAAGTATAAAATGAGTTTAATAATAATTATTACATTTTAAGAAGAACACAATCACGCATTTTCTTTTGTTTGAACAGTTTCTAACAATTAGATGCAGTTCATAATGAAGGGGTAATATTAGAATTAGATGTGTTTTATGTTTATAACTTGTAGCAAAAAAGTAACAAAATAATGATGTAATGATATTAAGAGTACTTATATTTTTCTCCCAGCATAAAATGACAATGCTTTCTACAGAAATTTGTAAACACCAGATTCAGACGTATTTTCGAGGTCAGTATTATTTTGTTCCACATGCACCAGAGATCAAAGTAGTTCTTCTAGAGTGAACGCAAACAACGCAAGCGTGATAACTGAAAGGTGTGTTCAAGTGAAACCCATGTAAGTGGGTTTAAGATTAGAAAAAATGTACATCAGCTGTTGTACTATAATAAAGTAAAGCAACTATTAGGGAACATTTATACACAAATATATAAAAAGCAGCCCAAGAAACAAATCACCAGGCCTAGATGGCAGAACAACTGAAGCAAGCCAGGCTTGTACTCAAACTGGAATAAGATGGCTAAAAAGAATATTCAGTACAGCATGGGAAGAAAAACAAATACCTGAAGACTGGCAGAAAGCAACTATTATCCCAATATGGGAAAATAAAAGCAACAAGAGAGAGTGTGAAACTTACAGAGGCATATCTCTACCTAGCCGCATATGAAAGATATATGCAAAAATTATAGAACAAAAAAATTTAATCAATAATAGAGTTACAGCTAAGCAAGAGCCAGTTTGGATTCAGAAAAGGGGTAGAGTGCACAGACATCATCTTTGTACCAAGAAAATTAAGCAAAAAGGCTATTGAATATGACCAACAGCTAAACATCACCTTTGTATATCACGAGAAGTCCTTTGACAGAGATGGCATGGACAAATTCTGGCAGATACTAGAAGATGGGCAGATGCCCATAACTAGACAACATAAGAGCACTATATAATAACTCAGAAGTATAATAAGAACAAACGAATGTGACACAGAACCATTTGAAACAACAAAGGAAGTAAGACAAGGATGTGTAATATCATCACTGCTGTTTGTTACATACATGGACATGATTGCGAACGAGGCAGAAGCAAGAAACGAAGCAAAATCTCAGAAATATCAAGAGGCATATTTAACTCTGCTAAATACAAACTGAAGAAGAACTACAAAGACAGACAAATTCACTACAGGCAGCGTGCAAAGAATACATTATGAGATTAACACACCAGAAACTGAATATATGCAAGGCAAAGAAGAGCTAATGTGTATGTTAACGGCACAAAACTAAAACAGACTCAAAACAAAACTCAACTGTCACCTCTGCTTAAAAACTAAAAAGCGATCAACATGGCAACCAAACGACAGACAATAAACACCACCTTTATTCCAACGTTATGTTACCAGTGCCAGACATGGCCCCTGACAAAAACACTCTTCAGAAACATTACAACATGTGAGATGAAATGCATGAGAAATGCTATAAATGTCACCAGAAGAGACTGAATGAGAAATGAAGATATCAGAAAGATAGTGAAGACTATATCATGCAAACAATATATAGAAAGACAGCAGACAACTGGTTCGGACACCTTATGCGAATGGAACCATCACAAGCAGCCATCCAGGCGTACAACAGCAGAATAAACGGTTACATGGCAAGGGGAAGACCAAGAACAAGATTGGAATATTTAATCAGAGAGATTGTTCAGAACCACGGCCTGATCATGGCAAGCGCAACAAAGATGGCCAAAGACAGAAAACTTTAACTCCCCATGATGTCTTACGGTATTTGTGGAAAAGAATAGATAGATAGATCGTATACAAATGGAGTCATCAAACGTCACATTAGGAATTCAAACATGCATCCCACTGGATAGATGATGAATTCTGTCTGAGACGGACTTTGTTTGCTCATTGAACTAATTAGTTACAGCTGTCATTATATCTTCATTGGAGTAGATTATTTGTTCCTATAGAACTTTCTTTAATAGTCCATTTTTAAAAATGTGTTTTGGTGTAAATGTGCTAACAATGCAATATTATCAGGATAGTGAAGTAGTAATGCCTTTAGCTGTGAGCAAGTAGCTCTTGACATTCATAGCTTTTCTGACAAAAGCACATGTATTCCTCAGTTGAATAACTCAGGTAACGCCTGAACTCATTTAAGGTTTTTTAGTCTCAAAGAGATGGTTGTGTTGGATGGGAAGGGGTGTTATGGATGAATGTTTAGTCCTCAAAGGGAAGCATTCCAGTGCGAAGGGATCCCAGGATCATCACATCTTGTGAGGAGTGCAGCATATACTTCTGGGCCAACCACTTCATCATTCTTCTGTCAAATCGGTTGACTGATCTGCAGTGATGGCACAGTTTGCATTCTAATCCACGTATGACACCTGGAAAGAAGACACTGACCCCATTCTTTGAACCCTGAACTAAATATCCAGGCGTAGGTTACTACACAGGTGATCATCAGGATATTCCAGCTCTTCCTTCATCAACAGATTATTGTGCAGAATAATAATAGTTTAATCATATCCTATACAAGACATTGTAATACAAATCAGTGGTGAATTTTTAGGCACCACTAATATATCCAATCATATCACACAAGTACAATATGGAAGATCGGCTTTCGAACCATGAGCTAACTATGACCCATTAGCCTTTCTACCACAAAGTCAACTGTGCAAGAATAAGTTTTAAATGGTATTATTCGACCACCAATGATGAATCGTGCAAAGAACTCCAGTGAATGAAGAACTGAGAAAAGTCTTGGATGTGGATAGAACATACATTGTTAGACTGTAATAGAAAGAGGAAGACCAAGAAAAAAAGAAATATCTTGAGGAAAGAATTATGCGAAAGATAGGACAAGATGAAATACGTTTGTTTTTGAGGACCCATGCTCCATAGGGAGTGAGAGGTGGATATAATAGATTTCAGGTCTTCCAGTTAGGGTCGTAAATATGTTCTCCTTAATGGGATTTGGGGGGGGGGGTGTGTTTCCTAAAGAAAAAAAGGACATTCGTGCGTTTTCCTGTGTCAGATTTAAAATGTAATCGCAATTTGACATTTTTGTGAAAAAAATTGCTAAGCGGGTAATTGGTGGGTTGGCTTTTGGCCAAGCTCCTAGTACTGAAAGTCAAGTTCCGACTTGCTAAACGGTTGGTGGATTGGGAGTTGATCAGTGTTGAGACCGCATTCCACCTTACCTCCTTCTTCTTTTGTGCTGCCGGTGACTGAACGAGAAACAAAGAATATCAACATCGCTACCTGCCATACATGTGGTACGAGACGACTAATGAAGTTTGGGAATGGAGTTGGCTGTCCAATATCATAGATGGTTAAAATGACCCAGACGCCATGCTGAAAGCCGGTGTTTCGGGCCAAAAAGTGCAGATATTGCAACTAAGTTATAAACAATGAGATAACACATTTCGTTCCTCGGAATAGGCCTACGTCCTGTTAATTTACAGGAATTTGTGAATATACGCAGAAGAAGAATTAATAAGTCTAGAATAGCTTCTGACAATATAAGAAGTATCTGGAAGTCAGTACACTATAGCAACAACACAAAAAGCTTGTATGTTGCAAAGGCCCTAAAGGGGATCAAAGAATAATTACGCTGGTGCCTGTCCATCATGTTGTAAGAAGCGACTAAAAGGGTTTCTGAGTGGAGCTGGCGATCCTGTATATAGTAAAAGTGACCAAGAAATCATGCAGATGTCGGGTTCGAAGGCGAAGCTAATCTGTAAACCATGACAACGCATTCCATTCCAAGATTTAGTTTTTGCAGATCTACAGGAGTTTGAAAATAATAGCAGAAGAGAACAATTATACTAAAATTGTATATTCTATACGGTTCATTACGAGGAGATGTGGCCAGGTTTCAACTTTCAATGTTATGCGTAGTTTCATTCATTTTTCGTGATCTCGCTGAACTCAGATTAAAAAGTCGATAGGTCTGCATCCATCTACACACTGAGAGCCTCATCGTCTCCAGGGGATGGGGTTCAGTGTGTAACGGGCGCTAGTAGTCTTACTGTGAAATAATTTGTCTTTGTTGATATTTCGTTTCATTGAATAATGTACGTATATGTTTCATTAAAAATTAGCCAGGTCTTCCCGTAAAGTAACAAGTAATCGAACAATAGAGATGTTTTTCATGGTGCAAATTTTCAAATTTCTTTGAAAAGAAATATATAGCAGCAGTCCAATAGAAGCATGAGTTTGCAAATAGAACCTGCGCATAATTATAAATCCGTATACTACACTAGATAATATAAAAACCAGAGCCAAATACTGCGTTATGTTTAACTCGACGACACCAAGGTGCAAGGGATTGAATCATTCATTGACTTTCTTAAAACCGAAGGCAAAAAGGCTGAGGATATATAGAAAATGATTCTGAACAAATTAAAAGCGATGGACTGGACATTCAATGCAACTGTCATGTCGGGAATACATTCTGGTGTACAAACGTGTATCAAGGCAATTAATCCAAATGCCCAGTATGTTGTTTGCAGTAACCGTACTTTGAATCTGGTGTGAGTACACGCAGCGTCAATAGTAGTGGACTCAGTTAAGTTGTTTTTTGTACTATGAATAGAGTTTTTAATTATTTTTCATCTTCCACTCACCGCTGGAGAGTTCTTACCGACATTGCAGGTCAAGGTGTCAAACGCCTTATTGAAACACGCTGGAGTGCAAGGTACGAATCATTAGCGATCATGAAGACACATTATAATAATATTATTGAAGTCCTGGAATCACTTTCGCATAACATAAAAGAATATGCAGTGACAAGATCAGACGCTGGGCTTCTACTTTCTGCTCTCCAGTCGTCATTTTTTGGTCTTCCTTGGATTATGGAATCGAGTTTTTTGTGAAATAAAATAAATGATACACAATTGTATCTCCAGACGAAAGGTCTAAATGTGAATCAAAATGCTATGAAAATTCAGGCATTACAATTGTTCCTAGTCAACAACCGTGATGTTATGGTCAACGACGCATTGGATTATGCTAAAAATGTGTGTGAAGATCTAGACATCGATATAGTTCCTCGTTTAATAAGAAAAACAAAAAGATGGCTGGTGAGAAAGCTGCAGATGCTCGTTTAAATTATGATATTAAATTTAAGACAAGAAATGTTCGTATGAGTGGACATAATAATAATACAAGAAATCAAGGCCAGGTTTCAGCACTGCATGAGCTGGATGTTAAATACTCTTTCCTCACACCAAGCAACTTGTTAAACCCAGAATACAAGTGTGAATTCGAAGAAGAGCCCAGTGACATCGATGTGAAAGAGTTCAAAATCGAGAGCTGTTGCGTAATTTCGTCGCTGTAGCTGATGTAAAAGATCAAGATAAAGTTATGAAGGGATACTTCGAGCTTCTGAGGTTTATTCAGCAATGCAACTATGCCGAATATTGTGATAATGCTTCGCATATTTTTAACAATAGCTATCAGCATTGCAGCATGTGAACGAAGCTTCTCAAAGTTAAAGTAATGAAGAATTATACTTAAGGTCTACCATGAGCTCCACAAGATATGAATTCATGTAGCTATTTTGTCAATAGAACAAAGTATCACGGACGAAATATTGTTTTTGCAAATAGAACATGCGAATAATGTACAAGCACGGCAGAAACTGAAGATATATGATTGATGACGTCCAGATTAATCTAGAACATTTGTCGCTCTGGTGCATTAACTACAAGACAGTCATCAATCCCACCAAGACAAACATCGTCTAGTTCTCAATGAACAACAACACAGACACAGTACCAGCAATCACCTGCATGTGCATCAACATTGACAGGGAGCAGACTATGAAATATCTAGGCGTCACTTTTGATAGAAGTCTATGCTTTGCGAAACATGTGGACAATGTCATTCAGAATGTTGGGAAGGGTGTTAGTGCAGTCAAAATCATGGCATCTGCAGAGATGACAGCGAAGCCTTTTTCAGATGATGCAGGCAGTGGTATTATCTGTGTTGGACAATGGATTAGGTTTACTGACACTATCGCAAGCACAGGTGGATATATTAGATAAAGTTCAAAACGAGGCCATGAGAGCTGTCCTAGGATGCACAAGAGACATATCTATCGTGACCATGAGGTTTCTCCTAGATCTACCAAGCATAAAATCAAGACATAAAATAGCTCATGTTAAAGAATACTTCAAGGTCGTCAATAATGATCATCACCTCTTAAACCAATCTCTAGACAACACAAAAGGAAGGCGTATCAAGAAAGGAATGTATTGAATGGCAGAAGCAGAAGATACCCTACTCAGAGTTTGTGAGTTTTAGGAAGTGGGAAGAGGCTGTGAATGGGTGACATTGGCAAAAAGAGAAACTTATTGACAACAGTTGTGATACAGATGGGAAGAGAGTGCCGCAACTTGGCTGCCAACAGAACAGAGGGAATGATCCAAGAACTCATACTTCAACACTCGAAGCCACACGATACAATCATTTACACAGACGGCTCAGTAACACATGAAACAAACAGGTGTGATTGTGGATTCATAGCCTACCAAAATGGCACGAAATTAGCTGAGAGGTCAGCCGCGTACCCCACTACAACATCGAGTATGAGAATGGACATAGAAGCAGTGACAGCAGTTTTCACTTAGCTGGCGACGCAGCCACAAACAGACTCAGTGATTCTATCGGACTCAAAGTATGCTGCGCAAGACAGAAAAGTGTATGATCAGAACGGAATGGGTCACTCTTCTCAACAACGCGCAGAGCATTACACGTATCTACTGTACTTGTTGTGCTGGTATCAGGGGAAACGAAAGATCCGATGTGTTGGCTGTTATAGCTTTGGTGAACGGCACCGATATAAGAAATGACAGTATTGAATTGATTAGAGCAGTCATGGATACCCTACGAGAAGATGAGGAGGAAGTATAACGAGACAATGTACATATTCAGAGACTAATAGAAATGGAAGTGACTAGATGTAGTGGGAGAAAGTGTTCCCTCTCCGTAAAGATAAGAAGAACGCGTAATCAGCAACTGACTGGGACACAGCTTATACACTTTTAAATGGCTAACGAAACGGCAAGCAGAGCATATATGGGAATGCCCCCAGTGTTGTGACGCTTGCTCCTAATCAAGAATCGCGGACGACATTAATTTTGACGATATTATAAACAATTTTCCGCCATAAAGGCTCAAAAAGTTAAATGATAATGTTTTTTTTTATTTATATACCTAATATGTTTTCAAATAAATATTTTTGTCCAGTCTTTTACAATCACTGACTTATTTTTTTTAATGTCACAAGGGCGGAAAATTATGATTCCATCCTGGGTGGCATTGACCCACGCTACGCCGCTGCTTCCTCTGTATCTTGCAGTTTCCATTTTCATGTTGTATGCTCTTGCCTCTTGTTCTCTTTATAAAGTGGAAACGTAATGCGCGCAGTAGTAGATATCACAGGAATATCAGTGGGAGGACATAACATAAATAATTTGAGATATACCGATGCCACTGTTCTGATTGCAAAAGGTGAGGAAGACCTTCAAGATTTAATTAATGTAGCAGTCACAGAAAGTAAAGAGAAAGGCCTCTTCCTAAATATCAAAAAAACATAAGTAATGGTTAGTTCAAGGAAACAAAAACTTTGATCTTGCAAGATCAAAGTTAATGACATAGTATTAAAACAGGCCCACCAATTCAAATATTTAGGTACAACGATTACAGCAGATCAACAGAAATAAGAAGCAGAATAGGACAGGCAAAAACAACATTCAGAAAAATGAAAAATACAGTATATTGTGCAATATGACCTTGTTATCAGAGGTGAGAAAGAGAGATACGCAGTGCTATATAACCCCTATACTAATATATGGATGCGAGTCTTGGACAATAAACAAACTGGAAAGTGGGAAACTAGAGGCAATAGAGATGTGGTTCTATAGAAGAATGCTTAGAATACCATGGACTACCCGAAAAACTAATGTAGAGGTCTTGAAAGAGTCAAATGCCAAACGGACCTTAATCAGTAATATAAGGGGAAAAGACGATCTTCATTTTTTGACCACTTCATGAGACAGATTATAGACAGATTGAGGTAGATTATATTCTGTGTTTTGTTTTGTTGTATGTACCATATTTACATCCGTTAGTGATAGTGTGTAGTGTTTTAGTCGTCATTCAGTAGGACTTCATTACCTGTCTTGCACGTATTATTTTCCCTTATGTTCTACTAGCAGTACCACATTCTATTCATGAGACAGGCAGGTTTGGAGAACATAGTCACAACAGGCAAAATTGAAGGCAACAGAGACATAGGACGTCATGGTGAGAAAATATTAGGCAGTTTGACAACCTGGCATGGCAGGGAAACAACGAACTTCATACACAATACTGTGGACAGAGAGCTGTATAGAGCCATGACCTATTACACCAACGGGCATGGCACCTGATGATAATGCTCTTGCCGCGGGTCAGTAAAGGTCAAGGTTCATTCTCATTAAGGGGCAGAATCATTTCAATCTATTTTTTTCCCATAGATTTGACCACTGATGTTGTTCCAACAGTTTTTGCAACCTTTTAATTCCTCACATGATCTCTTATTGTACTGTTTGCTGCTTCTTAGGCATCTCAGTCAATTAATTGTTATTATAACAATTATATTATTAATTAAAATATTGTTAGTTATAAATTGTTGTACGTTGTGGAGGCTAATAATTTTCACTTCCTATTTGAGTTCTAGCTCTTTTCATTGGATGAGTTTTTAACTATTTCGACCAATAAGAAGACAGAGTTCCTTCTGCAAAACTAAAAGTAACAACAAAAAAGGGGAGAAAAAAAAGTTGTTTTTCTTGATGAAACGAGATTCCCAATTAATTTGGTAATGTCAAAGAAATTAGCTTCAGTGTTTTAATTACATACACAAAAATGCGATGATCATTGATTTATCTGACGGTCGATATTGTTTTGTGAATTGTGTTTCTCGGCTCTCCCTACCATCTAGTCAACAACTCACGACTAGAACCGTAGAACGACGTCGTCACTCATCATAAGTCATAAGATAAGCCCAAGCATAAGCCAAACTCATAACTTATTTCTAGCCTAAGTATTGATGATCCTGTATACTTAAATGTGGACCCACGAACTCCAATTAATACAAGTATGATAATGATGATATCCGAGTGAAGCATAATATATCATTATCAGGTGACATTAATTTAATATTCTGTTTTTTGGTGAGAAAACCATGTTTCAAGGACCAAGTCATCCTAGTTTTCAATATATTTGTATTTTGTGGTTTTTGGGTGCAAGTTGCTTTTAATTCTACGTTGTGACTTTTGCTCTAGTTTCGAGGTATTACCTAACCTTTGTTGTGTGATGATTTGGCAAGCTTAAGGTTAAGTACTTAGAGTAATGTTAGGATTATAAATAATATTTCCAATGTGTGCACACACATCTCGCTCTGTCACGTCTGTGGCGGGAAGAAGTAATGATCACTCAGTACAAATCATAGGAAATTTTTTTTAAATATATAAATTGGAAAAGAAACAGATTATGCATAAGTTCGTCTGTGTCTAGATTTGAACTCAGTGATTGGCGGGATATGACGTCATGGCAGCCATTCATTTCAGTGGTGTTGCGGGGTGCAAAGGGAACGCATTGCTCTAGGCGGATCCAGGGTTAGCAGATAACCAAGATCCCAAATGTACCTCCATGCAGTGCACCCTGGAAACAGAAATACAGCAGCTCGAGCGGATTCTGGCAAAATCATTTGGGGATCGTGTCCGAGAATGTGGAGGTAGCAGATGGAAAGAGATTTGACTGCACAAGAGACAGACAATATCTCCGACACCACCAGCATGACCACATATAGCGACACTGTCGACATACAGTGAAGCTAGTCAGTCCAGTCCGAACATTGGAGGGGCGGCCAATGTAAAATGCACGTAAAGGTAGATGCACGGCGAGAGACAAATAGATTTCATACCGAGTACAATGACACAATGAAAGGGCAGAACAGCGCTAGAGGGCAGCCCGAACTGCAAATAGAAAGTGAAAAGTCCCTAGGAAAGTGGAACTACAAGCTCCGTTAGCTCGAGACAAGCTTCTAGTTACCTGTGTTGCTTACAGGCAGAGACCCAGACCCATTCATTGGCGTTTGGTAAAGCAAGAAGACCTAATCCAACTCTAATGTCGAGCCTTCCTAAACCGGAAATATGCTCGCGAAGAGAAAGGGTTCTGTACCCGATGGGCTCAGGCACAAAAGGGACGACGATTTAGCCCTGGCCCAACTCTACTGTCAGGTTTTCCTACACCGGAAATACACTTGAAGAGAGAAAGGGTTCAGTACCTGATGGACTCAGGCGCTATTGGGACAAGGACGCTCAGCTCGAGAACGCCTTGCTCTCAAACGCGTGGTGTGTGACTCGAACTTGGACAAGGGGTACACGATGTTGGTGAATGACATCTCGGCTAAGAGGGCGAAAGAGCCAGGGTCCAACTCCTCTATTGAGTTCTTCCCCTTAAGGAACCAGGCTCACGGATGAGAAACAGTTCAGTACCCAATGGGCACAGGCACAGCACGTCCAATTACACAAGGCAAGTTCATAGACAGTGGAACACCTCGTGCGAGTCAGACGAGAGCAAAAATCGTCTGGGCGAAGAGTCGCCACTACGAGAGCCTGGAGACAGATATAGAGGCTGTCACAGGCTTAGGGTAGCCCACCCGAATTGTCAAGGCATGCCGAAATCGGATGTGCTAGGCCTACAAGGCGCATAACGGTGGCACAACGTAATCACGCTCCCGGCGGAAATCGCACAGATATCCGTGATGGTTACAATGGAGCGAACGCAAAACAAACAAACATTGGTGTTGCAATGAAATCCACGTCGCCAGCTAGTTAAAAATGTAAACTAATTATAGCACAGTGAAGAATCGAAAGTAACTTTTGCGGTTTTTTGACATTTTCTTGAGAAAGGTCCTTTTGCACTGTATTGTGGAAAATTATCTTTGTTTTATTGTTGGTTATATATTTTTAATATTGATAATTAGGATTTTATAGTAACCTTTTTACTTTATTTAGTATTTACTAATCTTTCCAGAAAATAGTCTTCCCTATGGATCACTTGAATTCTCCATGGTCTTGAGCAAGTTGTCACACCTCTTTTAATGACATGTACACACATGCATTTTTGAATGTCTTTTGTCCAATGGCATATTGGTGGCATTTGCCCCGTTGCCTTCTATCATCCCCTCCAGGAACACTCTCCATTCCGTCGTGTCTCGGGTAATGTGAAATGTTTTATTTAGTCTCCATGCTTCACATCCATATGTTGCCACAGGAAACACACATGTTCGTAGGAAACACAACTTGGTTCTTATGTTGGTACCCTGCCATAGTTTTTTAGGCGTTTTAATTTTGACAGCGACGTTGCTGTTCTTCTGTCACCCGTATTGTTTATATTAGTTTCTAAATAATCAAAATGTGTCACTTCTTCTAAATTGCACTTCTCAATATTAATTTTGGGTCTTGATTTAGCTTTGTCAGTTGTCATTATTTTTGTCTTTTTATATTTAAGACCATGTTTTGGGTTGACTTAATTATGTTCAATAGGTTGTATTCGTTTGTTGTTAATAACACTGTTATCTGCATATCTAATTTCTGGTATCTGCTGCCCTAATATATTTACGGGTCTGAGATGAGGCTTCATTGATTCTTGTCTCACATTTCTTATTATATTTTTCACATAGATGTTGAACAAGTATGGAGACAAGTTACAGCCTTAATTACTCCTTTCTGTGCATTGAACCACTCCAATCTTGCACCCTCTACTTTTACTGCTACTTCTTGGTCTTTATGCAGCTCTGCTATTACTCGTGTAATGTGTTTTGGGAAACCCATGTTGTTCATTACTTCCCATAATTGATGGTGATTGACACAGTCAAATGCTTTGGTGTAGTCTATGAAGAGTGCATGTAATTCGATGTTATACTCTCTAAATTTCTCTATGATCATCCTCATGTTAAATATATGATCTCTCGTGCCTCTACTAGTTCTGAACCCTGCTTGTGCTTTGTGAATCTCATCTTCCATCTTATGTATTCTTTTCATTATAATGTGCAGCTGCCATTTTACATCTACTGCAACCACTCGTCTCGTAGGTACTTTTATGTTTTAGTTATTACTTTAGTCTAATTTTCATTCATATCTTCCGTCACCATGCATTCGCTGCAGCACTTTTTCAGCTCAGTCTCTCTGATAGTGAAGTTTCTGCCATCAGACACAGCCTCAAGTTCGTCCCTCACCGTCCTGTATACGATCAATACTCTCTTCTTTAGGATATCGACTGCTACCATCGTCTTCGGCTTCATTATAATTTCTTTGGCAAAGTGTCATCTGATACTGATGATTTGTTCTCTTGATATAAACAGAAGAAATATTCTTGGACTCCCAAGCCCGGTGCATCCTAGGATCTTGATCTTTACATCAAAAATACCCTCCATGACATTAAATCACTTCATCACAACTGTATCAATCTCTCCAACATCACCCTTGAGGAATCTCACATCTTCGTCGCCGTGATGATATTGTCATTAAACCAGCTAAGGGTGGGGCTGTTGTGATGTGACGTAAAGACCTTTGCCTCCAGGAGGGCCACAAACTCTCCAACCCTTCTTTCTACACTGCACGCACATCTGACTCGACGGTACCTAACCAGAAGGTGGTTAACAGCACTGTGAAAACCCTTATCTGTGACAACCACCTTCCTACTACTGCCAAGGCTCTTTGCATTGATCAAAGCTGTTTAGGCAGACCTGTTTTCTATATGCTGCCTAAAATCCATAAGGAATCGAATCCGGGTAGACCTATTGCCTCTACTTGCTCGTCTTACTGAGTGCATCCTCGACTTCCTTGACAGCATTTTCCAGCACTTAGTTGAACAACAGCCTTCGTTCTTGAAAGATACCAAGCATCCCCTGACCATTTTTTTCTTCTGTCCAGCTGTCTTCTGACTGTACCTATCATCTGTTCTTGCTTGATGTCTGTTCTGTTTACACTTCTATACCCCACGCAGATGGTCTCAGAGCTCTGCGGTTCTTTCTGGACAAGAGTTCCCATCCCTCTGTATCAACTTCTACTCTTATCCATTTTGCTGAATTGGTGCTTAAACTCAACTCTTTTGAATTTGATGGGCACTTTTTAGATCAGATCAGTTGTGTTGCTATGGGCACCAAAATGGGACGTAGCTATGCTTGTCTTTTCATGAGACATCTTGAACGGTTACTTTGGTCGACCTATGATCATCTAATTTCCACAGATACATTGACGATGGGGTAGGTATCACTGACATGTCAGAAATAGAATTGCCTCGCTTTATCAACAATTTCAACCCTGCTATTCAATTTACATCTAACATCTCCATTACCTCTGTCAACTTCCTTGACATCATTGTCACCGTTTATCCTCCTTACCTCAGCACATCTGTTTACTATAAACCTACTGATGCACATGGCTTTCTGCTCTACACTTCTCATTCTCCTGCTTGTCATAACTCTCTGTTATACTTCCAGCTTCTTCACCTGCGTCACTTATGTAGCGATAACGAGACGATTTTCTCGACAAATCCTCTGAGTTGATTCAGTTTTTCTGTAGATGCTCGTTCCCTGACAGCATTCTTTCATCTGCTTTGCTCCATGTAAACCAGCTATCTTGCCTCAATATCTTGACTAACTTTCAGGGTTCTTCCTCCTCCTCTGATAGAGTTAAACTTGTTCTTACCTTTCATCCCCATAACTCTTCTGTCCGATGTATCGTGCTTAAACATTACCTTCTCCAGTCTGATCCTTAAACCTGTGCCGCTTTCCAGGACTTACCTCTGGTGGCCTATAGGCGAGACATAAATCTGAAGGACATCTTGGTCCATAGACACTGTAGGTCTTCTTCGGTTCCCGGCCATTTTGGTACTGTTCGTTGCTCACACAGTTGTTGCTATACATGTCTTTATGTGGTTCAGATGTGCTGTATTTAATTTCCCACGGCCACTTTTTCCATTGATGAGGTCTTTACATGTGAATCCTGTAATGTTATTTAGAAAATCATATGTAACGCTGTGGCAAGCAGTACATCGAGGAAACCGACTTAAGATTGAGCGACTGTTTCTGTAACTATGTTCATGTCATCAAGCACAGAACATCTACTCCTGTTGCCTCACACTTAAGTAGCAATGGCCTTCATGGAGCTCTTGATATTCAGGTCACTGCCATCAGATCCTGCACCACCGATGATAGATCTAGGTACGCTCTAGAACAGTGTTTCTTAACCTTTTTTTAACCATGCCCCACCAAAGTCTTTCTTTAATTCTCATGCCCTCCTATGTAGTATCTACATATTTTTCTTATAATCAAAAACTGAGTTGTTCCCTACAATTTATTATGAAATTGCCCCCCTGAACAATCAAATTGCCCTCCTGGAAAACGCTGCTCTAGAAAATCATATTTTTTAGTTGGGTATCCTCAAACCTTTGGACTCAGTTCCGACCACTCTTTTGTCTAGTTCTCAGTCGGTGTGGTCTTTGTCGTTATTCATTTTGTTCTGTCATTTATATCATCTTTTTGTTAGTTTCGACCTATATTTATGCTTTTTATGCACTTCCTGTTCCTATCCTTCCGGCATCTCACTTCCATATTTCGGTTGGACATGTTTGTGTGGTGTGATCATTTCTATTCATTATCATTTGATGTTTTGTGCATATCTTGATAAAGATCTTTTAGTTACAAAAGAAACATTGATTATTTCGTGTGTATTGTTATTTGTATGATTATAAATTGTTTTCTGTTGTGTATATTATTTCATATGAACTTGTGATAGTGTGTTAGTCATCGTGTAGTAAAACTTCATCACCTGTTTTCTACATAAATAATATTTTACTGGCTTGTCTGATCAAGGCGATTGTTCTATAATTTGAACTGTTATTAATATTGTTAATAAGCTAATAGGCCCCTATATAGACTTTATAGATACATATATTAAATATAGTCTTAGGCCTATATCATGTGACATAGACCTAGGCCTATTCTTTCCAGATGACTGAGGCGTTGTCATCATTGTCTATAAGATTTATTTATTTTCATTTATGTTTGAAGTAGGGCATAATAATACAGAGCAACAGTTTCAGTTGTACCAGGTCGGTATCAAGTCTTTACAAATTTTTTTATGGATTCCGGCAATGAGGATTCTTGGGATTTACAGCAGATCTTGCTCCATTACCCAATATGACTGGGATATAGATACTAGTTCTGTGTACAGCATGCCGGATATGTCTGAGGAAGAAAATAGTGATCATGGACCTTCAGGTTATAGTAATGTCTGGCTTCGCAATTTTTCTGAACTTGCTGGTCCAGTAAGCCTAGTTGATAATGTTAGTGAGGTAGACTTGTTTCGTTTGTTTATGATATGATATCAACATGTTAGTTTTGTTATGAAATCAGTTATTAAATTAATGAACAGTCACACTTAATTTGTCTACCCTGTTGTAATATAAATAACCTTGATTGACTTCTTTATTTTATTCACATCAGATTATTCAAAGTGCTGATATTTTCATCCCAAGTTGTGAGAGGAAATGTCTGTTTTAGGATTTGAAGTTCATATGGACAAGGAAAATTCTGTGCCAAGTGGTAAAAATAGAGGATCATTGCAATATGGTGGTTTGAGTAAGAATCTGTTTATTCTGTAAATGATATTCTAAATCTATTCATAAATGTTGTTACCATTTTCTGTAAAGCTTTTTGAGCTTGCCTGTAATTTAGTCAATATGTCTGACATAGAAGATGATGCTGTTGTTTGTAGTGGTTGCGGCCCTTCAGGTTATAGTCATGTCTGGCTTCGCGACTTTTCTGAAGTTGCAGGACCATTAGCCTTAGTTGATAATGTTAGTGAAGTAGATGTGTTTTGTTTGTTTATGACAGATGATATTTTTAAAGAGTTGGTGACCGAAACTAACTGTTACGCTAAGCAGGTTAGTGATTTGAAGGGAAAGGATACAGGTATTGCATCTTGTATGAAGCGGTGGAAGGAGTCAACAGCAGATGAGAAGTGATCATTTGTTACTTTGGTGCTCTTGATGGAACTGGCCAAATGTTCATCTTATAAATTGTATTGGTCAAATGATGGTCTCATCGAGATGCCTGGCATTCAGGAATGTTATGTGTAGGGACAGAATTTTTGCTTTTCTTGCATTCCTGCACCTCATGGACAATATAACTGCTGTGCCACAGCAAGGTGTTCAAGATCGCATAATTTACTGACACTATTCTTCCGCGGTTTCAGCAGCAGTATGTTCCCTCCAAAGAACTTAGTGTTGATAAAATCATGATAGCTTTCAAGGAAAGTACTAGTCTTATACAGTACATACTAAAAAAATCCTCAAAATGGGGTATGAAGGATTGGGCACTGGCTGACTCAATATCTAGATTAGGTATCTCTGGGATTGGAAGCTGTACTTTGGAAAGGACAACAACATGGACACTTCCATGGGGGTGGCTCATAGAGTTGTGACTTCCTTGTATGGTAAAGGCAGTGTTGTTTACATGGACAACTTTTCCTCTCCTAACCTTTTGAAGGAGCTTGTCGATAACTAGATAGACACTTGTGGCACACTACATTCGAATTGCAGATGGGTACCCGATGTGATTAGGTTTACAAAACCCACTGCTTGTAACTGACCTATTACTGCTAGAGATGACAACATTCTATGCATGTCATCGTTTGACAAGAGGCATGTTGATTTGATGACAACTGCACATGATGCGCATACCTTCACTATATCGCATGCACTGGTTTTGCACTCTGCATAAAATTCATGACTGAAAATAGACTATATGTGTACTCTTTATTATTCTATATTGTTCTTTTTTCTATTTAAATCTCTTAGTTCTTCAACAAAACCAACAGATACAATGGTTTGGTCATCTGGAAAGAATGCTGTGTGATTCATTAGTTTATAAAGCATATACGAAGAGAGGAGAAGCAGAAAGAAGAGCCAAGGGTAGAACTAGAGTACGCTGGATCGACAACATCAAAGAGACATTACACGAACACCAAATAACATCTGAAGCTGCCAGAAAAGTGAGAACAAGAACATTGTATCTCCCTCGACACCCGTAAAGGGTAAAAGAGGAAGGAAAGAAGAAGTTCTTCATTCTTTTAATGATAAATCTGAGTAATATGCACATTGTTAAATCATTTTCTTCAATTATTTTTTCTTTTAAAAATTACAGAAGACGGCACAGGGAAGTTGCAGCAAACAGCGACACGAAAAGTACTTTCTAATGTTATTAATGAGCCAACTTATATAGCAGCATCCAGATGCTGTGGAGGAAAGCAGTTAAATTTTGCCAAGGATGGAATTCCCAGTTCTGCAAAGTCCTCATCTAAAATTTTAAGTAGTACAGGAAATCTTTCTATAAATACAGATAACAAAAAACAGCGTTCTCGTAAGACATCATTGCAGGCAAGTACAATATTGTTAATTTTGATTGGGCGTAGACATGGTTCTGTGCTGTCACACAATTTATTAAATATCTGTTAACTTTCTTCATGCAGCTGGTGGAAAAATCGTGAGTTAAAATAGAACTTAAAAACACCCAAATGGGCTTCCGTAAGAACAAAAGCTATATGGATGCTATCTTTACACTTAGACAACTAACAGAAAGAGCCACAGAAAACAACAAAGAATTATACATTGCATTTGTCGACCAAGTAAAGGTCTTTGATGAAGTACACAGACAACAACTTTTGAGAACGTTATCCATATACGGAGTACCGGAACATGTAATCAATATATGCAAGAGCATTTATATTAATAGCCAATGTGACGTAAGAACACATACAGGAGCATCAAATAAGTTCCAAATCGAATAGGAGTTCGCTAGGGGTGTGTCCTATCCTCTCTATTTTTTTAACATATCGACCACATCTTTAAACTAACAAGTACTAACATAGAAGATAACATAAAAGACAAATTGAACAAACTACTATTTGCAGACGACCAAGTATTAATAGCGACATCAGAAGACAAATTGTAAGAACATATGAACAGACTCCACACGTCAAAAATTCGATCTATCCATCTATTCGCTGAAACCCTTTGTTGCCTTTCGACGTCAGGGGTAGAAGAGTTTTCTGGAGACAGCCCTCTTGTGCGCTGAGTATATTGTGGAATTTGTCACCTCTTATTTCAGTGGTCCATCGTTTTTGTGGTCGGCCTCTAGGTTTGCCTTCGCTGTATCTGTGTAGCATAGCTTGCTGTGGTATGCTGTCTGATGGTAGTCTCCTGATATGTGCAAACCATTTGATCTGTTGTCTCTTGATGTATTCTAAGATTGGGGTAGTGAATACAATAGTTTATATTTTTCTGGGATTAACTGCATAAAAGGAATGCCGTGATCACATCATCAGCTTATACTTATCAACTCACTAAATGTTATATCAAAACCTCATTACTGGCATTTTTTAAATTTTTGTAATGTTTCTTCTCATTTGTTTTGTTAGTTATCATAGTTTTATTTTATATACAACAATGTATAGTCCACATTCACCATTTTCTCCACTTTATATCATCATGCAAGGAACTAAAAGTATCACAAACTGTGAGGCAACAAGCATCTAAAATCAAGCCTGCAGAGACACCAAAGAATTCACAAGCACAAATTAAGACGCAGACAGTTCCAGAAATCAATGATGATGAGTGTAAGTTTTAGAGCCATATGACAATATACTATATTGTGAATTAATTATTTGGTATACTTACCTTATCCTTTGTTATTTACAACATTGGTCTGTAACATGCAAAGCATAAATCATACTTCAGCAACAGGTGCAGTAATTCTAATGTTCCATATGGATCTTTTGAAAGAAAGATGAATATATTCATATAATGATTTTTGTGCTCTAAATGCTTAAAACAACATTAAAAACAGAGTACATTTATTTGACAAACATAATAGACTGTATTAAAAGTTAATAAGTCGTTGGATCATAGTCACTGCACTCCGGACAATTAAAAGTTGAAGCCCTATCAAGCAAAGTTGGTGGCATATCTTATTCAAGACCTAGGGATTTACCTAGCATATATGTGCTGTAGTTCATGTGTGTTCGTTCCCAAGCTCCTGCAGATTAGCAGAATATAGTCCAGAGAACAGGATTTATGTCATCGTTTTTAGCTTAGCTGCAATATCGTGACTTTGATACGACCAGCTTGAATTCTGGGTCACTTTGAGCCTCTATGAGATGAAATAGCCTTCACCCCAAAATCTTCATAGCCTCTTCTTATCAACATACATGGCAGGTAACAGTTCCACTTTTCTTTGTCCCACTTTTGAACCTCTGCAACACACATGCTGGCATTGCTGTAGTGGTTTTATAGTTGCCATTGCTTTCTGACCATCTTGGATTCCCAGGTACCAGCAGATGAAATCAAGTTATCTTCATCATCCGAGACACACTCAACTACCTCTCAGCCACAGAGCTGGGCTATCAAGCAAAGATGCAAGAAACTCAAAACTCCTACAGGTTAGAAGGATGTAGTCCTGAGTTTGAAATGCATAATGTCATGGTTTGATACCCTACACAAGAGTTTGTGAGCTGGAGGAAGTGGGAAGAGGCTGTGAATTGCTGACATTTTGCAAAGATAGAAAGTTATTGATAACAGTTGTGATACAGATGGGAAGAGAGTGCAGCAACTGGGCTGCCAACAGAACAGAAGGAATGATCCAAGAACTCATACTGCAGTACTCGAAGCCACACGATATAATAATTTACACAGACGGCTCAGTAACACAAGAAACAAACGTGTGGTTAGAGTTTCGTGGCCTACCAAAATTGCAAGAAATTAGTTGAGTAGTCAGCTGCATACGCCACTACAACATTGAGTATGAGAATGGAAATAGAAACGGTGACAGCAGCTTTCACTTGGCTGGTGATGACAGACTCATTGATTCTATCAGTTCAAAGTACTTTGCGCAAGATAAAAAAAAGTGTATGATCAGAACGGAATGGGTCACTCTTCTCAACATCGTGCAGAGCACTACTTGGATCTACTGTACAGGTCATGCTGGGATTAGGGGAAACGAAAGAGCCGATGTGTTGGCTGGTAAAGCTTTGGTGAACTACAACGAGATAAGAAGAGGCAGGATTGAATTGATTAGAACAGTCATTGATACCCTACAAGATGATGATGAGGAAGTTGAACGAGACAATGTACATATTCAGAGAATGGGAGCAATGAGAGAAAACTCTTTCTCCTGAAAGATCAGAAGAACGCATAATCAGCAACTGACTGGAACACTGAGCTTATACACTTTTAGATTGCTGACGGAATTGTGCGCAGAGCATATATCAGTGCTGTGACACTTGTTCCTAATCAAGAATCATTATTATTTGCTATCCTTTTCATGATGTAGCAACACACTGGTGTAAGTCTGCCTGATATCTGTGGTGGCTTTATGTTGTACAATTCTACTTTTCTGTTCTTGATGCTTTTGTTTATGATCTTTTAATGGAAATGCTCACTTAATCTGTTGCTTTACTATGTAATGCTAATACATTTCATGGTTTAATCCACCATTTTGTTTCTGTGGGGTTTTATGTCAATCACATGACTTACTTTAATTTCTTTGGTTTTAGTTTTATGAACTGTGTATTAATATGTGGATATTTAATTTCAGATGACTCAGATGCTATATTTCCCGCATCAGAACGTCTTAGTTCCTATGTGAGCAAGCTGTTGACTTGGAGGCCACCATGTCTGTTTGGAGCACTCCCTAATAGTGAGTCAGATAACAGTGATCTTGAGGAACTGCCAGAAGATGACATACTACTAGATGTGCCAATGCACTTACCTACAGGTAATCAGGATATCTAATACTAGGTGGTCTATGCTCATGCATAGAAATCAGTTTCTGGTATTGTAGAAGTAGTACAGAAATAACCATTTAGTAATGAAGGCTATCTTCTTTGGTCTTGGCATATTCACAGATTGCAGATACCTACCGGAATCAATCCAGAGCAACAGAAACGAAAGCCTTCTGCACAACATCAGACATAATCCAAAAATCAACAGCTATTGCCCTTCAGTGGATACCATCACACTGTGGAATCATGGGAAATGAGAAAGCTGATATTCTGTCAAAGGCAGGAAGCGAAATAGAGCAACACAGACACCCACTGTCTTACGGAGAAGCAAAAACAATCCGCAACACATACACATCAAAGTGGAAGAAACAAATAGAAGGGGAATACAAACATAATGCAATACATCTCCTCCAAAGATATCAACAGACCACAATATTTCGCAATAGAACAGGCCACTATAGACTGTTTGAGTCACCGTTACCGATTAAGGATCTCATACACAGATGAATGTCCATGTGGATCCGGAACCCAGACCCCAGAACACATACTTCAGGACTGCCCAACATACAGAGACAGCAGACCTAGCCAGAGGATACAGACTTAAGGCAAAAGCTATGGGGCAGCCGCTCTGACCTGGAGAAGACAATGTACTTTGTCTTGACGACAGGCCTGACGGTATAGCATGACCACAGATGCTGAACGCAGAAGAAGAAGTAGTAATGAAGGCTAACCATATATGTATCTTTAATCATATAGTAATATATGAGGTGTGTTCAAATAAAACCTGCCTGGACTGCTCAATCTATGCCAGAATGTGAGTAGCATGAAGATATCCTCACTGATGCAATAAATACACATTGATGAACAAATGGTCATGTGGTCATTCTCTTCATATACTTAGTCTTCTGTGCCAGTTGACAACATGGAAGGTGTGATAATGAATCCGTAAAATTTGACCAACGTGCAGTAATTCAGTTTCCTACATCTGAAGGATGTCGACCAACCAACATCCATCAAAGAATGCAGATGGTGGAAACATCCTGAACCACTAAGAAGCAAAAATTTCAAATAATTTTTTCAGGAAAGGTTATGCTTATTGCCTTTTTAAGCGAGGACTCACGTTGGTGGACTTTAACCCCTTGGCTGCGTGGGGTAAAAAGGTCAAATTGTAACTTGGTGCGGGGACATTTTAAGGGTTGTTGAATTTTTTCCCCCTAACCAATTTGCCCATTTCCGTATACTCTAATTTATGAATATACAAGCATAATGCTTCTTTAAATTATGGAGGAGACGTAAAAACCTTTATATATATTCGTCTTTCAAAAGGAAACATTTCAAAAAAATAATCATAATCCGTTTTATTCTGGACGCAAAATTTTTCCTATCAGTAATATGCTTGTCAGCATATTTATGTCTCATCACAAATATATTGTATAATAGTATCATGTGACACACACATTCAAAGATTCTTAAAATTTTTTGCATCATCAATGTTCTGATTTATTACACCATTATTACCAGGAAACAAAAATGTGAATCTTACCTTATATGTCTGATCATGAAATTGAAACACGTGAGGTGCAAATATCATCAGAATTATGCTATATTCTCAGAATCAGTAACTAGTATCACAGTGCACATTATCACTTTCTGAATGAGATACCGGTAATTAATGCTAGAATTATTGGAGATACTTTCTTCCAAATGTTTATAAATTTCAGATACATTGAATCAACGCTTTGCTAAATTTGTAGGGCAAGGAAAAATTGCTACACAAAGAAAGTCAGCTATGTCAACACACAGAAATTAGAAATTAGGCTTACAAACATGTGCAAATACTGATTCTCAATTGTGAGATGACCTCTAGACAGCTTGAACTAGCCACTCGGAGTATTTCTTCTTCAGCTTTCATTCTCAAACTCCTACTGATTCTCTCTTATAACAGGACAATGGTTCAACTAGATTTCCAGCAGGATGTAATCCAGAAAATGGAAATGTGTTGCGTCTCCGTTTTATTTAAGCCAAGTGTTTTTGCATAAGTGTTTTATTTATTTTCACAATATTAGGAACACGTTAGTTAGTTCTGAAATATAAGAAATATGAAAGGTAAAGGTTTATATTCAAGAATCGCGGAGTCCGTAATTTAAAAAATGTGTTTGAATGTTGCATTTGTTCATCTTTATTACACAATAGTAAAAAATAAATAATTTATTTAGCACAGTAAAGGGTAATTTTTATATCTTTACAAAATTCATGCTTTTGACATTTTTATTAAGTAAATTTTACAATTTTTATGCTCGTTATTTCATGAATTGTTGGTTTATCTACAGATTGTTTGATGTAATTTATTTTTTCATCATTTAATGCAACTTGTTATACCTCTACATAACCAGACTTCTCAAGTACAGACTTAGCCAATCTTATGAATGAACTTCCTCCACCAAAGCCTGAATGTAAGGATAATGAACAAGAATTTGATTTTCAAGACATTGGACTTTCTCTTGATGTGACAAATGATAATGCATTGTCCTTTGGCACGCTGCATTTTATGAATGGAAGTTTAGACAGTTCACAGATATCATACACCAGCCATGGCAGTAATATGTAAATAAATTTTAGGAACCAGCAAGAAAAAATCTCTTTAACTCGTATGTGTTGTTATTAACATTTACAAGCTTTGATATTTGTTTCAAGTTTTCACTTCTTCGTGTGTTCATTCTCAAACTCCTGCTAGTTAGCAGGAACTAGTCCAGAAACAGGTGTTTTTGACTTACAGCTTTGCTGAGACATCTGACTTCAGTATAGTTTTAGGATTGCTTTGACCCATGGATTCGGACAGTCAACTCCACCCTCAAAGTTCTTTAATCGCCTCTTATGACATGCATGACCGGTCACAATGTTTCTATTCTTTGCTCTTTATCTTGTCCAGATAACACGGATATAGAATTCATTGCCATAAGCACAGATTGTATGTGTTTGTGTGCGAGTTTGAATATCTGACTTGTATTAAATGTTAACTGAAAGAGATTGTGCTAAAGTTATTTCTAATGTAAACATGACAATTTTCACACAATCATCTTGTATCTATATAAAATAAATTTACATTCAGTTATTTTGTGTGTGTCATTTTGAACATTCTCAATGAATGTATATTTCATTTGAATATTTTAATGTTCTAATTGGAGTAACATTGTTATTAACACTTTTGCTGGAACAGCTAACAAAAATCATTGTTGCACAACATCCCGTACACTGCCGATGACAACTTTTGTTATGTGAAAATAATATTTTTCGTGGGGAGTTTTGCTCACTCTACCACCAGTATTCTGGAAATTCTCATTTATTATCAATGTCATTCCAGTATGGCAGAGTTAGTTATTACTGATTCAAGTAATGAGGTCATGATTCATAGGAGATAGTTCTGCTGATCTAGGAGCGAGTCATGGACACCTACTTCAAAAATGGGTGCATTGGACTGCCAGTGCTAGACAAAACCATTAAAAAAATGAATGAAAATGAAACTTTTTCGATAGAAGCATGAAAATCACAGTTTGGGAAAAAATGGACTTAACCTTTAGAGCCCTGGCTTAAAATTACAAAACTTCCCCCAGGGCCTGACTTATTTTTTGGAAAATTTGCGTTATTGATGGTGGGTGTTTTGAAAACGTCATAACTTTTTTGTTTTAAAAGATATCAAAATAATTTTTGCACATCTAAATAAAGGAGTGAATAGTGAATATTATCGTTTTTTTGTTGTTGTTGTATGTGTGATATGACAGTTGTGAGCAAGTTTTGAAGTTGAAAATTCTGGCGAAAAACGCAAAACGTCATTTTCAAAATCGCAAATATATCTTCGTGACGACCCTAATACATGATAAATGTGTGACAACATTGATAAAATCCTCATAAATACCTATACTTATTGTATATATATATTGTTTTATATCAAAACTAATATAATATGAACTAAAAAACTAATAAAACGTGAAGAAATTGCATATAACGTCCGTCCAGTCAACACTAGGTCTATGCCGACACGCAGCGTAATTATTGTCCATGCACACACGTGTCACCCCTGATACATATTATTTTTGTGCTTTTTAATGAATACACACACATTCTTATCAAATAACAACATATTAAACACAAAAAACAACAATTAGAACATGTAGTCACGATCACTTACCCATGCCACGCGGTACTCAATTTGATAGTAAAATACGGCCGAAAATGGCTAAAGTCGCTCTAGAAATGCGTTGACAAATTCAACCGGCTTACTCTCTCTTACAATCGTAATGAGTAACGGAATTTGACCTTTAAACTGTGACGTATTCCTAGCTTCGTGTTGCGGGAATTCTACGTCATATAAGCTTTAACTTCGTGAAGTTCCGTACTCGGGAATGGAGCGATATCGTATGGCGTGTGATTGCGACCACAGGCAATACGGGATGCACACGCAAGGTGCATTGTTGCGACCATAGGGGCCTAAAGGTTAAGATAATCTTCTTGTTTGAACGTCTCATGAAAGTTTGAAAGCCCTAACTTAATTGGTTGGTTTTTTAATGATCTCTTAAACATTTTCAATGGCAAACTCATCATACCTAAAAATGGTATGGTACTGTAGTGGAGAAGATTTGGATTAAAAAGGAGTGGCAGTGAAAGAGTTAAAATACCACTTCTTGCATGGATATTTCTATTTTGGTTTGAGCATCTCCATTCTGTCTTTTGTACTTAAGACTATTTCCTTATGATTTAGCCGTTGAGAATAAAAATTCCCTTAATAATTAAGATCAAAACACAGCTTAGTAATTCACTGGAAGTTTTGACTAAAATCACATATTTCTTTAGGGATCCTGATTGGTCAAATTATGAAAATGTGTTAAGTTGCAAGGCTAATAAACCTCCTGAATGGATCTATAAAGTCCCATCTGCTACCTTGTTTCTTAGTAATTCACCAGATGTTACAATTTATTTGCACATTCTTAACTCCCATCGGATCTCTCTTGTAGTAATATGTATCTACTAGAGAAGTCCAGAGAATGGAAATGTGTTGTGCTGCATTTTTATTTGCGCATATGGCACACCACATCCAATTTCTGAATAATTAATGTTGTATATATGACATAATATTGTAATTCCCCAGATCAGGGGTTCTTAACCTGGGGTTTTTAGACAGGAAGCACTGCCCATATGTAAATTAAGAGTGAACATAAAAACTGGCCATATAATCATCATCATTGCACACTCCCTCCTTTGTTTCTTTCTCCCATAATCGATTGTAACACTTCTTATTTCAGTTTGAATTGTAAAAGGAACTTATGATCTTTAGTAACACAAATTCTACTTATTTCTCACTCATCATTCACAAATAAAAACACACTGAATCTGAAAATGTCATAGAAATTTATTCTGACAAAAAATGTATACAACACCTGTAACCAACATGGAATGATTCATCATGATTTTATTACAGTTTATAGATTATAATTATGAAATGTAACAACATGAATACCAGATTCAATGATGCAACCACCTTAAACTAGCAACCATTGCTGCAGCCAGCTTAAACTAGCAACCATTGCTGCAGCCAGCTTAAACTAGCCATCTGTATGGGTAATGGTTATACAATTTGTGCAATCAATAGTAGCCTCATATATCTCTAGAGTACACTGTTAAGGATATACTGGCTTCCAAAAACTCATAGTTAAATCATTTGATATGTACAGGGAAAACAAACAAAAATTCCATGATCTGTATTTTGAGTCACTGATAAGAACATGATATGAATTCTGAGATGAATACATGTACTCTGTGTTCACACTTCAGATGAACAAACAACGGTCCCAGCGAGGGCTGATTAGATTTATAACTAGCTAGTGATACACAGGAAATATCTGTATGCATACACTTCATGTGAATGAGACTAAATTCTTAGGGTGTACCAGCACTGCTACACAGCTTGTTCTGCTAATAAATAATCATAGTTTTTCTACTGCAGGCAACAGTGCCATGTACACCAGATCAGGGCTCAACATACAAAATGAATACCCATGGAACAGAAATACAGATATCTGAAAAAGACTTCCATCTTTTGAAGACCAATATAATTCATAAAGCATTAGTATATTTTATCTAAACAAAATAACATAGAAAGATTGTTTATTTAACATTCTCTTTAACCAAAGGATTATCCATCGTCTGCAAGATCAGAGTGGTTGGGGGTTTCACTCATCTGAGGATATTTTGCACATCATGCTGGTCTAGAAATTGAGAGAGCTGTCATTAAGAGCTCAGATGGGAGTATTGTGAATCTCATATGTGTGCATCTGTTGGAGGAGATTGAAGGAGTTTCAAATTGCTTGAGGAGAAATTAGAGGGAATACCGAAGGGTAGGACTAGGAAAATATATAATCAATGCACTACTGAAACTATCAGAATGCATACCTTTTGTCATCTGTTGAAAGAGATGAAACTCCTATAGGAATGCAGTGCTGTTGGAATCACTAATTAACCAATGATTGTTTATGACTGCAGGTGATAATATAAGACAAATAAACTGAAGTCACCTTCTAACCTGATTCCAGAGAGGAACACAAGGATTCTGTCAAAAACCTCATCTAACTTGACACAGCCATTTTTCTAGCAGCAAACCTCAATTCTGAGGTCATCAACAAAAATGTCCAATGCCAGTTTTGGATTTAGAGAACAGTATGTGATCTAAAGGGAATTCTGTAACAATGGATTTATCCAGTTGCACAAAGTAAATGCTGCTTGATTTGGTAATACAGAAACCTAGTTTTATTAAAATTGTACACACATGAACTATTCTGATATACACTATCTGAAACTATTTTCTTTTAGTGGAATGGAACATAGCATAATTGAATGAAGAATAGAGCAAATCTGAGATATCACAGAATTAATAATGTACAAAGTGCATATGGTGTCACAACATCAACACTATTAAATATAAATTGATTCTCACCAAGAAAAAGTTGCAACATGAGATACAACCAATCAAATTATGATTCTTGTCATTAATATCACATTCAATTGATATTTTATAATGCTATTTTTTTTTTAAATACCTCAACCAATTTGTAAAAAAATTATACATTCTTGGATAAGTTTTACTGAGCTTCAGACTGGCCAATGTTGTCTTGAAAATTTCTCAAGTGTATGCACAAGATAAAATGTATGCAAATTTCATGATAGATAATATATTGGAATCCAATTATAACGAATTGGTCCAGTCTGACAGAATATGTGTGTTATGATCGAAATTCGTTATATACGGTTATGACAATTATTAACATAAGTTATGCCCCTTTCAGTTATTGTTTCCCCTGTGCATTTTTTTTCCATGAGGTAATCACTGCTTGTCAACTAAGAATAAATAATAAACTAGCACAGTGTTCTGAAAGATATATCTCTTTTCAATGCAATAGAATCCCCAATTATATTTTTAATCACCTAAGTTCTGTTACTTGCCTGCAAGTATCAGTTGTGAAATATATCCATCCAGTCTCGCTGACAATCATACTTTCAGTATAATTTCATGTTTCTTTTTAAACCAACCAAGACTTAATTTAAGGTCAGTACGGTGTAGGCTCTCAGTGAACTTTTCCTTTTTTTTTTTTAATAGGGGCACTGAGTTTTAAACAAACAAAGCTAGCATTGTGTTAACTTTAGGTGAATGGAATGCAGGGTCACATGCCCCCTCCCTCTCCCATTGTCAACTGTTTAGTTCTGCTTGACCACAGGTTTCATTTGAACATGCCTTGTAAGACATGGGCTAAATTATAGAAATCATCCTTCTATCTTGACACATTTGACTTTTCCTGTGACTTTCATTAGCAGTTGACACAAAGTGATTATTAAATTACAGGAAAAGACAAATTCCTCACTTCAAAAGTATAGGCTTGGTGAGCAAGACTATTTTTCATGCCCACAACTGTACTGAACAGAGCTTTGTCCAAACGCACTGCTAGTAAACATGTCATGATGTACCTGATTGAATGACTCAGGGGACTCATTAATGACTTTTCAAACACATGCACAGGTCAAAAGTTCAGAGAGTCAAATTTTTTCTTTCCCATATTTAATTGTAAATAGTGCTTTATACAGAGATATTTGTTTAAATACATTGAGTTATGAAAAGTTTTTTTTTATATGGCTTGAATCATTACTGGAAAACACCAAATGATCAATTTATATCTCTCATGAAACACAAAGATCCAAGCCAACTCATTATTTGATTTATATTTTGGTCTGTATTCTCCAGTTTGACACACACAACAGATTTTGCACTCGCTTTCTTTTGCTTCATTAGCTTCTCAAGTATTTACTTTTATATATTGATTGTTCCTAAAGGATTTTCCATAATCATTACCAATTTCAGTTATAGTGTTTCATGTTTTATTATCTTCAAGTGTTACTACATCCATGTGAAGGGAGATACAACAAATACAATATATGTGATGGGAGATGTAACAAATATAATATATGTGATGGGAGATGTAACAAATATAATATATGTGATGGGAGATGTAACAAATATAATATATGTGATGGGAGATGTAATAAATATAACATGTGACAGAAGATGTATAAAAAAATTGGTAGCATATCCTATTCAGGAGGTAGCCATCAATCCAGAATTAATTTTTAGGCTTAGTGATTTTCTAGGCATTATAAATACATTCAGTAGTTTGTCATAATTTTTGAACCGTCCAGATGCACAATTACCCAAGATCGAACTTGGTACCTTGGCCGTCAGAGAGGTCACTGTACCATTTCACCACAGAGTTGGACAAAGATGTAAACAAACACAATATATGAGATGGGAGATAAAAAACAACAATGCACTAAAAATTTATTCTTTGAAAACGTTTAGATATTTCCTGTTACTTCATACAGACATTTCAGATCAATGTGCAGTTGAATCAATCTTGAGAAAGAACTCAAGTCATGTGATTGACAAACTATAATTAAGTCATAGCTACACTATAGGCACCTTTCAATAAATGACCAGTTTTTTTGCATACTGAAAGATAATTGCTTAAAGAATTATATAAACAATTCAAAGTTCATTGTCCAGTAGAAAAATAAATTGATATGAGAATTGATGAAAAGATAACTCGGAATAAGTGCACGTAATAAATGTAACACAGAACTAGTCTTAAAATACCATATCAGAATATAATGATAATTAGCATTCATTTTAACCATCTCAATGAATAAATGTGAGAATATTGAGGTCTTATATTGAAAACAATATAGTGAAACATCTTTCTGTTGATATGTAAAAAAAATCACAACAATTGTGAAGACAGTTCAGAGGCCACTGTCAATGTTCCCTCTGAACTGTGTCAATCAATCATCAGTTCAGCTTTTATCATCCTCTTTCATAACTAGATTCTGATTGTAGTTTCACTCTTTATTTCTTCATTTATACAACAAGTTATTAGGGAAACAACAGCCACTCAAAATATGACTATCTCAATAGAGCAGAACAAGTAATCATAGTTATACAGTACCAGTACAGTCATATAGACTGAGACTGGTTCTATCATGGACAGACTGGAACATATCTATATCCTGCAACACTCATCATCAGGTAGCATATCCTGAATAGGATGTAGCAGTCATCACAGCCTTTCAAAATTAGAGTCGATCTTGAGCCATTATTCCTTCTTCTGTCACTGTCATGTTGTCATTGATGTCTTGCGTCATTTTCTTCTTGGTCTGCCTATTGTTCGTCTCCCTGGCATCATCCCCTCCATTATGGTCTTCTCTAGGCTATCATGGCATTTGATATGGCCAAAATATTGTAATTTTCTGGAAAGAACAAAACCAGTTTTCTTTTACATTCATTTCCCTCAGGGTGGCTAGCATTCGTGATCTTTTTGGTACGTGGTATTCTGAGGATTTTTCTGTAACATTTTGTTTTAAATGTTGCTATTTTATTTTTCACTTTGTTGGTGATTGTCCAGGATTCACACCCACTGGGAATATGCAAGCTCTTAAGGAATGTTAGTTTTGTTGTTTAGTTAGTTTTGGCCTGCAAAACTACAGTACACTAAACTAGTTACAGACTGTGCACTGGCTTTCAGGGACAGACATCCACAGAAAGCTGCAAGTCTTAAAGAACTTTCAAATGCAGCAAAATTTATTAAGAAAACCAGACGTGCTGTGTAAACATAGTTAACTGAACAAGATTTATACAACAGCATTTGAATCATTTCTATATACAGGTATTTTAAAATAAATGTAATCCACTAATGGTGTTCATTTTTACTATAGTATCTTTGAAGACTATCTTTAAAAATGCATTTTAAAATGTTTAGAGGATTAACTTCATTGTATTCAGGTTTCCTCATATCCCTCTCAGCAATACAATTTCTGCCTGCTGAGAGAACCGCACATAGCATGTAAGTTAGTTGGCTGATCATCATCATCATCATCATGGCACTCCGGAAAAATCCATAGGTGCTCCGATCTCATATTCAGTATGTCCTTCAGCATGTGGTAACTTGCTGTTCCTGTTCTGTGATGGTTGATAACTCTTCTTATGATTCCTAAATGCTACTCGTTTCTTGCAACATCACACTTCACTCCAATGTCCTTCATTCTAGCCATAGTTAGTTCATATCTTCAAGCAATAGTCCCTGATTTCTGAAAATGCAATTGGCCTAACCACTATACTACAGAGATGCATGTACATTCTGTACTCATGTCATTCTAGATCACCAATCCTGTCAAGTGTGATTCATTTGGAGGATGTATTGTGATATTTTAAGTGTTTATGCAAGAATAAAACTATGACAGGTCCAAAAAAATTGATAGGAGGGTTGAATGTACACAAAATCCATCAAGACCGGAATAACAACTTACAGAGCACTAGTATCAATTTGATAACAAACAACGCAATTTTTAGTTAAAATAGGTACATGGAACTTCTGTTACCGTAACAATAAAGAACCACAAATGATACATCCAATCTTCGTACTGACATTGTGTTATCAATGTCAGGTGTGGACACTAACCAAAGAACAAGAGAGAAAGCTTAACATGCAAAATGAGATATCAAAGAAAGCAGTAACTAGAACAAGAAGAGACCATGTGAGGAAATTAGGAGATTATAAGAATTGTTGTAATATCTGTGGTGAAATATATTGAAAAAACATAGAGACTGAAATTGTTCAGCCGCTTAATGAGAATGAACCCATATTGGCCAGCAGAAAGAGCATACCAACAACATGAGAATGGACACATGCAGAGGAAGACCAAGGAGAAGGTAGATTGAAGGAGTTGCCAATGTTCTGAAATGTCACAATATTACCACATACCAACAACATGAGAATGGGCACATGCAGAGGAAGACCAAGGAGAAGGTAGATTGAAGGAGTTGCCAATGTTCTGAAATGTCACAATATTACCACATACCAACAACATGAGAATGGACACATGCAGAGGAAGACCAAGGAGAAGGTAGATTGAAGGAGTTGCCAATGTTCTGAAATGTCACAATATTACCACATACCAACAACATGAGAATGGACACATGCAGAGGAAGACCAAGGAGAAGGTAGATTGAAGGAGTTGCCAATGTTCTGAAATGTCACAATATTACCACATACCAACAACATGAGAATGGACACATGCAGAGGAAGACCAAGGAGAAGGTAGATTGAAGGAGTTGCCAATGTTCTGAAATGTCACAATATTACCACATACCAACAACATTAAAACTGATCATCATGCTATACTTAACAGCAACAGCAGAAAAAATACAATAGATTTGTACTAGACAGTAGATCCTGTCATATTCTACTGTCTTCTCCAGGCCAGGGTTGACTTTACAATAGCTATTTTCCTCAGTTCTTTACCCTCTGACCAGATCTGTCATCTTGCTCATTGTATGTTAGACAGTCCTGAAATACTGTGTATGTTCAGGTGGTCTGGGTTCCAGTTACACATGTAGAACTTGACAAATGCAACATGTCAGTTCAATGCACCAGTTTTACTAACTTGGTGAAGAGACCAAGATGAAAATCATGTAGAAATTGTCATCCTAACACAGAATGATTACAGATGAGCACAGCAAGAAATCTGTTATTTCCCTACAATAATCTAAAAGGGAAGATGGCTACTGACTGTTCTTCTTCTTCAGCGTACATTCTCAAACTCCTGCTGAATTCTCTTGTAGCAGGACATGTCCTACTAGATTTCCAGCAGAATGTAGTCCAGAGAACGGAAATGCGTTGTGTCGCCGTTTTATTTGCGCCAATGGCCCGACACATCCGTCTTCGGCGGAGCTGACTGTTCAATGACCACAAAAATGCAATTAGAAAACCCAGAAAAAAATCAATGTAGATCTTCAGTTGAAATATTCACATCAGTGACATTATTTATGTTTAATAATAAATGTAGTTAGTGCATAAACACAGTACATTCAATATATGTTACATTAAAGAAATCAATCTGGAGAATGTTCAAATTAAACTAATGAATGCCATAATTATTGGAACTTTCCTTTGGTCGTTTAAAAACATGAATTCCATAAGAGTTTAAGAATGAATTATAAAGAAGATATGAATCAGTGTATGAGCTGTATGTGTCAGTAGGAATGATTTAAGAGATTTCTTGATGATGGTT
Organism: Meghimatium bilineatum; assembly: GCA_034231615.1. Lineage (NCBI taxonomy): Eukaryota > Metazoa > Mollusca > Gastropoda > Stylommatophora > Philomycidae > Meghimatium > Meghimatium bilineatum. The sequence continues at coordinate 101,447,816 of CM067299.1, forward strand.
GGTAGTTATGAGAAGAGACTGGGCTGAATTAATTAGGTAGTCATGGCTACACCGAGAGGAAACTGAAAGAGACAATTGTACATGTTCAGAGAATGATAGAAATGGGAGTGGTCAGGGAAGATGGGGAAAAAGTGTTTCCTCTTTGCAAGAACATACAAGCAACTAGGACACATGAGATTACACTGTACACTCTATGATGGCTGACAGTTTGTCACCAGTGCTACGATGTAGGCTCATAATCAAGCTACAGAGAGTTGAGATTAATAACAAATAGAAGAGGTGAAGATTTTGAAGACAAAACAGTTCTAGGTAAGTTTGTAAAAGCATGCTAAATGTTCTGAAACTTTCTAAACTGACATTGTATAGTCTGCAACATACAAACATTTACACATAATCAAAGATGAAGAGTTTCAATTATCAACAAAGTAAATACAAAATGATATATCTACATCTCTCAATTCAATATTAAAATACAAACGGATAGAAAAACAAAACCAAGTTTCGCTGCAGGTACAAGTAGAATGTAAGTACTGAGACAACTTAAAGTTTGATTATAGAATCAACTGATATGTCTAACAAATAAGACTCATCCTTAATGCTGAACCTTAGCTTAAAGTTTACAAGTTCATTTGTTTAATGTGATCAACAATATTTGTCTGTATTCATAAGTGTGAACAGTGGTGGATGTCTGCCTTCATAAATATGAATAATAATCTTTGTATTCATAAATGCAAATAATGGTGTTTGTATTTATATATGTGAACAATAATTGTATTAATTAATGCAACTAATTGTGTGTGTCTGTATTCATTAATGTGAATAATGATGTCTGTATTCATTAATGTGAATAATGATGTCTGTATTCATTAATGTGAATAATGATGTCTGTATTCATTAATGTGAATAATGATGTCTGTATTCATTAATGTGAATAGTGATGTCTGTATTCATTAATGCAAACAATGGTGTTTGTCTGTATTCATTAATGCAAACAATGGTACAGTACACATATATATATATATATAAATATATACATAAATGTGACAATGATGTTTGTATGCATACATAAATGTGATGATGTTTATATTCATATAGTGCAATAAACAATATTGGTCTGCATTTTTCTCTACCATGTCAGTTCAGACAAAATTTTGTTTTCAAATTTTGCTAACAATGTTTATGTGTTAAATGCAAGTAATGTTTATTTTAATTTATTAATGCATGTGTCTGTGTATTCATAATTGTGAAAATGTCTGTATTCATAAAACTGAATTATTGCATCCATAATATTTTTTACAAGTTAGGACCAGCATCATTTTACAACAGCTAGTTTATACTCAGATCTTTCTCTTATATAGGAAGCTTTCAGAAACAGCACAAATACTGTAGCACCAGCAATGGTCCCAATGCAATGTATTTATTCCTTGCCGTATCCATATATGTCAATGATAAAACAATGATTTGGTAAAAGCAGAGATGGTTACTAAAAATGTTCCCATATATATATATAAAATGCTTAGCAGTAATGACGCAGTAAAGTTACTGCTCTCTCATGTGACATATTCTTTCCAGAACACTGTCTTCCTTATGTTCTGGAAAGAATATGTCACATGAGAGAGAGCGGTAACCTACTTCATCTTCCAGAAACTGATATGCAAACCACTTAATCCGTATCAGTTTTCTTTCTTCTGCTTCTAGATCTTGTTTTGTGTGCATATTTTATCATCTTTCCTTTAGGTATAAAATCACTGTAGCACTTTGGTTAATAATGTAATGAACTAAAACACTCAAAATAATTAAAGGATGCTAGACAAATTGATGATAGCAACTATATTCCTTTGTCTGTTATGACAATTCTTTAGAGTGCAGGTGACTGACTATACATTCTTACTTTAGCATAGTAACTCATTCTAATTGTGGGCCACAATAATGGAGTTTACAGGGCAAACATATTTTTCTTTTCGTTGAGGCAGTCTTACCATCCACATTAGTAAATTAGGATGTTGGATCTTATATGATGTTACCATCTATCTATTGTCATTTCCCAATTGTGCCATTAAGCGTTGTCGGGATGGGGGGGGGGGGGGGGGGGGGGGAAGAGAAGTTGATTGTCTCCGCTCATCTAGTTCTTGGTCTTCCTCGTGCACAGTAACACTATCTTCTGCTACTGTATGCACGAAAGGCTGATTGCATTGGTTCCATTCTCATAAGATAGCTAAACCTGGTATGCTATCTCAATGTAATCTTGACCTGAGATGGTATTTATTTCTGTCCTGATTATCTTCATTTCTCCATCAGTCTCTTCTGAAAGTGTTACTGCACTCATTCAAATTGTTTAGAGCAAGGTTGAACATCAAACATGCAGTGGTTCAAAAGTCTAGTATGTTTGAGTCCCGAGCTGAAAATATATAACCTAGATAAAGAAAATTCACAATAACCACTAGATCTACTATGTATTGTGTTCTGATGCAAAATTTTTAAAGCAATATATTACAGTACATATATATATATATGGTCAAATGTTAATGAGTTTTTTCCAGTTTCAATTCATTATAAGAATAAAATGCATATATATGCAGCAGTAAGAATTTGTTAAACATGAAGTCAATACTGATATTAACAAGTTTAGAATGCTATCTTTCATTGAGCCTGTTGAAATATGGGCGCCACATGAATACTTAAGAATATTGATCAGATAATTTAAATTGTAACTACATGAGAACAACATTATCTTTTTTAAAAATTGCAAAAATTCAGATGTGTTGTGAAATCAATGATAATAAAACTTTTGAAAGGAAACAATTCCTCTCTATTCTCTAAACTGCATTATGCTGGAAATTAGAAAAACCATTGTCGTGCTATAAATGAGATCCAGTGGAAATTTGAGAATTAGTGCTAAAAATATTGTTCTAAAAGTGTAATCTAAAACAAGCACTTCTAGAACACATCATTCAGTCCGTGAACTATTTAAAAATAATAATCACTATTATATTGTTATCTTTCTGTGAAAGCAAAAACAAAACAAAGCAATTATGTTGCTATTACAAATATAGTAAATTAATACTCATTAAAAAAAATTACCAGTAAATGCGTTCTAAATTGCCAGTCATTTATACCACGCCATTGGCGCAAATAAAATGGTGACAATTTATCCACATAATGCATTCTCTGGGCTACATCCTGCTGGAAATATAGTAAGACTATTGTCCTGCAGCAAGAGAGAATCCAGTGGGAGAACAAATGCTAATAAACAAAAAATGATAAAAATGGACACACACAAAATGGATGTTTCAACCAAAATCATGTCTGTAAAACTTATCATCATTATCATGTTTTTAGTATAAATTTACTTTATGTTATACAGTTTAGCTGCAATTTCCCTTATTTTCAATTCTTAGCAATATAAACATTTCATAAATAGTAGGTATATTAGATCTAACCAAAGTTCACAGAATGACAAACATTTACAAGACAAACTGGCCACATCAATACTTGTGATATTTGGTATTCAGTGAGCATAGACATTAGTTACAGATAAGGCAATTACAAAGGTATATTAGAATATAACAATATGTATATTTATATATAGTTAGTCCTTTGCAAGTAATAAATGACAATTTTTTCCATTCACTTTTAGAATATTCAGTTAAAAGCAAAGCAAAGCATTATATATATATATATATATAAAATAAAGGCAATATGAGTGATTAAGAAATATTCTGCTGAATAATAGGTTATAACTGGACTGGGGTTGAAACAAGAATCTGCTCCCAGTAGTTCACAATATAAGTTCATGGACCTATATTTATGACATGTACTATACATTCAATTATCATGTTACTTTTCTAGTGTTGGAGGGGTGCTAATGGTGCATGAACTTAAAGTAGGCTGTAAATAGTTTTGATTCTTCTTTACTATAAAAAAAACTAAACATTTGCAATTGGTCATAAAAGAAATGCAACATAACTGCAAGAATAATATTTCTGCGACCCTAGTTTTCTCTCTTCTTTCTCTCTCTAATTTTAATTGTGGGCTATATCTCTATTGACTATTTTTAAAACCAAAAAGATACCAGCTCTCGTCAGAGTGCACTATCACATTATCATGAGGTTGTCCCCTTCGCAGAGGGAGATAACTATCACAAAAATGTATCAATGTATGACATTCACATGCATGTGTGTTACAAGCTTTCATAAAAGAATAGACAATATAAATAATATGACAGGAAATGCATGTTGTAAAAGTCAACCAAGGTTTGGTGTTGGGGTTTACTGCTCGATCAATTTAAACATAAAAGTTACAAATTGTATGTGCTAGGATGAAATGAGCAAACACTGCAACTGTGTTGCAGACGCAGTTAAATAAAGCTGTCTCTTTTAGCAGTCTCACAGCAAATTTTAAGCATTATCTTTCACATCTGTTCTACAATATTGATGCTATGTCACATCCTTCATCACTAAGATATGCAGTCTCTATTGAAAGTTGGCCGAAACAGACCTCCAACAAGCTGTCTCTTGTCTTGGTGGTGCACTGATAAGATTATATCCTGTATATCTCATTTTCCTTGCCATTTGTATCTCTGCTTACCTCTTGCTTGCGCCACCCCTCAACTCTACCTTCAAGTCATCTTCAAAAAGATGTTAATATCACATTCGTGCTACTCCTTTACAATTCCGTAATAAAATTGACTGAAGACACACACAAAATTGGTAGCTTATCCTATTCAGGAAGTAGCCATCAACCCAGCATTTGTTGGCTGTAGTGATTTTATAGGCAATATAAATATGTTCAGTAGTTTGCCTGTGCTTTCTGAATGGTCCGGATGCACAATTTGATTACAAGACTGAAGACAAGAAATAAAAAAAGTACATCCAATAGATGCAAAAAGTAGATGCAAAAATCTTCGTTTTATCTTTAAAAAAACTATATGCAAAACACTTTTGATGCACTCAATGCAGCAAATTGTTTATGCAACTGTGTGCACACAATAGCAGTTTTATAAAATATAAACGCAGTTTTATAAAATATAAACAAAGTGTATTCAACAACACAAGCTCTTTTCTTTAGCAATACTCACAACTTAGTTTCATTTACATTATATTCTCAAAACAGAATCTAAATAAAAAGTATATCATCTTTCATGTTATTTTTTGGGTAATTCAATATATACAGATTTAAAAAAGGGTTAAAAAACACTGAGGATTGACTTTATTGTACTCAGGTTTCTTTTAGTGTACTTTGTTTACAAGAGCAGCGCACTGCCTGTCAAGTATATCACAGTATACAATCGTAACTTCAAGTGATACACCCCAATGAAATCCATAAAAATGCACTTGTAAAAAATATGTAACAGCTCAGTATCAAATCCACAACCTTGTGAAAATGAGACAAATGATTAAATACAGACAAAAAGGGCATACCAAAATCAGATGTACTGGGTCAAAAGGTGCAACTAATGTAGTTTTCTGTAAAATAGCAGCGCAAAGTACTTCACGCTGCCTCATGAAAATGACATGATTTCATGCTGGTTATTAGAGAGCGAACGCAGAGGTAGAAGTAGGCAAGATGAACTGCCATAAAGTGATTTACTTGTAAAACTTAATTCTCACAAAGTCTGCACATGTTTGAATCACTGATCTTTGATCACATTATGAAAGTTTCTAACTTAGCAGTTCATAGTATCACATGTAGTGTTAGATAGTACCAGGCATTAGTTCATTGTATCACAGCATCTCAGGTTTTAATTCATACAAATTATATCTAATCAGTAGCACAGATTGTCATAGTATCTACAGTGTTAATCTCAATTTCACCAAAAACATTTCTAACAGTTAATTATAATATAATAAGACGCTTAGCCTATTACGGTTGTAGGTGTCACAATGGATACATAACACAAAAAGCTCCCTAAACAACTCTATCCTCAGCCATTCAGAGGAGTTTAGAAAAATCACGCCTAGACCATTCCTTGATGTTATCAGTCTAGAATTTTCTCTGCCCTCCTCTCCTCCTTCATCAAATCATTGTTGAAATTACCATGTAGAGTGCTTTGAAATTGACTATTTCCACTAGCTGAATTCAGCAAAGCACCTATGAAGGCAAGCTGAGTGTATAAATGTCAAATGTTATCAGGTGTTGAGTGTATTGTACAACTACCACAGTCCACCCAAGTTATTACCTAAATCATTTCTAGTGATAATCATAGAGAGAAAAATACATAGGTATTACAACGAATGAAGCTCATGTGATCAATAGAAGTGTTACTTCTTGTTAACAATTGTTTTGGTCTTGAAATTATTACGGTATATAATTTATACATTCTCAAGTCAGAACCCTGAAGTGGCTTCCTTTTTGTTAACCATTGTATTGGATTGAAATCAACAACATTAAACCACCATATCATGGTCTGATAATTTTCACAAGCAGTAGAATATTTGTATATAAACCATATTACTTAACATTCCAAGCTGCTGCTTCAGTTCCTGCAGAATACTTTTAACATTGTCACTAAAGTCTTTCCTTAATGTTCTTTTTAACTGTCCTTGCAGGTTGAATAGCTTCAGTAAGTTCTAATACTTCAGTAATCATAAGTTTCATTACTTATTTCTAGAATCATTGACTATGATTGGCTACAGGAAAATGCACCTCTCAAGGAATTGCTGCTATGTAAGCCAGTATGCACTTTGTAATGTATATTTCTCATTCACTTGTTTCAGACTTTTTTTTCTAGTGTAAGTTATGAGTGATCAGGAGACTGCAGTAAAATTGCAACGGATGGTAAGAAAATATTGAATTTTTTTTTAAATAAGGGTTAAATATCAATTTTACATTGAATTGCTATTTAACCCTTTTTATAAGTTTTTAACAATATTTACTTACCATACAGTCTTAAGTTTTATAATAATAAAATTGTGCCTTCTCTGGAAAGATCATATAATCAACATCTGAGTGCGACTTTGAGTGCATATTTATGAATAGTACTGGAATCAAAAGTGGAGTACTTAATGAATGTCTATGATGCTGGTTTAATAAAGAACCATTTTTTCTATGAAATCTCGTCTAAAATCAGGGAAGGATATATATTCTAAACATGATGTAATGTAAATGGATGCATTTGACAGGACAGTGCAGCCAAGCTGTAAAACTACAACACAGTTTTATAAATATTATTTTCTAATCTACATGGTGTGGAAATATTCAGGACAACGTACAGGCTATTTTGTTAAAATATAATATCTCTCATTTCACATTATGATTTTTACCAAAATCTATAACAACTCAATAAGTTAAAACATATTCACTCCACTGCTAAAATAGATTTTTGCAAACCACAATTTATGACAATTATCCGAACTGTTATGTACATGATTAAGTATAAAATATAAGATATCTCAATGATACTCAAGATGAGAAGGCATTATGGATTTCACAGCTGGTGCTCTCCTCATCTCTGTATCTTTAAAATAACCTCTGATCTCTTCTTAGTGTTCTATGATTGTTACGTCTTTAGGTGCCATTTGGCAAAGGTTTCAGATCATCTCCTGCAGCCAAAGCCTCTGGACAGTGTATCATCACCCGAGCTACTAACCCATCAATATAAGTCTTCATGTCAGCATTTTCTTGTTTTAAGACTGCAAGAAATATGAACATTATTTTAAATAATATTAACAGGTCACTCATGAATTAGATCACGCAAACAAAATATTGACATAATTCTTTCTTTTCATTTTATATCCCTTTATACCTTGGAGTTCTGCTTACTGAAAGCATAGATCAGTGGTTGGAGGGAATGCGGATTGTTCTTGCATGCATCCCGGTGTTAAATCAATAAGATAATCAGCTTATACTGATGTGTTCTAGAAACTAGCAATTTTGAGCTTGCAAATTGCCTGGACAATGCTTAGAAATTATTTGTTATAAAATTAGAATTCCCTTTGTTATAAAATATCTTGAGAATGAAACATTGTATACCAAACTGTGGAAGTTCTTCTTCTGCGTTCATTCTCAAACTCCTGCAGATTATCAGGATGTAGTCTGGAGAATGGAATGCATGCGGTGTGTCATGGTTTACAGCATTGCTGCGATATCTGCGTCTTTCAGCCTGACATATCCTACTTCAGCATGGCTTTGTATCGGTGACCGTATAAAGGATGGGACAGCCAACTCCATCTCATAATTTCCTTAGTCGCCTCTTACCGACATGCATGGAATGGAAGATAAACAGTGTTGCTGTTCTTTGCTCCCCTCTCGGACCTTGGCAACACACGAGAGACTGGGAGTAACCCAAGATTGTTACTTAATCCTGGCTTTATATGGCAGACTGCACAGGAGAATCCCAATATGAATTAATAACAGGTAGGCAGAGCTGAGAGGTTGCAGCAGATAGGCAGAGCTGAGGGGCGACAGAGCATAACAATAGCTTAGGACAGCTCAAGCATATATTTGTATATACATATTTGTGACCCGTAACCCCACCCTCACACAAGAGACTTTACTGTTTTCCAGTTTTGCTAAGAATATACACAGAGCAGTGATGAAAGAGACTAACATAACTCCATACAAGTATGAATTCAAATGTTAGGAAACTGTACAAATATTATATTTACATAAGAATAGGTTATAGACTTAAAGGTTTACAGCATAAAGGATTGACTTGATTGTACTCCTTTGGTTACCCAATAGGTACTCTGTCTCTCTCAATGAAACGGCAATGCCCCCTATTGAGAGTA